>KZ506238.1:243417-286960 GCA_002844005.1 Limosa lapponica baueri
TGGGCAGGGACACCTCCCACCAGACCAGGTTGCTCAAAGCCCCATCCAGCCTGGCCTTGAACACCTCCAGGGCTGGGGCAGCCACAGCTTCTCTGGGCAACCTCTTCCAGTGCCTCACCACCCTCACAGCAAAGAATTTCTTCCTAATATTTAAATCTACCCTCTTCCAATTTAAAACCATTACCGCTTGTCCTGTCACTACACTTCCTGACAGAGAGTCCCTCTCCAGCTCTCCTGTAGGCTCCCTTCAGATATTGGGAGGCTGCTATAAGGTCTCCCCAGAGCCTTCTCTTCTCCAGGCTGAACAACCCCAGCTCTCTCAGCCTGTCTTCATAGGAGAGGTGCTCCAGCTCTCCGATCATCTTAATGGCCCTGCGCTGGACCCGTTCCAACAGGTCCATGTCCTTTTTATGTTGAGGACTCCAGTGCTAGATACAGTACTCCAGGGGGGTCTCAGGAGCACAGAGTAGAGGGGTAGAATCACTTCCCGTGACCTGCTGGCCACCCTTCTCTTGATGCAGACCAGGATGGGGTTGGCTTTCTGGGCTGCCAGTGTGCACTGCCGGCTCATGTTGGGCTTCTCATCCACGAGCACTCCCAAGCCCTTCTCCTCGGGACTGCTCTTCAGCCATTCTCTGCCCAGCCTGTATTTGTGCCTGGGATTGCCACGTCCCAGGTGCAGGACCCTGCACTTGGCCTGGTTGAACTTCATGCAATTTGCACGAGCCCACCTCTCAAGCCTGTCCGGGTCCCTCTGGATGGCATCCCTTCCCTCCAGCGCGTCAACCACACCACCGAGCTTGGTGTCATCGGCAAACTTGCTGAGGGTGCCCTCGATCCCACTGTCCGTGTCTCTGACAAAGATGTTAAATAGCATTGGTCCCAGTACCGACCCCTGAGGAACACCACTCATCGCTGGCTGCCAGTGTAAGATCTGGAACACAAAGATACGTTACTAAAATGTCCCGTCAGCTCTAAAACGTACGTTTGGGGGTGTGAGTGTCAGACCCATCACTGCCTCCCCATGTAATGCAGCTTCTGGGAAAGACCAGAACCCTGAGCAAGGGAAGGCAGTGGCTTTCCTACCAGTAAAGAAAAAGGGAGACTCCACAGCTTACCTGTCCTCCTCAAATCTTTCTCCCAGGCTTCACCTAACTAATTACGTTGCTTGAATAAGCTTCTGTTCTAAAAATACGTAGACAATTCCTTTCAGGGATCCTCCTGAAGAGATATCTCAGGTAACAGGTACGCGACAAAAGTATTCCTTTCATGTCTTTTTACATCAATAAATCATTTTTAGCTGAATAGACTCTCACAACATTAACAGGCTTGCTGTGCTCTTTTCTCAGAAATCATTGCCATCGGGCTATCTGTCTGCATTTTCATTTCACAGGAAGAGCTCACATATACTCATGCACACGTACATACGGCAAGGCTTGACATCCGACGGGCGCTACTGTCCTTAATAGTCTTACACAAAAATATGTGCATCGGAGCCTATTAGATCAGTTCAAGAGCTCTGAAATTCAGAGACTCTTCCTCGGTGAAAATAAAGGAATTGCCTAGAACCTGTTTTCAGCTAGCGAGAAATACTATTAATTAACAATAGTTGTTGTAATTACCCTGTGAGCTAATGACACACAGTCGGGCAATTAGGTAATTACTGTGCTCAGTCCCTTTCTACAGTGTGCAGGGGCAGGCAGAGAGTGATACTTCGCAGAACCTGAGGATTTAGAGCGTTAAGTAGAGTAAAACGCTTTGCCCTTAGTTCTACAAAGTCAAAATGTTTAGACCTTGGTTCCACAAAGGTCACGGTGATAAGATACTTGATCTCCTCAGAACTACCACAGCAGCATGTCAACGCTGAGCTGGTGCAAAGGGACTCTACCCATAGAAGGTTCTCCACAGATGTCTGAAGGAGGATCAGTGTAACGCTGGCTGATGCCACAGCATTCTCCACACTTGGTACTTCGCCCTCTGGCCCATGGGTTCTTCTTTTCTTTTTTCCCTTGTCAGTGATCCAAGGTTTGGGAATATCACTTCTGGTTTTTTAGGTAGATTTAGTCCTAGTACCCTCTCACCTACGGATTTACCAGAATTGAAGTTTTGTTAACCTTCTACCAAATTACTTGGATGAGGACTATCCCAAAATGTGATGTAATACCTAAGGAACAGAAGTTTTGACCTCACAATCAACCCAAAATGGTCCAAAGTCATAGCCACAGTCAAAACAACAGTCTGTCACAGTGGAGCGTGCAAACTTGATGATTGTCTTCATCCTTCTGATAAAGGATAGGTTTCCTCAGGCACAGCCCACCGCAGTCTTACCAGACAGAGGTACGGGACCTGTTTGATTTTGGGAGGAGAAAATTTCCATGCATGGGCTCGTATGAGAACTTGAGGAATGATGTAGCACTCACGTGGACACCTCAGTGACCTGAGGCAATGCCCCGTACAGGTTTTGACCAGGGCTCACAAGGCGACTGTCAGTGATGAATGCTCCTTGTCAGCAGGGTTTCTCTTCCATGGTTTGAGGAGAATTATCCCCTCTTAAACTAAGATGCAGAAATAGTTAGGGAATCCCCACGTTCAAGGACAGCTTGTATCCTCCAGTGGTGAGAAAGAAGGTAAGAAAAAGAACACTGTGAGAGAAGAGACTATGGGGGAGCAGGATGATGCTCCCAATGTCAAGTATCTGAATCAAATGCTCCAAGAAGGTGCCCGATCTCCAGAAGCTGGGGAGTGTGGGATGAGGGGACACCACCCCAGGTAAGAAAGCCGTGCTTGGTGCATCCCTTCATTAATTTGAGATGGTTCTGTTTTGCCTTGGTTTGCTTCTGGGTGCTCTGCCAAGCGCCGGGCTCTTTGCCAAGAAGCAGCTCTCAGGCTCTCTGCTCCCACCGTTTCTGTCTGTGTGTACTTCTACAGCGTGCCACGCTCCCAGGCTGGCATCACAGCTCCCCAGCCTGGCCATCTCGGCAGGATACACCCACCACGCTGTCTCCACAGCCTTGGTCTACTACGAAATACCCTACTCCAGGTATTTTGTCCCTTCCCACACTTTCTCCCAACATCCTCATGTCCGATGCAGCTGGCAACAGTTTTGAAGCAAGTGCACAGAAAAGACAATGAAGATGAATTTCTACAGTGTGCACAAAATTTCATATAACAAAGTGAGGCCCGTTTGCCATGGGGCTGCTGCCTCTTCCTCAGTGCTGAACATTTAAAGCAAACAAAGAGGTGAAAATGGCTTTTTGTGTTTTCCACTGTGATAATGGTTGGTTAATGCCAGGCTGCAAATCACATACTGATGCTGGCTTTGTTCTTCTCCCAAGACTTTTTCCCAGGTGGTGGCTAAGGTTGGTGACAGGTTGTTCTCCCAAGCAATCTACCCCACACGTCCCCGCAACGCACCAAGGTTGACATCCCATAGGTGCACTGGGCAGGCGAGCAGAGCCAGGACACCGCGCGAGCCAGGTAGGAGGCAACGTGCCATAGCACATGGCGGCAAGGTCTGTCTCAGGTGTTCTGGCTGATCCAACAGAAATGTTGCCCAGCATTGACGCCTGACTGGATCAAATTTATACTTCCAAGTGACCCATTAGTGCACAGCACCAGCAGGAATTCGAGAGAGAGACACACCTGCCCGATAATGGGAATTCTGGCAGTACCAGTCTGGGTCAAGGGCATTGCAGAGAATCTCTGCCACACGAGGAAGTGGAGATACATGAAGGTATCACAAGACTTTGCGGAGTGTTGCATGAAAGAAGGGTTTCACCTGCAGGAAAAGTGACTCCCTGGTGAGGCAAAAATTATTTAGAAGATTGTAGGGGTCTAAAAGAATTTTAAAAAATACAGCTGAAATTTTGAAGTGTATTTTGATGGAGGGAAAGGAGATGAAAGAAGAGCAAAATAAGAAACTAAACACATTGCGTCCAAGGAACGAAGAGGTAACTACAGGTGAGATTCAGCACCCTGACCCAGATGTTATGGTATTTGAAATGGCATAAATGGGCAGGGAGATACAGTGGTGGCATAAGCCTACTTGCCAATATCTTTTGTCAACCCTATGTGCAACACGGCACTGTTAGCTTTTACCAGAATCCGGTAGAGAATACACATTACGTCTAGAAATGGCAGAGGAGAGAAGGAATAGTAGAGAGATTTACTAATGTGACATGCTTCAAATTATAAGGGGGCCTCAGCGCATTATGTTTAACTGCATGAAATTGGAGCAATCCTCATTCCCGTTCCTTCTTCTTCCAGCTTTGGGATACCGCAAGTTGCGGAAATTTCCGAAGAAAGCTTTCTCAAACACCACAGGGTGAAAGCATGGAAAAGGTGACGAAAGTAACGAGGCAAACAAAGCAGGGTGAACATTTGCACTTCTGTCTTAAAATGCATTTCAGGAGACTGAAAAAAATGTATCTTCTGGCTTGTGCAGACCAGACTTGGGTGTGCTGCTCCCTTGGCCAACACCAGGGAGTGCAGGTGTGATTCCTCGCTTCTCCTTGTCCTCAGGGCTACGGCTTGGAAAGGCACAGGAGTTTATAAACACTCATCCTTTTTTTTTTTTTTTCCCAGCCAACTTATTGCATGAGACAGGCATGTATTTTCCTTTGTGGATCTCCCAACAGACAAAAACTATAGTCGCTGCTGAGGAGACCATGGAAAATGGTATCTGACAATTTCAGCAGTCCTCTGCTAGGAAGAAAGAAATTCAGTAAGAAATCCTGCAGAGATGACAAGGTTGCCACTAAGATGGTTTCTCCCTTACAGGGATGTTTTGTTGTGGTTTATTTTTTTTGTTTCTTTCTCTCTTATTTCAGAGGAAGGAAATTGCTGCTCAAAATTCCTCTGCCTCCGTTATATACAATTTTCAGAATGCAACATTTCACATGAGAGAGACACATACGAGCGCTCACACGTACCCTGAAGCAGAATTGCAACATTTACATTTGGTTCCTGTCTTAAGCTCCCACTGGGGACTAAAAATCAAAGAGAGTCTGCATTGCACCCCAGAAGTGTCTGCTGCTCGCTGGTGAGTCATGTGGTACCCGACAAGTCACAGCCAGCATGGTTTTATTTCTGATCGCATGGAAAGTAAAACACACGTCCCCGCTGTGGCTTGAATCTAACACAGGCTCACTAACAAAATAAAGCACTCCAGAGATTTAATCGCTGCTGATGCAGCGGGACCCAGCTGTTCAGCTACATTGACTCGGCAAAGATTTCATTGTCTTTTCACATGCGATAATGCACTCGGAAATGACAAGCAAAGGCAAATTTTTAAAGCACACATATGTCTTTGTGTCTAAATAATACATTGGATGTGAAGAAGAAAAGTATCTTGTGCTCTGGCACTATGACTTTATGGCAAACTGCAGATAATTCTTTTATCTTAAGTTCCTGCTCCTCCTCGAAGATCGGTGTTTCACAATATACTGATCACTGTTAATAACAGATATTCAACATCTCCACACACATTAGAACAAACTGCCATTGTTATTTATTTCAGCAACACTGGGCCTGTAGAACAGATGGAGCAAATACTGCCTTAGCACAAAAGAAGGGAGAGGACGCGGCTCGTTTCCCCTTGCTCTGCTTCTGACCAGACAAGGGGCTGTGGAAGATGCACGGAGCCCTCCCAGACACACTGGGACGCTGGAAGCAAAGCTGCCCTCAAGAATCACAAGTTCTGGAAAACAAGCTTCCTCCATTTAGATTGAGCAGTTTCCAATCTTTGACTAATCCTTTCCTTTGAACTGATGGTGTCTGAGGTTCTCTCTTTGGAATCATACAGAATATGAACATATGCCTTGATATGAAAGCCTTATTCAAAAGTGAATTCACTGTGAGATAAGTGGCTGGCATGTACATACATACAGGGAACATTTTCCATGTCAGTAGGGGAACACTTTGCAACAGCTGTTAAAATTACTGTTATAAAGCAGGAGACAACAATTATGGCTAAGACCTCATGTATGAACACAACTAATATTCTTCAGAAAGCTTAGGATGCCATTTATAGACACTAGTGCTTGCAAGGATTATGGAGCATATTTTGTGTGATGTCTTGTATTTCACAGGTTACAAGTATATTTTCCTCTTCCTTTCACAGCAACCTGCAGGAGCATTTGCTTTCTTTTTCACGCTGTTCTTTCTTTTGCCATTACCAAAGCTGACATTCTGGCAGGCTCTAATATGCACTATAAGTTCACAGAGAAGTTAAAGGAGTAGCACCAAGCTAAAAGGAACTGGAAAGAGATGTTCTCCATTTCTCAGAAGGGAAAGAAAACAACTGTTACACTGCAAGTCCTCCTTTTTTCAGTTGATAGCACATTTGGACATTTCCTCAGCTAAGGTGAAAAGACTGTGAAAGCAGTAATCTCTCCTTTGTGTAGAGAGCAGGTTGGATACCCCATTTACGGAAACTCAGCAGCTGGTAACTCAGTTTGTCTAGAGAGCATATTCCCCTAACTAGCAATGCTATATACTTTAAAGCTTCCTAAATAATCTGAGAATTTGATGCAGGCATTAAACAAAACATAGGGGGGGTTGTCTTATTTTCAATCTGCCAAAAAATAGTCAAGGGGAATTTCTAAACGTGACATTCCTTCTCTGTCAAACTACAGTTTTAGAAATCCAAAATGGTAATCACAGAGAGAAAGATGCAAGTGCTGCGGTAGCTGACCCTCAACAAGCCTTTGCTGTAGAAATCAGGTTTCTCTATTTGCTGTTGAGGGTACAGTCAGTTGGTGAGTAAAGGATCACTGTTAGGGAGGCACAGGCGGTCCATTCATTCATGTAGAGACAAATATACACTATTCTGTCATATATGTGAACAGATCTTGGCTAACTGAAGTAATCCAGCAAACTCGGAGGTACCTTGCTCAGCTGTAGTTACGTGTTTCTTACATCTTCAGGAGCAGAATCTTTCTACGTGCTATGAAACCTGCTCATTCAGATGAACCTGCACTATAGCTGCCTCTCAGCATTTAAGTCTTTAGAAATATAAAGATTAGGCACCTTAGTACTTAAATACAGGGATAACAGATTGCTAAGAAAGTGTGATTCTGGAGTGCAAGAACAACCCTGTGCAATATTATATGGACAGTAAAATAATCTATGTGCTCTGCAGAGTCCTCTCAGAAAAAATAATCTAACCTTGGAGCTAGGGATGCAAGGTTTTTTATTTTAAAAATTTAATTAATGCTACCTCCCACCAGAATTCATTTTCAATTCAATTGTCAATTCAACATAAGGTTCTCTCTTGCAAAAAGCGTGGTTGCTACAACCACACAGCAGCACTCCATTTAAGAAAATGCACCGCGACAAGTCTCGTGCTCATGAGCGTGGGTAAGGGTCAGCACTTCCTGAATTATATATGTTTAACTGGCCTCTTTTGTGTGAGAAACAGGAAACATTAACAAAATATTACATGTCATGATGTCTGAAAATTACCTGGGCTGCTAGATACAGAGATAACACCTCTCAGTCACTTCTCTGTTTCTGTAACAAGCAAGGGAGAAAAGATTTTATCTTTTTCTTTTTTCATAGACATACTTACTTGAGCAAGTAGGACCTATTGCAGGGTGCTCTGTAAAACAAATCAGTCAATCCTTGAAATTATCTGGATGCTTATAGGCAAAGAGCATTCGTCTCATTCTATTTTACCTGCAGATCTCATATCCCTGATGCATTCAGACAGCAAGCTCTTTGAAGAGGATCCTCCTCCTTTAGGAGATTTGGGGATTCCCAGATTAAATCAGCTGCTTCTATTTTCAGCTCTCCTCTCCAGGAAGGTGACCAGCCTTTAGCAGGTACTGACGGCTGGTTGTTTTGTGAGCTGACTCAAAGGCTACTACGTTTTTTTTAGGCAGATCTCCATTTTCACCCACGTGTCTGCAAAATGCTGTGACAAAGTCCTGTAAAACTTACCATCCAAAACTTTAACGCATTTCCCCAGGTAATCTCCCATGTCTCCTGGGAGGAAGAAAAGTAGATTTGTGTAATTCTGTCATCAAATTTAGTGTTGCATCTAGCAACCTATTTTTCTTCAGGATGGTTAAATATGATAGGAATAGAAATTCAGTGAGTAGTGGCACTCTCTTGCCTTATTTCTTCAGGCATCTGATTCAAACAGTGCATCCCCCCCCCGAACCCAACTGTCAACAACAGAGTTGCATCAGTTTAAGCAAATTGTTAAACGTGTGTAACTGCAAAGACAAGCCTTGTGGGACAATAAAGATTTCTCAAGTCTTAATCAACCGTAGCTGTGGTTTAAACATTTGGGGAGTTAAAAGGGTTTCTGTTGAGACCTCGGCATAGTTGTGCTGAATCACAGAATCTCCTTCTTAGTCCTGCTAGAGATAACAAAGTGGTCAACCTGAAGCAAAGGAGCTTGTGTTTGGTTACCAGGTCTAAAAAACCTCAGAGTGTTAAGTAGACTGAACAGTACGCTCATCCCCTCTTAAACAGGTCTCCGTCCCACCATCGGAGGCTGTAATCCTACTTTATCTCCAGCAAGCCCGTACGTGCAAGCGGGGAAGGAGGGAAATAGAAAGGAAGGAACTAACATTTAGAAGCACATTTTCTTCTTTGCAGACAGCTCAGTTTTAAACAGAGCAGATTAGTTAAACGGCAACAAAGAGGATGATGGGGGTGGTGTTTGAAGGGGTTTTGTTCTGCTTTTGAGGAGAAAGTAAAAGAGAAGTATAAACTTTTAAAGTGGTTTCAGCTGAGTTGTCCAGTTACATTGCTATGGTAAATCTCTCCCACACTCTCTACCTTCACAGTGAGGAGGGCCACTGCCCAGGCTAGCACATCAGGCAAACGAGCCACCGAGCCATGGCATGGCCTCTTCTCATGGAAACCTTTGGCAGGTACCTGCTGCTGGCTCCTGGCCCCCAGGGCTGGCACGGGCTGGGAACCTCAACACGCTCTGCATACGCTTCCCAGCAGGATTAATTAGCTGCAATTTTTAATTCCTGCCCAAGCGTTTCTTCTGTTGGGCAGCAACTGAACACGAGCCCAGCACTGGGTTGCACCTGCCCTGGTGTCTGTAGGAAGGCCAGCGCAGATATAAACAGATAGAAGAAACAACACCTTTTGTTTGTCTGACATCAGAGCAACCCAGCTTCACAGCTTCTTTTTGGTAAAGCTCATCCAAAGCAGTTTTTTCTTCCTTTCAAGAGGCAGGCTCGTTTTGAAAATCTGTGAAGAGAAAGGTGCTTTTTATTTCTGGCAGAATGTGTGGGATTTGAAAAGCAGAGAGGGGAAGATCAAGTGGTGCAGCAGGGTTTCACCAATTTGTTTGAGTTTGTCTGTCTTACTCCTGTTCTCTATCAATCAGCACCTCTTAAATCCAAGGGTTTTTTCTAAATATAAATTACTCTGGCTGGATCATTCATGTACTTAAAGATCCATTTGCTGGCTCTACTCCCTCTTTTCACTTTTGCACATAAACACAATCCCATCGAAACCTCCTACCAGTGCTGGGTACCCCCTCTAGACATGCCAGTTTAAGATGCCCATGCTTATCTGAGCAGTCAACTGTCTTCCTCCACTAGGAAGATGAAATTGAACCAAAAGTAAGGTTTTATTTTCAATGTCAGTGGTGATACCTGGATGCCCACCTTCCTCTCTCCCAGTGAATGCGGTAACCATCCTAGTGATAAAAATGCATGAAGTAAAGCTCATTTTCCTCTTCATTCCTGTTTCAGTTTCAAACTCCAAAGCCGGCTTCCCTACAGCTGGCAATCTGAAACGAGTAAGCTCATGCCATACACTCCTCCCAAGCTTTTCCCCACATGAAGGCAGCAGTCAAGCGTTTTAATAATAAAACACGAGGCTTCACAGACTCGTAACCTCAACCACAGTTTCGGCTTTGTTTCTTTCCCAGGCAGTGACTACGGAAGAGCGCTGCAGAACTGACTTGGTGCAACGCTGCCAGCTGACACGTGAAAGGCCATCTGAAATGCCTGCCCTCTGCTTCCCCCCATCGATACACAAGTCGTCCAGTCTCACAAAACCTCAGCCATGAGCTCTCCGTTTTGCACAAGCAGGAGAGGAAACGTAGGCAGGTATAGAAAACCCCAAAGGCAGACCTGAAGCAAGGGAAGTGTTAACCACAAGCAGCTCTTTCTTCAGTGGGTGTGTGTCAGTCCCCGGCAGCAGGCTGGAGCCAGCACACACATGCAAACTCACACACTTACACATACTTTTACTTATAAACTTACGATCTTATACTTGGAGTCTGCAGGCAACAGCTACACCAAGCCCCAGCCTAACCCCAATGACCTGGGCAAGTCAGTGCAGTAGCAGTGACCCTGCAAGGAGCGGAACTATTTCTCAAAACAGACCTTTTATACAGCAATGCAGATTTCGGGGGAAGGAAATGGGGGAGAAGAGTATTCTTGCATTGGTGTCTCATCCAAACTGCATTTCACTCCTCTCACTGCCACTTTTCCAGAGGTTGGCTTTGATCCGTAGAGTGGTGACACTAAATCACATTGAACAAGTTTGTGCAAAAGTAGTACAGAAAGATCAACTATAACAGCAATTTATGAAGCTGATATAGAATCATAGAATGGTTGGGGTTGGAAGGGACCTTAAAGATCATTGAGTTCCAACCCCCCTGCCATGGGCAGGGACACTTCCCACCAGACCAGGTTGCTCAAAGCCCCATCCAGCCTGGCCTTGAACCCCTCCAGGGATGGGGCATCCACAGCTTCTGTGGGCAACCTGTTCCAGTGTCTCACCACCCTCACAGGACAGAATTTCTTCCCGAGATCTAATCCAGATCCCCCCTCTTCAAGTTTAAAACTGTTCCCCCTCATCCTATCGGCTCCACTCCCTGATGAAGAGTCCCTCCCCATCTCTCCTGTAGCCCCCTTTACGTACTGGAAGGGGCTATAAGGTCTCCCTGAGCCTTCTCTTCTTCAGGCTGAACAACCCCAAGTCTTTTAGCCTGCTATACCAAATCCTGTTAAGTGTAATGTGTTGATCTGCAGTTGATCTGCACTTTTTCCAAATACCCACAAAATGTGGCATTTGAAGAACCATTGCATTTCATTGTAAGGTGGCTAACAAGATGCTGACTTTGTAACATGCTTTAGCACGTTAAAGCTGCTCTAAAAATAACATTAATACAGAAATTTAATTAGCTTAACTCAGTGCTGCAAAAAATCCTAAAACCTGCCCTTGGAACAGGTTCCTTTATTAAAAATAAGACAGAGCCCCACAGAGTCACAGTACAATCCATTTATTAGCATACCTTGTGAGCCATTGGTGTTGATCCAGGGGACACGACAGTTTTGGCACTTGACTGATTTCGGAGGTGCTCGGCCTCTGGTTTGTAGAAAGGGATTTTAACAGGACTGGGATGCTACACAAGAGAATGTTTCTCCTTGAGATGGGGAATTAAATATTTTTCTTAACACATAAAAATATAAGCCCACAAGATGTGTGCTGGTCCAGGTCACAGTGCCTTGTTCCACAAGGAGCGGTCCCAAGCTGGTTACCTACAAGGGCTGTTCTGTTCGCTCCAGCTGCAAGAGACTCCCAGGGAGTCTGACAAGGTGGTGTTAAATACCACAGCGCAGTTCATCTCTCCAAGGCTTTCACCTGATTGCTGAATATACACATAAAAATCTGTCTTCAAGTGGCTGGTGGATCACCACGGCTTTTTTTTCTTTTGGTGAAGAGACTTCAGGATATTGGGTTCAGAAAGGAAGGAAGACAGGAAAAAGGCAGGTGCAGGTCTTTTACCCCCGAGATAGCAAATATCCATGTTCCTAGTTCCTCACCAATACCTCCACTAATACCTTTCAGAAACTGATCTGTTATTCTCTGGTACAAGGGTATAAGGGTTACAAGGACAATCAACATCCTGTCCAGGTTAATAAACAGCTGCCTGATTAATTACAGCACAGAACATAATTCATGGAAATCATCAGAACAGTGTTCAGCTACAGGAAAGGGAGAAATCTTTAATCCAGCTTCAACTGGCCAAAGCCTGGACTGGTGTGAAGACAGGGCTGATAAGGGCACTGCAGGACAGGAAGACACTGACACTGGGTCAGCCTTTGTAGAGCACTGGGGCATTCCCTCAGAGAGGGATACCTGGAGCACTAATAGCTGCTCCCTAGACCCTTACCACAGCCAAGGTTCTACTCCTGCCAGTGCTCCCAGCCAGTGACAGTGACATTCCCTTTCCCACATCACCAGCACGTGCCATGCTGCAAGTTTAAAGCTAGCTCCCGCACACATACATAATAGACGCAAAGCGCTGAAAAACACTTCCAAACTGCATTCAGTTCTGGGTACCAAAGCTTAAAGATCCAGCAGAAGGAGAAGACATGGAGAGGGAGTCAGCATGTCATCACATACCCAGGCCGATTGGGTTGAAGAGAGACAGAGAAGCCACAGTTTCAGAAAAGGGACTATCTCTAGAGTAATGGATGACAGAGACTATACAGCCAGGACCCTTATTTCCTCTCATAGCTGAGAACACAAGGACAGATGGGATTCAATGAAGATAAAAGGCAATTAATTCAGGAACCATAAAAAGAAATGATGTGCTATGGAGAATAAAATTGTACTGGTTCTCATTGCCAGAAAATATTGAGGCTGAGAGCTTAGTTGGATTAAATTAGGGATTAAACATTTATATGAAAGATGAAGGCTGGTTACATTAAATAGCTTTTTAAAAGTTAGGGATATAAACTCTCACTCTGTAGAAAAAAAAAGAATCACAAAAGGATAGTGCATAGTGTTTGTACAACACCTAGAGGACTGAGTACTTGTACTTCTATTTTTAATGATAATAATAGTAATGCAAGTAATTAATTTAAATGGGCCAAGAACAAAATTCCCCAAAAGGAAAGGCTGTTAAAACTTGTTCAGCACAAACTCGCATGTACTGTCCTTTGAAACACCTGCTGCTGGCCAACATTAAGTACAAAACACAGTCCCAGAGTGGCTGACTGACAACCAGGCAGTTCCAGCAAGCTTCAGGAGCAAAGCACTCGAGTTTGGTTTGGGCCACAGCCTCAGTTTAAACAGTAAAGAGCAATAGTGGTGCTCTGAACAGGTAAGGATGACTGAGGAATATGGCCAGGCTTGTAAGGTAAGCATTAAGTTGTAAAATTAGGTGAAAGAGATCAAATACTTCCTTCCCTCCTCCTGGCTCATGCAGGACTCACAGGATGTTACTTACAAGGATTCTCACAGCTTTCCTGGTGACAAGACCTAGGAGAAAGGAATATTTTGACCTAAAATGTGGGAATTTCAGAAGACAATGCCAGGCCTGTGTCTCACTTGTGTTACGTGCTAATTTATTCTAACCCCTGAATGGCAACCAGTTAAGTAGGCTTAGGGAAATAACCTCATAGTTTCAATCCTTCGGGTGTTTCTTTGCCTGTTGCCTATGGGTATAAGCTGAAAGACCAAATCAGGTTAAAGTAGAGATGTGATAGCACCCAAGGCACAGAAACTCCATTTGAGCTGCTGTAGCATTCTGGCTTGGGGGAGGCTGAAGGGAAAAGCCCAATCCCTCCACGTTTCCCAGACAGGTACTGTTGCTGCCGGTGTGAAACTTGGCGTTTAATCCCCCGCAAGACCAAAGGTCTGTAACTTAATTGCCCTCGGTCCTCCTGTCATTTTAATTCCTGGGATAAGGAGCAGTCTGCAGCTTGGGTCTTAGCTTGTGACTCCCTGCCAGCAGCCGCAGGACAGCACAGCCAGCGTGGAGCGGGGCACAGGATCCAGCCTGGCACTTCAAACCCGGTTATCAGCACAGGCTGCACTGCAGACATCCAGCCCCTCCAGGAGAGGCACGAACAGACCAGACCTGTCTCAAAGGCCGCTTTGCAGGGCTTCTGACATAGCATGTTTTCAGGATTCCTACGATTCTTTTTTAAAATAAAGTTTCCATTGCAGTATTGGTAACCCAACTGCCCTCTAATCCCTGGGGAGGGTAAATGGAACTGTTTAGTTTAGCATTCACAGACACAAATCAGCCACCTCACCAGGTCAGCACCTTCTATAAGCTGTTTTATAGAAGACAAATAAAGCTTTAAGCAATGACTGCTTATTGAATCCAAGGCAATTTCTAAGACTCTGTCACCACGCGCCCTGTGATATGACATTGCTCACCCACAGGCTGTGCTCTGCCTCCTGTCCTTGCCTTGGTGATACCAAGGTACTGAACCCCACCGTGCCTTCAGCACGCAGCACCTTCTAGACAGCAGCCCAGTGCCTGACCCAGTCATTGCCCACCCCACAGCGCCTCAGTGAACCCCAAACATGCACATCTGGCAAGTTCTGTGTGTCCCACTCTATTATTACTCCATGTTTGGGCCTTTGGTTATACATCAAAGCTTACTGCCCCTGCCCCTGAGCAGACCTGTCTTCTCGCTGGCTCGTCTGTAACACAGCGAGAAGACACTGTGTACTGCAAACTGTTACTGCACTTAGCCCCTCCGTCTATTTTTACATTTTTTTATCTGCTCAAGAATAATAAATTAAATTACAAAAGTTATTAAGGCCTAAGAGGAAACTCTATCAATTTGTTTGGATGAGAGGGAAGGAAGAAATTGAAGTATTCAATAATGAGGAGAGGCGAGGTTACAAGAATAGGACAGACTTTGTGAAAGCAGGAAGCTGCTTTGCAGCACACTTACTGTTTTACACCTCAAGCAATTACTCACTCCCTGTGCTTGTTGTGTATCTACATCCCAGGAGTTTTTCCATGTTTCATGGGAGAACTGTGAACACAGAGATATTAAAGACTAACATCGCATATAAAGGGCAGCTAATAACTACGGTGAATGAGGTACCAAGAGAAGGTCCCCACAGTGCTGTTAAATCATGACTCAACACCTGAATGTTTGAGATCAACAGTACATTTGGATTTAAAGAAAAATGTGTCTATTTAGGCTTCTGAGGTCACATTTTTAAGTTCTTCGTAGTAATCACAAGGGCAGGAAAGCTATTGTCTCTTAAAAATGAAGATTTACTCTCACACCAACAACTGAAGAAAAAAAAAAACAAACAAAAAACAACTCAAAAGAACCACTATATTGAGAAAGCAGCAATAAAACCATAGCATCTGGCAGCTGGAAATGTGTGATCCGGGATTACAGCAGGGGGAACTAGCATCTCTTAGAAGGGACAGACACTTTAAAGGGCTGATATGGGAGCAGACCTGCTATTCAGAAGAGAGAACGTTCCCCCTAAAGACATAACAGGCAAGGAAAAAAGAAAACCCAACTGTTGGCCTGTTCCTCAGTTGAGGCCAAATCTTCTGATTCCCGGAATTGAAGAGAGCTGCTATGAAAAAATATCTGAAGATTTCCACTATGCCAGAGCCTGGTGCCATCTTGCGAGTATCTCCCCTCTCCTTGCAGCATGTTTCAAGTATGCAAACATACAGAAATGGGAGCAGATTCACAGAGGCAGGTATCTCTCCACTTCTACCATTTCCATGTGCCAGGGTGAAGGAACAAGCATGATTGCGTTACAGGACTCAGATATTCAGACCAACATAGACTTATCATTCTTATGACTTAACAGCGTGTACCTGCTTTCTCTGCTCAGAGATTATGGACTAAAGTGAAACCAAAGACTTTAAAGAATCAGCCATTAACTGTTTTTCTCCCAGTTCTATGTTAAAGTCTTTTCCCAGCATCCAACAACAAAATAAATCTCTGTCAGTCAGTCACAGGCCAGAAACCACAGCCTTTTCTGCTGCTGTGGGGCAAAAGGACTATATGTTGAAGTTCCTAGAGCTCAGACATTTTCATTTTAGCTTGGTCACTTTCTTGATCCAGGGCACGTATTTGCTGACCTTTGTGTACACACCGGGGGAATCCTTCCGACCGCAGCCGTAACCCCAGGAAGTGATCCCCAAAATGATCCAGCGCCCGTTTGACCTCTGACACATGAGTGGCCCTCCGCTGTCACCTTGGCAGCTGTCCACCCGTTTCTCTTCAGAGAGATTCCCGGCACAAATCATGCGGTTAGTGAACTTCTGCCCGTAACGGGCCTCACAATCTTCCCGTGGGAGAAGAGGCACCACCCCCTGCAGCAGGGTTCTTGAGTAGGACTTCCCTGGAACAGAACAGACCAGCCAGACCAATTCACCTATGGACAAGAGCAATGACCTAGAGCAATGGTGCTCCACACAAAAGCAGATGTTTGTACATTTAATGTCAAGACTGCGGCACAGAAATAGGCCAAGCTCAGAATCTCTGAACCACCAGAATACAGTACTGCCAAGCCAGACCACAAAAAAGAGCTGTAAGATCAAAGAAACGGGGAAGAGGTTGGAGAAAGAGGTGACATCAAAGGATGAGTCTTACTCCTGGTTCTGCCAAGTAGCTTGAACCTCGTTCAATTTATTTCACCTCTCTGAGCCTCCATTTCCTCCTCTGTAAAATATGGACAGTGTTTTCTCAAGAGAATAAATGCAGTAATATTTGTGAAGTGCTCAATCCTCAGAGAAGTTTTAGAAGATGTTTCAGAGATGTCCAAATATTATTCAAAGGGAGCTCACTTCATTTTGGCCAGATTTGTCTCTTTTTGCTCAAATCTCTTTATTACCCCAGACTTAGGCAGAACATAAGGTTCCTGTGCTATATTAGAGTGTGACCTTTCTGTGCCCAAGGTTTATAGTAAGTTCACGAGGTAGCAGGTAACTGCGCCTCTCATTAGGAAAGCCGGGTTTCGTGCGTGGGAGGGATTCTAGCCATTAAGTCCCAGTACAGCTTAAGGGAGCTACATGGCCAAGTTTCTCCTTGATCCTCCCCAGACACCCAGAAGTGACACGTGCACCTGGTGCAACTCACTCCAAAGACAAATGTATATTTGCAGTGAAACGCTTGGGGTAACAGCTGGGAAGGATGGATAAATCCAAAATCAACAGACAAGCTCCTGGGGCTATTTGCCTTTTGGCAGCGAGTCTTTCTGAACATATGGCTTTGCTCCAGTCACAGCAGCCCCAGAAAGGCCTCCTTGCCCCACGCCCTGTGTTGCATCTCTGAGCCCCAAACGGGGGAGGACTGGACAGCTGGTTATAAAGTGGTGTTTAGAGTTCAAAGCTGTCTCCAGACCTCGGTAATGCATGCATGTCAGGACTCTACTGAGCCCAGCATTTTAAAACATCACCTTGAGAGTGTTAAGTATTTAATAATTAATACTTTCTAGAATATTCCCTGCTCCCTTTTACCTAGGAAGCTCCATAGCAATGTGCTGCAAGAGGACAGGTACAGGCTGTTTTGAACCTGGTGCAGAAACCAACCTCAGAGCCCAACTGTCCCTGTAGCAATACCCAGGGAGATTGAGCAAGGTTGTCTGAGAGATATTCCTTCCACCTCTGAGCCCCTACTTCACTACTACAGTATCATGAAGGCAGGAGGTCATGGAAACATGGGGGCCTCCCATAGGCTTTATACACCAGCTCTGCACAGGCTATTGCCTAAGGGATCTGCTGTGGGCAAACGTGTGCAGAAGGGGGGAAAAAAAGAGAGGACTGTGGCCACACAGCAGCATCACTCTCCCACAGCTTCAGAAGGATGCTACGGCAACCAAAACTTCCACCATGGGCATGCTCAAGAAGCCTCAAAATCAGAAGAAAACACAATGGCACAAAAATCACCTCACCTCTCTGCTCCTTGGCACCATGTGCTGGCACAGGCAATAGGAGCACTGCGAACATGGCCTTGAGTTGCGCAGACATAAATTAATAGCCCGTGTAGGCTCCTGAACTCAGACTTCCCCACCTTTTTTCCTCCTCAAAGCCCCATCACTCACCTGTGTCTCCCCAGCCAGAGATGATGCAAGCCTGCCTGTTGATGTCGGACTTCTCTTTCCTGTCGGGCAGGCAGACAGGCAGAACATGGTGATTGAAGGAGAGGCAGTGCCCATCTCTGCCCCGCATCCGGACCAGGGCAATGTCATTATCGTTGCTGCCGGCCCAGTAGTTTCTGTGCAGGACGATCCGCTCCACGGGCAGCTCCCTCTCAAACTCATCCTTCACGCCCGTGTGGTAATCGCCCACCCGCAGCAGGTAGCGCCGCACATCAACACCAAACCTGGAGAAAAAGACGCTCAAGGTCTTGATAATTCTACTGGGAGAGAAATAGCCTCACACAAGTTTCAGTTGCTGTGAGACTGAACCACGTCCTGACACACTGATAAAACAGTGACAGCTACAGGACTCTTTAGCAGAGGTGACAAAGCCAGCTGTTGGGGTGAATCGGTGTCCCATGCACAAGACATTTTTGGGTTTATTTTCCCCTCTAAAAAAAAGGGCTGCAACATTTGCAAGGCATGTGACCTTGAGTTCACAGTTCCTTAAAGCACTGCAGAATGGCAAAATGCTGCTTCCCTTTAAGTTGCAAAGCCTCAAAGTTAAGATGGCAGGTGTAAGCAGTGAAGGATAAAGAAAGCCTCTATTGAATCATCCCTAGAAGTGCTCCAAGATCACACACATCATAACCTGAAGGTCTTGTTTTCGAAACTTTACTTGTGTGGTTCCACTGGGCTGGGATGAGAGCCTTGCATGAGGTTATTTGCTCATCTTTGAGTATCCCTCAGGGTTCCCTGTTCACCAACGCACCTTTTGAAGCAGTGGGCTGCAGTCACTACCCAGCAGCTGCTGATCAGCGTTGCCCCACACAGCAGACGGGTATCTCGACGAAAACCCTTCAACCGTAGTGAGGCCTGCCATGGCCAACCTCCTCTGAAAAAGAAACAAGGGAATAACAGGCATCACACACAGAGGAGCTGTCCTCCTCTTTTCCCATCCCCTCTGCCTCATCTGGGCTCAGCCGGTGTGCATTACCCCCTAGATGGGCCCACTGCTTCAAATCAAGTTCAAAAATCACCAGTGAAAAATATGTGAATGTATTCAGCATTTGCCAGGCTATTTCCAGAGCCTGTAGGAAAGCTGGAACCAGTTCTGGGTATACAGGGTAGTACCTGAGAGACTTGTTTCCACCTATGATCCTTTTCTTGCGACGGTGAAGCAGGCGCATCCCACACACACCAGATGCCGGACCTGCACAGCAAAGTTAGAAGCAGTTGGGTAGATACCTTCAGCTTAAGTACGATGAATTGCTGTCACAGAGCCAAATGCCATTCGCCTTCCCTGAGGGCATTAATCCTCACGGTAGCTGACTGCATTGTGTTGTGCATATGGAATTCATAGAAGATTTGATCCCATAGTTTTCCTCAGTTTTGGTGGAGGTGCTTACCTCCAGTATCTGTAGTCTTATGCCAGGAATGGGACCTCTACAGCTATTTCCTCAGTGCTCTAAACCCCAAAGTTTGCTCATGGTTATGGCTTTAAGGAAGGGTATGGTGACTTGGCTGTGCGGAAGTCCTGCAGGCTCAAAGGCCTGACGTGGGTGGAGCTCCTCATTCTGGAGCACCCTGTGCTCCTAAGAAGAGACAATGAAAACAAGGAAAGAGTAGGAGGTGCAGGACAGGACATGCTTATTTTGTAGGTGAAGTTTCAGCCAAAGAAGAGAAGAACTATACAGGAGAAAAGCATAAACACACTCAGAGATACTACAGCCAGAGGCCCAGATTTCTGCTTAGAGGAAGTGGGCACGTCACCTGCTTTAATGTCTTGGACCTTCTCTTCCACGTAGTCACAGATCACACCAGCATCCTCACTGTGCCAGCAGCTGTGAATCCCAGTGTCAGGCCTGACACACTGCCCCAGGGTGTGCTCCATGCCACTGCATTCTACGTTGTCCAGATGGATGGGCCCGTGGCCTTCACCAAAATAAGCCATTGCCCTGGCTTTTGCTGTACCTCTGCAATTAGAGAGAGGGTGGCTAATCTGCAGTAAGCAGAAGGCAGGTGAACCTGATGCACCAGCACATTTTAAGAGAAATAATATTTGTGTCACTCTGCACACAGACAGTAGTACAGTACTTGCTTCTGAAGGCACTGTGAGAATAGGACGCTACTCCCTCAAGCATATGCAGATATCCCAGAACTACGAAACGAAGCCCCCAGGTCCAGAAAGAAGCAATCCCCCTGACAGCTGCTTCTATCTATAAGATGGATGTACCAGAATCCTGAATTCTTACCTGAATCCCAGCTGCCTGCAAACTACTGTGGCATCTCGGTCTGTCCAGCCCTCGTCACAGACGCTGCCCCACTGCCCATTCAGGAATACCTCAACCCGTCCTTCCTTGGTGCTTTCTCCATCCACCAGCCGCACAGGAGGCCCTGCAGCAGAAAACACATGGGTTATTGCAAGCAAAAACACCAGAGAGTGTGAGGTGCCCAGAACTTTTATAGGTTCTATAGGAAAAGTTGAATCCCAGACATCAGCAAGCTTAAAAAAAAAAAAAAAAGAGAAAGAAAAAGGAAAAAGAAAAAAAAGAGTGTTTCTACATGAAGACTACATCCCTTATTTCACCTCTGTGCTGAATCAGAAGACTACATACATATTAATTTATTTAACACATACTGGAAATAATTAGTGGATCATATTCTGAAAGCTGAGTAAAGAGGAGAACAAGAACAGAAGGAAAGTTATTGACTCCTGAGCCAAGCGTGGACAAGCTTAAACATGCCTTGGAAATAAATCCATTAAATTATAAAACTATTATATTATTCTAGGCAAGAGAAGAGTTCTATATCCAGGAAAAACAAAAACGTTGGATGCTGTCTATTTCAATAAAAAATATTTGACAAATTGGAAAGTCTCCTCTGATAGGAAAAGTGGAGGGTATCAGGCCTCATATAAAAAAGGAAATCATGCTAACTTGAACACAATTCACAACTAATTCACAATTTTAATTAAAAGTGTGTCATCCACACAAGAGAGTGCCAATTTCCACTCAACAGCCCCTCACATCTAAAGTCCTCCTGTCTTGGTAAGGTGTGACACCAGTGTAACCACACCAGTTACCTAAAGGGTCTAGTTAAAGGGGTCCTGTATTCCCATGGAGGTGGGATTGAGGTGTCTCATGAGTGAGCAAGGGCACACTCAGGCAGCCACCATTCCTCAGCCCCTCAGGTTTGTTTTGGAGGCTGCCAACACAATTCCCTCCAGTTTCAGTTTCTCTGCAGCTCTGGCCATGTGTCTGGTGGAGCTGCAGCTCTGTGGCTGTGCCCCAAGACAGCCAGGCCTTGTTCCTAGAAGTCCTCCTCAAAAAGCAGCCCCCTCACTGAGACAGCCCAGAGAAAACTCCCACATCTGCCTGAGCTTCTGAAGGACCAGGTCAGCAGGTGACACTTCCCCACCGTCCAGGGCAAGAAGCAAGGCGAGTTACCCAGGCTGCCATCCATGACCGTGTTGCCCTCGGGGGAACAGCGGACTCCCACGTCCTCAGCGTGTGAGCAGTCATGCTGCCCCCAGTTGCTGTGGGGACAGTCCAGGAGGGACAGCTCTGTCCCCACACAAGCCACATCATCCAGTAAGATAAAGCCTTGGCCAGCAGCATAGTCCCCTTCAGAGGCCAGGGTAGCAGGACCACTAGAGGAAGGAAACAGAACATAACATCAGATTCATTAAAACTCATTAATCCCACAGAGACACCCAAGCTCAGACCCCAAGGGAAACTCCCCTGCAGAGCTCAGCTGTGGTATCGGTGGCCTCCTGACCTAAAGCACTCAGTGACACAAAGGATGGCAGCCAAGCAGCTTGCACATCTCACCAGCTTCAGTTTTCAGGGAGGTCCTCTCCGACCAGTACATTTTCTAGTGTCTGGTCAGAGGCAGAGTCAGATTAGCACAGGGGGCCAGCAATACCAGAGAGGCTGCTTTGCAGAGGTGACACCAGGTACATCAATTTGGGGAGGCATCAAAAATACCAACATTTAATTAATTCCACCTCCTTTTATAAGAAGTGGTTACCTGGATCTGAAACACAGAAAGCTGCAAATTTTTAGGCGCTACAAGAGCTAACAAACACAGTATGCAGCTGAACTCCGAGGGGAGAACTTACTTTAGTTCTTTTCTTCAGTCTATAAAGCTAAAATTTTACAAGGATACCCTAATCATACTAAGAAATCCATAAAAAAACTAGAGTATTCTTATTTTAAGTCTTCCCCAAAACCATACCTGGATGGACAACAGCTCAGCAATGGGCTGAAAGAAAAGCATTATGAAAATCCCTACTACTACTATTTTTTGCCCTGATGGTCTTTGTTCAGCTAGTGAAGCAGGTGATGTGTTTAGCTGACAGAGCAGAGGGGGTGGCAGTGCTGAGCTGATACCCCTGGAAATTTAAGGTGTATTGAGAGAACTTCCTGACTTTGGTGAGGGGTTCATAAAGACAGCATCAAGCAGGTTACCTGCTTTCAAAACATAATTTTTTTTTTTTTTTCCCCTGGGAAAGGGTGTGGATACCTATGAGTCTTTCCTGAATGAATGTTGTATAATGGTAATAACCCTTTTAACAAAGACAGCACTGAAGGAAGTAAGGTCCAGCCTATCCCAGTGAAGGGGGATGGAATCGAATCCCTGAAATTAGGAAGCACAGACACTACACACGCTCTCCATCCTACCTGAAGCCCAGCTGCCTGCAGACCACCTGGGCACCGAGGTCTGTCCAGCCGTCATCGCATACAGTGCCCCAGTCTCCATTGTAATAAACTTCTACCCTGCCTTCTCTGGGGCTGCGGCCACCAGCCAGCCTGACGGTGCCCTCTGCAAGGGGTGGGAGAAGGAAAGGTCAGCACTCAGCAGGGGTAAAAAGAAACAGCCTGCGCCCCACTGCTGAAGTCTCTGTACAGCCCATGAGTGTAAGAAACTGAAGACTCAGGTATGTCTGGGTACTCAAAAACCAAACGACTCTGTTTGTCAGGGGAGGATTCACCTCAGCCTTTCCATGCCAGCTGTGGAAAGCAATGGGAACACCACCACCAAGCCTGGCTCTGATCCATTCCCACCCACTGCTTGCTCTCTGCCCCCACCTCTGACAGCCCTTGTGGGAGCCATACAGAGGAGCCCTGTGGGATCCTGAAGCAGAGGAGGTACCTGCTGAGGAAGCTGTGTGATATGGGGAGTAAGACAGACCACATACGAGTGGTGTAGAGCTGTAGATCTGTACCTGTGAAAGGGTCACAGGAGACCCCAGCATCTTCGATGTGGTCACAGTTCTGCTGTCCCCAGTCACTCTTCTTGCACTGGTCAAGCGAGAGTTCATTTCCTGAGCACTCCACTTCATCCAGCAGGATTGGGCCAGATCCCTGCCCATAGTGAGCCCATGACAAGGCTTTCGGGTTCCCACTGCAACAGTACAGACACATAAGCTCACAGTAAGGAAGGTCACAGTCTTGTGTGCTCAGAGTCTGCCTCACACAGGGACTCTCCTACACTAGGCCAGCGCCCTCCCACAGATAATCTGTGCTTCTGGCACAGTGGTGTTACCAACTGTTCACTGGAATACCTTATTGGAAAGTTTTGTAACGAGACCTTCCAACACATAACAAAAATGTGCCTAGGACATGACCAGTGCAGACACCTGAGGAGTTCTGAGGACAATGCTGTCCTCAGAACATCTCAGCAACAGGCAAAACTCCCAAAGTTTGAGAGATCTCAAAATGGAATAATCTATTTTAAACAATTCTGTACTGATTTGAATTTCAAGTATGCTCAGTATACAACAGCTCCCATGTTGAGTGCTGAATGGCATCGAGGAGAACAAGGTGCTCTCTCTTGCTTTCCTGTCTGAAGAGGGCAAGGGCAGTCAGTGAAACGGGATGTGTTTAAACTTAACCAAGTAAACAACTGCAGTTCACATCTGGAAATCACCATGACAAGTTATCACTGAGGCCAAGAAAATTTGCTATAGGACATGCGTGCAAAAATAATGTAAACATAGATCTCGGATAGGGATGCACCAATTTTTTTTTTTTCCCCACAGCATAAGCCCCTAAAACCAACAGGAATTAAGTATAAAATCCTTTTATAGGATGATCAGTCCAGAATTATCTCTCCCAGGGTTTCTGTACACTTCCCATAGAAAGAGCTGGTCCTACAGTGAAAGGACATGCCCTCACGTTCTCCATTCTGCCTACCTCTATTACCACTCCATGACATACAGCAGGGAAATTACCTGAGTCCCAGCTGCCTACAAACTACTTCAGCATCCCGGTCGTCCCACTGGTCATCACAGATGGTACCCCACTTGCCATCATGGTAAACTTCCACTCGCCCTTCAAAGTTCTCCTTTCCCCCAACTAAACGCAGGGGGGCACCTACACCTGTGCTTCAAGAAAAGGAAAGAGAGCACAACAGAACTAGACAGAGACAAAGCACATCCAGCAGTTCAGGGTGTAGAACCATTCACCAGCCAGAGGAGGTCTTGGGATGCTCTTGTCCCACCCTGCCACACCCTCCCCTCTAAAAACAGGCAAAAGCATCTGTGATGGCAGCTAGTCCAGGGCTGGCTCTTTAACTGGCTGCTACAGTGACTAGGGCTTTGTTGCCTGCTGAAAAAAACCTGGTTTGATAAAAAGGGGATGTGGTCATAAGCAACAGCCATCTTTCAATGATCATAAAAGTATGCCCACTCTGAGAATTTGGGATTGGGAAACAATGGATAATTTTCCACTGGAAGTAAGATAAGGACATGTATAGCAGGTGGAAGAAGAACACGCTCCAGTGATTGATTGTATCTCCACAGCTTCAACTGCCTTAGATTTTACATCTTATCAGCAACACTAACACAAGAAACAGGGAGCGAACCTCCTCTGGAGATTTACCTTCTGGAGGGACACACGTTACCATGGCACTCCCCTGGTTACAGGCTCCTGACACGGCTTCCCGGTAGCCACACTGCAGCAGGGCTTTCTCGTCCCCGTGGCAGTTTGCTGACTGCAGGTGCAGGGGAACAGGCCACAGTCCGGGATGACTCTTCTTCCCAGCTGTGCCGATCTCACTGGTATGGAAAATGGAACAGAACAATGAAATGTCGTATTTCTGCTTGATTTACAAGTTCCCCTCAGTCCTTTTGACTCTCCAGTGCAGTTGTGGCATTTCACATGCCAATGAGCCCACTTGATTGGGAGTGCATAAATGGGTGGCTATTTACAGTCTAACGAGAAAGCACAAGCAAGCGCAAAGCCCTTCCCACCATCCCACCCATTTTGTCTTCCTACTTTCTGCAGAGGGGTTGATCTGGTCAGAAAGGGCACCCTCATTTGAGAGTGATGAACAAACCCATCAACAGATTCAAACATCTGAATCACCTTCTTCCTTCTCTATGGGCCTTACCTCCTTGCTGTTTGGAAGTCTGAAGGTCCAAATCCCAGATTCCCAAAGAGGGTTCACAGTCAAAATTTCTAATAGAAAATTTACTACACAAACTCCGTCTGGTAATACTCAAAAGGGGATACGATCTCACAGCTCACTCATCACAGCCTGGAGCACCAAGCAGAAATTACTGCTTTAAAGAGTTCTTGCAAATGCTGGTTGTTGTTTGGGAGAGCCATGGAAAGAAAACACTAGGAAAGGACCCTGGTAAGTGGGAAACGAGCCCACAAAATGAACTCCTCTCCCCCAGCCAACATGCTGTGCCAGAGAGACTATAACCAGAGAGGCTGTTCTTTCCAAAGCCACATGAGCATTTAACTCTCACAACCAGACTGAGGTTCCCACCTGAGACCTAGTTGCCTGCAGACAACACTGGCATCCCAGTCAGTCCAGTGGTCAGCGCAGATGGTGCCCCAGAGTCCATTGTAGTACAGCTCCACACTACTATCTTCAGCCAACCGCACAGCACCTTCCAAAAGAGAAGGGAAAAAAAAAAGCTGCTATCTTCTGATGGAGGTTTCAGACCAGCAAGTCTTGGACATGAACCGCACTTGGCTTTTCTCATCCCTGTTTTGCTGGTGCTGTCACTGAAGTGACTTTAATGAAGAAGCACAGGACATAGCACCTTGGCAGTTCCAGCAACAGCTGCTGGTGCTATGTCCGTTTCAAACCCATGATAATACCAGCAGGAAACTTGGGTTCTGCCACAGCTGCAGGATTTTCCTTTTGTGAGAGAGGGGTGATTTTACACGCCACCTTGAAAAGGTGAATGGAAATGGCAGGAATCTCTAATTCCTATGACGCTCCACTGATTTATTTTCCATCGATCACCTCACCTATGAGAGTCGCTGTTACTACAGCTAGAGGTTCAGTAACAGCAGGTGTTCAATTTCTCTAAGAAAAGGAAGTCCCAATGGAAATGCCCTTTCAATTCTCACTGCACTACAAATACCTACCACTGCTTAGAAAGCACATCTCCTCGCTCAGATATGTGCTGGGAGAGGGGTACACCTCTGTCTGTAGTACCTCAATGCAGACACACAGCACAACTACACTAATTGTATCCTTCCCTTTAATGAAGCTGTCTTTGAAAGCGCTTCCACTGACAAGGCAAAAGACTTTGTCATTTCATTTATTAAACTAATGCTTTACCTGCTTTGCAAAATGCAGGGAAAGGGAAGGTCAGAAAACAGGAGGGCAGACAGATAATTTTCAAGAGTGCTGCACTGGAGTCAGGGTACTGAGAGGGCTCAGCTCCCTTTTCATGCTTCAAAACAAGCAGCAGTCCTTGTGTTGGCACTGCAAGGAATTTTAAAGTAAGCCTACGACCTACCTTTCCACAGAAGATTTATAAACCTAACCACAGAAGACTTTTCCTTGTTCTATTTGAACTGCTATAATTACATGAGGAGAGCTCTGATATGGACACTTAAGGAGCAGGAGTGGGTTGTTTTCCACATAACTTAAACTGCTTTCAAATTGGCGTAAGTTAACAGTAGAAAAAAAAAAAAAGAAGTCTCCTTGTATGCAAATGAAAACCTCTATGCAAGGCATTATGGCTACAGCAGCTTAAATCCACCCCCCTACTAGATACAGACGTTCTTCTCCCACACAGTCCTAATTATTTCGACAATTTGGGACAGTTATTGTACTGTGCTTCTTTCACAGCGTGTCCCACCTGCTGCTTGCAAGTCTGTGCAGGACACATTTCTCACCCGATCCCCCCGAAACGGTGCAGCCCGGGCACTGGCAGGGACACGCAGCAGCCCTTACCTTGGTTACAGTCGCAGTTAGCCCAGCCGATGGCCCCTGACGCAAGCCGGTAGAAGCACCAGGGTGTAGTTCCCCCATCCGGGTTCCTGCAGTGGTTGTGGTCCCCCAAGCCACGGTCTGGGTACTGCTGAACATAATCGGGGAACTCTGCCCAGTTGAGACACGCCGCCCCGGCCTCGGTGACGGCCAGCGAGCCGTTGTAATACCCAAGAGGTCCGACACCGCACACGCTGGACGCTGGGCACAGGGAAGGAGCTGTTAGCAACACTGAAGGCATCACCCAGCAAGGCTCAGACGATGCGGGAGACAGCAGCTGATCTCCTGAAACACATCCTGTCTCCGCAGCCTTCACAGCTACTTGCTTGATTTTTAATTCTCTCACTCTTCAAGGCAGCTGCTCAAAGAATGTTTATAATAGGCACTATCTAAAACACACATTGATCTGAAGTCATGAACTGCCCAGACCTTGGAAATGTATTAACTCTGGGCCCAAACATGGACAATTTGAACTGATTCCCATTGCCGTTTATTTCAATATAAGTATTCACTTCCTCTGGAGCAGTACTTGAGCCTGGCACACACTCCTCCACTTCCTTCCCCACCTGCTTTGGCACCTGCATCAGATACTCTCTTAAATTTGATCCTAGGCTCTTTAGGAGATTAATTGCCTGTCTAAATTGATTGAAACTGAGAAGAGTTTAAAATTAGATATAATTTCATTCTATAAAGCAGGAAGGAGGGAAATGACATTGTATTTCATTGTATGTATGTTCCCTGTACACATTACCATATCACCTGGCTTATCTGGACTTGGCCAATATATAGGAAGGGAAAGGGAACCTATTTTGGGGGGAAGCGCAGGTGCCAGTGTTCCAGGCCAGTGCCCATGTGAAATACCTCATGTAAAGAGACCCCCAACAATTTAATATGGTCTTTAATAAAATAAGAAAACTCTAAATTCATGACCCTGAAATAAGAAAGAGGGAAACCAGAAACAGACTCTGTGTGAGGGTGGGCTTTTTAGAGTCTGTAACATGGGAAAAGCAGAGTCATAAATGGAAAACAGTTATAGGCTGTTTATTAATTGAATAAACAAAAGGAAGCCAACACTTCCAGAAAACCCTTCTGCTGTAAAGGCATGTAGGACAAACAGCAAGGGTACAAAGAAACATTGCCTCATGCCATTTGCCTTCCAGTCACTGCCGAGCCCAGAGGGGGTAAGTGACAGTTGAAGGTTAACTGCAAGGCACAAAAATGACAAGCAGTTCCAGGTAGGTGTCCAGAAAACACACCGTGCACTTTGCATCAACTGGGACCCTCAGAGGGTTGGGGGGGTGCATGAGAATTCAGCATTTATTAGAGCAGAGGAAAGATGAATGTGCAAAAAAAGACTGAGGCAGAGAAAGAGATGAAAGGAAAAGGGCACGTGGGAGGAGTAGGGAACCGCAAGGGTATTAGGCATGAAGAAAAGAAAGCAACCTGGCCATTTTGGGGAAGGAGATAAACAGACATTGAGGCACGCAGGAAAAAAGATTGAAGAAGCGAAGGAAAGAAAGGAAGAACGCCAGGTAGCAGTGGTTCATCGTACCTATGGTCTCAGATCACCGCTGCAGGAAAGAATCTGCCCGATGACTGAATTAATAACTTCTTGTTCTTACCTGCACTCTGCAAATGGTTTTGGTTGGGCTGAGATCCCAGGAAAGCCTGGGAAAAGAAACAGAGCAAAAGCAGAGAGATGATTATCCGATGAAATAAACATGGGCATGTCCTAAAAGCAGCTCGGCCTTTTGCTGCTTTAGGCAAACACACCCAGTAACCAGCCTCTTTCCCGCTCTCCCCATTGCTCCTCTTCAAATCCAATCACAGCTCTGCCCACTAACAACAAAATGAATAATTACTGGCCTGCAGAGATTTACCCTTGATCAAAGCACTGGGTTACAGGGTTCTGCTTGTTCTTTTCCAATAGAATCTGAAACCTGAGTGAGGTGTCTATGGAAAGAAAAGCTAGAAGAAAATAATTGTTACCAGAAAGAAAAATAATGAATAACCACTTTTCTCTCTCCATGTATAGGGCAAGCCATTTGTGGCCGCAGCAGCAAACAGAGATGTATGTATGTGATGGGATGATGCCCCCAGGGATCCCTGTTAAAATAGTAATAAACATCTGTATACAAAGTAGGAAACACCTAAAGAAGAAAATCCAACAAGGCTTTTTAAGGATTTTGTTTTTAATGGATGAGAGTACGATATGGTCTATAGTGTTATTATCCAAATGGGGTTAAATAGCTAAGAACAAAAAATATGATTCAAAGCCCTCAGAATTCCAGCATCCTGTCCAGCCCCAAGACTGCATTTCCTCTTGTGGGCAGTGTTTTTGGTGGTTATAACGTGACTGCTGGCTGAGAGATAGGGATCTCCACTTCAACACCATTACCTGGTGAGCAGGCAGGTGCAAGATCTTCGCAGACTCAGAGTGAAAAGAAGAAATTGCACATGCTTCTGCTAGCTCCTTGTAGTTTAATGCCTTTCTAAATACTTCTACGTGAACATTTCTAATACTTTTATAGAACAAGGAGCAATAATTCCCAGAGCAGAGCTGTATGTGTAAAGAATACTAGCTATTGGAAATGGTTCTCTTTTTCTTCAAAATGCAATAATTTTGCTTTTCTCAGCTTCACCCCTCCCTGGAAATGGGGAAGAAAAAAATTTGGAATTAAACCAAATCCACCTCTGGAACAAACAGGGATAGTTGCCACAGACACCTTCCAGGAATGACACCTAATCATGTCAAATGCAATTTTCAAATCAAGCTTAATGAGTATGGTCCAGCAGGGGTTGACAACCATGGCTAAGCTCCAGCACCACGCTCCAGAAGTCAGAATGTGACACTGCATATTGAAGATGAATTCCTGACATGGTTCAGAAAGAGCAGATCATGTATCAGGTATGTATGCACAAGGGGGTGCAGAGACAAAACAGCATTTAAGTGAAAAACCCTTTCTAGCCAAAAATCCATCTATCTGCACGTATCAGGCTGTTGCAAGCCCACGTAATGGTCTGTGAACTAACAATGCTGAAGGACTTATCTGAGGATCTCAAAGCTCTTTGCAAAGAGAGGAAAGTGAGCTAAGCTACACTTCTGTGACTGCACCAAACAGGTGACCAAGCCATAATCCAGGTCCCCTGACTCCTAGCTTTTAGTGTGCACCTGCACACATGTGTAAGCCTGCAGGTGACAGAGGGATGGGCTGGACTAGTAACAGGCTATATATGAAAGCCTGAACCTACTCTTCTTGGAGACAGACCATAAACGAAGGAGCTGCAGTCCAGCAGTAATATGCTTCCCTTCTAATGAAAGATTAGTTGCTGCCAGTTCCCGTAGCAGCTTCCAAAATCAAATCCCCCACCACTGACCATCACCACCACCAAATTTTAGTGCAAGGAGCCTGTGCTGCAGTCACCGCCCCAGGTCCGTGTGGCTATAAATCATCTGTCCACAACGGCAATAGGGGTAATCAGTCAATCAGCAAAGAACAGAAACAAAGGATCTCTCCTGCCAGGGTCACTGCAGCGCTTGAGAAACATAGGAAACCTGAGCCAAAGCATCTGCAAGCCCTTGTGCATCCTGCTTTCCTTCCTTTTCTGAATTTCATATGCACAATGAAATAAATCCCTCCCCGAGCCCCCAGCCCTTCCCAGAGACCACAGCTGCCTAGACGCTTTGGAAAACACAGTCAAGTAATGACAAGATCCACTTACAGTGAGGATATTAAAAGAACCATGTGACTTCTTACGAGCAGCTAGAAGAATAACCATTTCTTACCTCCACACATCTGAGAGAGGATAACAGACTCAAGAGCTCTACCAGGATCCTGAGTACTTCGGGGATCTCCATCCTTCTTGCATAAAGTGGGCAGAAGCTCCTTCAAGCATCACATTCTCATTCAGCTGCCGGGCTCAGCGGCTGCCTCCTCCCGGGGCTCTGCAGTTGGGCTTCCTCAGGAGCAAGGCACTAGCCGCTCCGCTCCGGAGGGAGCGGGATGCCTCTTCCATTTCTGCACAGGGAAAGGGATGTAAGGGAAGAGATCAAAGGTCCCAGCAGCATCCTAGAATTTCACTTTCTCCTTCCTCTCCTCATCTCTTCTCCTTGATTCTTCTCTTCGGAAAGGGGAGGAGGGGAGAGAAATAAGGGAGGAGAACATGCCCCAGAATTTCTCTAGCACCCTTAAAACCGGGAGGAGGCAGGGGAAGGGCGAGTGGCCCCCCCCCCGCGCTGTCCCTCCCTCTACCCGTGCTCCGGGTGGACGCTTCTCCCCGGCTCCAGCCTCCTCTTCTCCGCCCCTGCCCGCCCGCTCCTCCCGGGGCTGCCTCTTCCTCCGCTCCCCGCAGCCCCACGGCTACGGCCGGGGCTGGATCCCGCCGCAAAACCTCCAGCAGCAGAACTGGGGAAGGAAACGGCTTGTGCGCGCACGCTTGGCAGAGATTAGGCTTGTTGGGACGGAGTCTGGACTTTACCCCCCCGCTCCCCACCGCTGCCTCCTCCATTAGCTCCGCGCAGCTTCCCCAGGTCAAACCCTCCTCAGATTTTGAACCCAGGTAAACGGGAAGCCCAGAAAACTTCACATTAAGCGGCTTCAGATCTCCCCACGGAACACCCACAGGTGGCACAGCCCTCTCCAGGGCGCGTTTCAGCCCTGCATCTTGCCATCATCGTGGGTGTTGCCTCCAGAGATCTTTTCCATCCCGCGTCCCCTTGACCTTGGGCTGTAGATTTATTTTCAGTCATTGGGTAGGATGTTTTCCAGGGGGTTGATCATTATTGTATCGCTACGAACAACCCTATGGGGGTTTTCAGTGTTTTCAGCTTACTGCTCCTTCATAGGAATTAGGGTTAGAGGCTACAACAAAAGTTTTATACATTATTAAATCTAAGAAGGGAATTAGTCAATTTGAAGCTGTTCAGTCTTGGAATTATTATTTTATTTTTTTAACACCTTCCCTGTGCTGCTCCTCAGCTCAGTCTAATGGGCATTTCCTACATTTATATTCTTATTTTGGAGGGATTAACTCCTGGTGTTCTGCAGCATGAAACACGAAGGTCACCTTAAGAAATGAGCTCACTTCTGGCCAGGTCTGCTGAGCAGCATTTCCAAAGAAACCTTCAGCATGAAAACAAGGAACAGGCTGATAAAAATCCATTGGCTTGACAAAAAGCCTTTTTTTTTTTCCCCCCCTCGCTTATTGCCCATTACTCACTTCACATGACAGTTTTGTGTTGCCTCATCCTCAAGTCACTCATCAAATGCAAGGAAATAACCACTCCATGCTGGATCTTTTACAGGAGTTGCCGAGTGGTAGGAGGGAGCCCTTTCTTGAGTGGATTTGTACCATTCTGGACGCAGTGGATTTGGCCAAGAATTACACTCGGTTAATTAGGAGCAAATCTCCTATATCCTCCTAGCAAGGGAGGCAGATGATCAGGGCAACAGAGGCTGGAAATAGCTTTGGTACTACGGCTTGTTCTCTCAGGCAGCACCGGCAAAAAGGAGCAAAACAAAAAGATGGGAATGTGCTGAATTTAGAACCAGTTTCTCCAGGGAAAACAGAGGGAAAGGATACACTGGAGGCAGGAACAGGAAATTCAGAGAAATCTGCTCCTTAGTCAGGAGTACAGAGGTGGTTGCTGCCCCTTCACAACTCCCATAAGACCCTCACCTATTTTGCCCTTTAGACCTGGAGAGAAACAGCCACATTCAACCTCGGTCACGTATCAGTAGAGTTTAAAACCTCTAGCAAAGGCCTGCACTAGATTTCTCTCACAGTAGCATTTAAGTCGTTTCCCTCCAAAGGCGAGGCTTTTCTAGATAAAGTGATTTTAAAGGAAACACAGACCAGTGCACCAAAAGCAAGAGAAGTCCAAGTTTGGTATTCAGTTTCTGGAGGAGTGACAAACTGTGCAAAGATAAGAGAGGGTTTTGCAGTCGTTTCCTCCGTGGAGGGTCCTCTTTTGGAACAAATTCCTTCTTGCCAAGATTCCCCCTGGTTTTGTGGCACATGGAATGAAATTTTCTTGAGAGAAATGGATCTCAGATTCTCAAAAGCATGGCTACATGGCCCTCTCCAAGTTGGAGAGGAAGACCAAGAAGGAAATAATACTAACATAACTATGGCAGTTTAGATAGGTAACTTATATAAAGATAAGGTAGAACTTATCTTGGAACTTACTGTCTGGGCAAGTTTGGAGTAGTTGTAAAAACCTAAGTTCACTATTTAACACAAATCACCACCTCTCCCTGATATAAGCACAGTTCTATAATAGTAAGACCTTAATTCCCTACAGAACCTGTCTGTCTTTATTTTTCTAGATAATTCTGTATTTACCATTCTGAACAAGGAGTACCATCTTCTCAAATGCTCTCGGCTCTCTGGAATTCAACCTACTTCTCCAGAACTGGCAGGACTACTATTCCTCAAAACCAGCTGAAATATCAATGCTTCCTCCGTAACAGTCTTCAGTGAAAACCTAAAAAGAGAGGTGGTTAATAGAAATTGTACCCAGAGCTGGTGTAATACTCAGGCTGTAAGGAACAGGAGGAAGATCAAGGAATTCCAGCAGATTTGCTTAAATCCCATAAATCCGATTTAGGAGGGTAGAACAGCTAGTCAGCTTTTGTTTAATTCTTTCCCCACCACGCAATCACATACAGGTCCCTGCAGCAATGTTCTTAACCAGCGGGCTCAGCACCAGAACCCAGCTTTCTTTTATTCCCCAGCAACAGCATCACGGGGTGGTACAAGCCCTGAGCTCAGAGGGGACAGTGGCATTCACTGATGTTACGCACATGAACTATCAATGGAATGATCCCCAATATGAGCATGTCACAGAACACGTTTAAACACCCAATCTAAGCTTAACAGTGAGATACAGGGAAACAGCAGCAGCTCAAATTGCCAAGGACAATCAGGAACCGGAGTTTTTTTGGTCACAGCATGGGATCCTGAGCCAGAAGAACCACTACTTTTAAAAAGCAGCACTGTAAAACCTGGGCGCGTCTGAAAAGCATTCTCTTTCCTTCCTTCTTCCTCCAAACAAATGCATTTGTTTAAGGACTGGAAAACCTTAGCATAGCAATTTTAAGCTTACAGTAGACGTGTGAAAGGTCAGAAAAAACCCCGAACAATTGAACTTGTGAAACTCACTGCGAAGCAGTAAAATGCAAAACCAGTTCTCCAGATTAGTGGGAGCTGTGCAAAATTTCAGAAGTAAAAATAGAACAAAAAAGCATCACTTTCTCCGTTACAGCCAGTAATGTATAATGAAACAGTTCTTATATAATGAGACAGTTCTTCACAGACACTAGAATTTGGTACTTTTAACATAGCCGACAACCTAAAAGATGCAAAACCATACTCGTATTGTAAATTTTAGGACAAAGAAAGAAAAGCCATCATCAACAGAAGTGAATATAGAATTCATCTGTTCCTCACTCCCAATTCAGCTTGTCTCCTTCAAAACAAAGAATAAGCAAGTAGCTCTCCTTCCCAGAGAGCGTCTTTTGAACTGAAATGCAAAATGTCATAGAACCACAGTGTTTTCCCAAACTGAGATGCAGACATCATGTTCTTACTGACCCCAAGTCCTCTGAAAGACCCAATTACGCCATAATAACAGTGAGAATCAGCTACTCTGTGGGATAACGCACTAATGGGCCACTGTAAGTAAGAGTTAAACGAAAATTGCTTCAATAACTTGAAAGCAGCCACTTGACCAATATTGATGTGCTGAACAGGTACCGGCCTGGGACTCCAGAGAATTCTGTTCCAGCTCCATGCAAACTCCATAGTCACAGCTCAGCAATCACACAGTCTGTATGTGCTTGATGCTCCTCTTGCTCTCTTTTTAAACACTCCAAAGAATTAGTGATATAAATGGTTATATATTTAGTTCTCTGAGGCACTGCATTTTTCTTACCAAGTAGGTACTGGTCTGAAAACTACAGGGACCTTCCTGCAGTTTTGTGGCAGTCTAGTGAAAAAAAACCACCAAATCAGAACTAATAATTAATGACATGATTCCAGTATCAGTCCAAGCTTGAACTTTCTCTCTCCCTTTTAGTTTTTTTACCAAAACAACAGAACATTTTGTTGCAGATTATGAGTTGCCCAGCCAAACAACAGTCTTGCATTATTTTATTAGAGTACAGACAACTCCATCGATCTGACACGGCACCATACCTGTCCCACCTGCAAATCAGAGGGCCTAAATCACAAGCTTCTACATTAAAATTACATTTGATCCTTACCAATGTATTGTGTATTAACAAGGCATTTTGCTGGAGATTTCTTCCCCACTCTACAGCCTTCTTGTACAGCAGCAGGAATTAAAAAAATTTCAAGAGGAATGAAACTGTGTATGCGTAGACGTAGGAGTACCAGTCATGAGATTACTATCAGTTTTATGTTGGTTCAATGTCTGGGCCTGAGCACTTTTTGACAGCAGCTCAGAAGTTAGGCAGGAAGCTTATACCTGAGGAAAAGTTCCCCCCTGACTGTTAGAAAACGCACTTACATGCATTCCTACAAGATTTTATTTCACAGCGAGGACCCGACTCCGTGCTGTGGCGAGTTGAACAACACGCTGCAGAAATCCTAAGACCGTGAGACCCAAAAACCTCCTGAACAAAGTCAGCTCGTGGTCAAGATGGGTGTTTTTCACTCTAGAAACAAAGGTGCAGTCAAGATCCACACAGCAGCGCTGACAGATGCTGACATCAAATGCTTACTCAAGTCTACTTTCCACTTCTTTGCCAAAGACTCCAACTTTAATCACTTGTCTGCAGTCCCTTTAGTAAAGCACATTATACATAACGTGTGCTCTGTGGAAACCTCCTCAGGAGCTTGTTCACTTCACTCGAACTTAAGTTTCCGCCGGGTGTCAGCGTGCCCTCATTTCGATCCTTGCGCTCCTTCTGAAAGAGAAAAAGAAACCTCAAAACATTATCTCTCCTTATTTGCAGAGTTGATGCTCACCCCCAAATACTACCTAATTGCACTGGGGTGTTTCTTTCAGAAGAATGCTGTTTCTTTAAGGGACACTTAAAATAGCATTTGGCTCAATAATCACAAGGCTTTCAAAAGCTTATGACATTTAAATGATGTAATTAATGACTGTATGTCATTATGATGTAATTATGACATTTAAATGATGTAATTAATAATCTTGCAAAGATTATATTCTTAATTAACAATATTATAAACTCATAGTAACAACTTGGATTTTTTTCTTTTTACTTTCTGTTACTCGATTCTTTGTAATCTACCAAATAACCTGTGGACAATTTTTCATTTGTGCTGCAACAGCAGCACAAACAGCAACAGTAAATAACTATTTATTAAGTGATGGTACTTTTACTGAAAAAACCTTGAAACCTAAAATCAGTTAAAGGCAAAGTTTAGTACCTGTACTTACCTTACTTATTTTAGTCTGCTTTTGAAACTGACTTGATTTCACGCTTATCATATAGCTGGAAACCTCTAATTGCCAAACAATATTAAATTTATTTTTCAAAGAAACATCTAGCCTTCAAAGTCAGAAGCAGCCTAAAAGAACTCCTAAGTTTCAGAAAACGGAGAATAGCTGTAACTACCTCATGTGTCCTGAAAATTGTTTGTTATGAGGATTACTGAAACCACTGGTTATTTCTCTACCACGTTGTCTCCACCCTCACCCCTGCAAGCACAGAACTATTTACAGATTTATGACAGACTAGAATTTCAGAATCCTAACTTACCACTCTCCCCCGCTGTCTAGGTAATGCAGGTATTGGACTGGTAACCGACTCAGCTATATCTCAATTTTATGAATCAGAGCAGTTGCGGAAACTTACCTACACTGTACATCTCCCCAGTTACAATATAACCCACATCTCGCACCATACAAATCACTGTTCTACTTAACAGCTCCAAATTGTACTCTCCCTCATTCAGAACCATCATGTAACATGGAGAAGAGCTGTGACTGTTACTGATTCAGTAGTGCTGAAACTTTAGAGATTACAAACTGGAAGAAATCAAAAGAAGTGGCTGAGGTTAAGGTCAACTGACAGCAACTGAGCTCTACTTCAAGAACTTAACATAAAAAGGACTGAATGTGACTATTGTGCCAAACATCCAGTCCCTTCCCACATTCATGTATTTTAATTCAAATTTAATTTCTGCATTCAAAAAGGAAGAACTGCATGTTTGAGCTACATCATCCTGCACCTCTCCTACAGCTCAAATGGGTTCCAACACCAATCAAATTGTTCAGAGCACTTTATTACTGTTGGCACACAAAAATGATTGGGGGCTTCCTCCTTCCCTACTACTAGCCTTTAAGAACACAAAAGAGGCCTTAATTACTTCTGCCTTTGCCACGCAGTCATAGAACAGCCGGATCTCCTCGGCACAAGCTGCATCATTGAAGTCGTTCTGTTTCCAGCAGGCCATCATTACTGACATCTCCGTAATGCATGTCGCCTCTAGAAGGGAGAGACACAACCAAAAATCTCAGGTATTTGGCATTTCATGGTAACGGCCCCCACAGTGCACAAATCTCCAGAGGGAAGTTTAAGATGGGATAGAGGCAGGTGAGAAAAAACAATGCTGAAGTAAAGAGCTCATCTTCATTTTGTGTAGAGATGTTGATAACAAAAAGATTAGCACCACTGCAGCCAACTCACATCTGACTGAATGCCTGAGATAAATACTATATTGAGAGGTAACAAAGTATTTTGCATGCGTGATTCACATATGGAATACCGCAAGTTGCAAATTCAGCGTTGTTGCACGGAGAAAGCACTCTCTTCAGAAGCCACGTCCTAATCCTGTGGCACAAACCAGCCGCCTTTCCCCTCTGCTGACCTGCAAAGGCGCTTCCGAGCGTCACCTCCACCCAGCCCTGACACCACCATGGCCCTTCCCAGGGCGAAGCCCCAGGAGAGCGGCGGGCCGAGGCCGGCGGGCCCCGCGGCGGCAGGCCTACCCCACAGGGGCTGGGGGGAGGCCCTCCCCGGAGCGGGGGCGTTTAACGGCCTGGCGCCGGCAACTCACCTCCCGCCTCCTCCCGGCGGTTCGCCACCTTGTTAGCCAACACCAGCGGCCGGGTCGGGCGGATGACCGGCGGCCGCTTCTTCTGCCGCCACTGCCCGGAGACCCAGCGGGTGACCCAAGGCGGGTAGACGGGGGCCGCCATCTTCTTTGCGACAGGCCGTAAGGCGAGCGGGCCCCGCCCACCCGGCGGGCGCATGCGCACTGCCCCCTCCCCCCCGCCGCCGCGCCGGGAGGGGGAGCTGGGCCGTGGCGGGGTCCCGGCGGCTGCCGCTGCGGGGACACGGGAACGGCAACCGCATCCTCCGGGCCGATGGGTAACGCCGTCATCCCACCGCACGGGAAATCCAGGCGTTTGTGGGGCAATCCGTCCCCGTTCCGCCTCCCCCCGGCGCCGTTCCCCGGCGCAAGCCCCTGAAAATTAAACAACTTCTCACGGTTTTTGCGTTGGGGGCGGGGGGGATCCACCCTGTGACAACTCCAGCAATTCGCATCTCAAACCCGTCCCCGCAGCAGCCCTACCCACCGGAGGGGCGCACGCACCTCAACCAGAGCAGAAGAAACCCCGATCGTGTCAAAATAACTCAAATGGAACTTTAAAGGAATTCTTTTCGCAGCTGTACGGAAGCTTCTCGGTGCTTGAAACTCAGCACCACTTCGCCTTTAGTCCTCCACCTCTCTCCACGACACACGAACAGCTGGATCTGCCCTGCCTTGGTGACTGACGTTCCTACCTTGTCTTCCTGAAGATGCCGAAACAGTCGTGATGTTCCCACAGCCTTGTACTCAGTACCGGAGAATCCCGTTGTTCCCAGACGTTTCTTTCCCAGAGTAGGATTTAAATCCCTGGAAGTCCTCAACTCGTCGGGCTGGTTCTGGAGCCCCTGTGTCCCCAGCTGAAAATGACAAGTAACACAGAGGACACAGTAACCTCTCAAGGGCTGGGGTACAGACACATTTCTGCAGAGTATGAGGGACAAGGTAGATGTAGAGAACAGAGGAGTTTAGACATTTGGACTGGAGACCAAAAATACTCAGATGTTTGCCATATCGTGGTCACTAAGCCAATTTATCACCGTTATCAGGGCTCCTTCAGGCAACACCTATTTCCCTTCTGCACTGGAGGACATGGAAGAATCAGTTTTCTTCCATAGGAATGTTGGAGCAATTTTTTGCATAGCACATTGCTTTTGATGAAAAGAGTATATTGGACATTGAAAAAAAGAGCTTTCCACTCACCTCTGCCCAGTCAAGGAAGTTAACAAGACATTGGAAATTTTGTTACCTTGATTTAAATCTCACCAGACCTGTACCACAATATCCTCAGTATCAATACTAGAATTTACTGCATCTGCAGATTTAATATATATTCTGTTATGTCTGATTCTATAATTATTTCCGTGTAATTGTTAAAATTGTATTTTCTTAGAGTCCAATTTAAAGAATATGAGAAGACATTTTCAAGTAAACAAAAGATTTCTTTTGATCCTCTTCAGAAGCAAATTTCCATCTCTTTAGGTCGAAATTTGAACAGTCTGGTACTTCAAGCATTCAAACATTTTGGTAAGAGGGATGTTTCTCTACTTCCATTTTTTCTGATGGGAGAGGAAATGAGCTATCGTTCCAGCTTGGCTACCAGTGGAGAAGAAGAACAAGCTCACACCTTCACATTAGGCTAGAGGGCTTGCATCCTGCAACTCTGAACATTAGAAATGTTGCAAATGCACGACAGGAAGATGAAGTACTTTCAGTATTCCAGTTCGTGTGAGGTTCACCTGCTCATTTTTTGCCTCTTCTAGGTAGCCCTACTGATACCCGCTTTTGCTGGCTGGAATTACTAACTCGACTTGCACAAGAACAATAAAAAAGAAAGACACAAATACTAGGATATAAGAGAAGCTGAACTGCACTCCCTGTAAATCAACCTCCCTTTTTCCAAATTACATTAGCTAATGGTGACAGCACCTTGAGGTACAGTCACCTTCAAAAGCTGATCTGTCTTTTAAGTGATTCCAAGAAAAATGGGGGGGAAGCTGAGAAAGAGAAAGGCAAGCTACACAAGGAGAATTGTAATAGCTTCCTGTCAGTTACTGCTGTCTGCATTAGAATCTCTTTTTTTTTTTTTTGGCATCCAGCCTGGGACTGGAGCATCAGCCTAAGAAATTCCTGAGCAGACAGAATAAGGTGTGTGATGGTGTCTGCACACACCACGCAGAGATGTCTGAAGTAAGACACAAACCTTGGTTTTAAGGGAAAATGTGGATCTACAGAAGAGGTGTGTTACTCAACAGCCAAGTGTCTCTATAGCCTGTGTCTTGTATAGCACAGGGACACTAATGGATGGGGCAGAAGTTCCAACTTTAGAGGGATAATCAGAAACCCAATCCCCTCAATACACTGATGAGTGAACGCCACAGATGTTTCCCTCTGAATCCTGTACAACTATAAAGAACGTGTAAAATTCTAACTGCATTTACAACTACTTTACTTGGATCAACGCAATCCTAGCCTGCATTTCAGCTAGTCAAAACCAAAACGAACCACAGAGATTAAGCCATTAGTATTAGATTTGAAAAGAGTCTATAGCCTAATTGGAATAAGGGCCAGTTATGATGCTACAGTAAATGCTATGCCACAATTAAATATAATGCTAACAATGCTGTAATAAAATACACCCTTGAAATGAGATTGTTGTCTTAAATACCTCTTTAAGGGGTGAGAAATTACACCATGGATCCTTCACCTTCTGGAGTAACTAGGTAAAACCTCCACACACTGCCTAAAAAGCATTTAGGAGATGAGGCTAGGAAATCAGTTGTATTGGGAGAAATTAAGAGTCGATATCCATTTCTTTTTGAACTGCTTGGATCCAGCTTTCAGGTAAATACCAGTATATTCACCCAAGTTTATCCTGAATGCCCCAGTTCTTCTCATACAACTTCGTAACGCCCTCACCTACCACAGTTTATTCTCCTCCATCTCACCCTGCCCTTCTTAAACCCCTAATTGGAGATGCCTTAAAAGTTAAGGCACCCCCACTTTGGTAGTGAAACTAACCAGTTTGCTAAGATTCCAGGCAGTTCAGACTTACTCCTGTCTGCTGAGCTACTGTGTTTGGACAGTATTTACACTTAATGCACATATTAGGACAAATGCATCCATTCACACAATGACAGATGCAATTTCTTTTCTGACGTGTCACTCCCTACCCCGACTCCAACAACCACCCTACCTTATCCTGAGCCATCTCAATCAGATCAGCCACCCTGCATTATTCTGTCCACCTGACTGGTTCTGAGCTGCCATCCCTAATCCCCAAAGCCCAGCGCTAGTCAAATCCAGCCCATTTCCACTGCAAATTACCTGATGCTTCCTCATTTGCTCAGAGATGCCACAAAGTATCATGATCTGCTCTGATGCAATCCAAAATCCCCAGAACCATCTCTAGTTGAGGCCCTTCAGTGTAAGATCCGTCTTTTCTGCAGGGAAAAAACGTATTTAGCAGTATACAAATTAAGATGCCAGTCGTGTCACAGCCCTGGAACAAATCCTGCAGTTCCATTCTTCTCCGCCCTTCCTAATTCTTCTGCAGGGCCGTGTATCTCTCGCTGCCAGCTCTGAGACACTGAATCATAAGAGAAGTGCAGTTTGTTATAGCCCGACACAGGCTTTGGCTCAGCTGGTCATAACACTAAAAGGATTTTGTCTCTGATTAATTTCCACCTGTCAGTAGAGGTCTCTGGGCAGAATGAAGGAACCTGCCACCCTGTATGTTTCTGATTAATACAACTTCTCAGAAGGTGCCTGGAGATCCATCAACAATCTTAATTAAATCCAACCAAATGGATGACAGCTAATCATTAAGGGAGTGGCTCTCCTGGGACAATGGCTGAAGAGTGCGTATGAAAGGATGGAAAGGGAGGCAGATGGTGGCTTGTCTAACATTGCAAAGCCTGTTTAAACAGCGATGTCCCTGATGGATGTGTTTCAATTAAATTTATCCCGTTCCCAGTCCTTTAGGAGTTATTTGTTCTTCCACACCTGTTAAAGCTACCCTCTGCCAAGGTGCAAGCGGGGCATTTCTGCTGTGATTCTCCAGCTGCCGCACTTTGCAGACCATTTCCAGGAAAAGAATCTCATATTCCCCTTTCCCTCCAAACATACACATCCATTTTTGTTTAGCTCTCATTCTACTCACCATCACAGAGGACCCAGAGATCCTTCAGTTTGAAAATTACTGCAGTGACGGAAGTAAGAAAAGGCAATTGTTTTTCAGTTCTAAAAATTACCAATGTTAGGTATGAAATCAATATTCTACACTGAGGTTATTTTCTTCCTAGAAACTGCAGTCCTTGCTAAAGGACAGAAAACACAGACTACTAGTTCACTATATAAATTTTCCAGCTTCTTACAGAAAAAACAGGCAGCACCTGATCTAGCAATCCAATTCATTGCTAGATTTTTAACCTGTCAGATATTTGTTTCTCCTCTCTCACCTCTCAGAGGGTATAAACCTATCCTAGCTTGTCAAGTCAATTCTGAGACAAAGCATCAATAGCATTTACTGGTGTTTCATATGAGCAGTAATGAGGAGGTATCTATTTTTAGAATGTTAATGCTAGTGAATAAAGCTATCCTGACAGCTTTGAAATCCTTCCTCCAGTCACACAGTAAACAGGCAAAATGCATGACAAGTGGTGAAGTGACTCACCCGAGTTAGCAGAAGCCTACCCAAAGGGTTTACAGAGGTAATCTCTTCATCCTCAATATTTGATATCTTCACTAAAATTCCTGATTAATCTCAGTGTTGTTCTTATGAGTACAGGCACCTGAACTGGAAGAACTTGATTAAGAAAGATGTTGCATACACTGTTCAGTCTGAAGATCATATAAGCCATCCAGTAGTCACAACAGGAGTGATGACATTCAGCCATCATCCACCTGGTTTGGATTTAAAGCAGTGAAGTGAGAAATCCAGTTAGCATTCAAGAACTGAAATCAGAAACCTTTTTCCAAAATATTAATAGTTGCTGCAGTGACCTTCTTGCTTGTCTGCATTCACACACTTGCATTAGTAGAAGGACAACTAGGATCGCAAATTGAATTAACTTTGGCTAAGACTAGCAGTAGTCTTTGGACATTACATAGCAATCCTTTCAAATGCATTATTAAGTAAATTAATCGCAAACTCTTCAAGGGTATGAGACCCAGCTTCTCCTCCTGCCTCCTCCAAATAACAGGAGAGAGATGAAGGCAAAGCCCTGGTGGTAGAACCACCTTTATTTAACATTTTGCAGTCCTTGCTGTGCAGAGAAGTGGATGTTGTGAAGGTCGGTCAGCAGCCTGGAACAGAACCGCAGCCACAACTCTTTAGCCAGCTAGGGAGGACTCC
>KZ506239.1:5468-16401 GCA_002844005.1 Limosa lapponica baueri
GCAGCTCAGCTTGCTGCTTGGTGATGGAGGGGAGCAGAGCAGGCGGGGAGGGCTCCTCCATCGTGTGACAATGCAGGCATTGGGCGTGAGCTTGCTAGGACCTGCCTACTTCTGCCACAGGCATCCAGGGAAGTGCCCCAGATTTGATAAGCAGAGGAGGATTCAGGGCATTTCTCGACAGCCACAGAGCGAGCAAGGCACTGGCCAACTCCTTGCAGGAGAGACTGCGCCCAGACTGAGAGCCCCGATTGCAGCAGAGCATGTGAACCAGAACCCAATGGCTCCTGGCTCCCTCCTCTTTCCTGCCAGACACCCTAGAAGGGCCCACAGAGGACATTTGTCTTGGCAGGATGGGTCAGGAAAGGTTCAGGGCTCCCTGTTTCCTGGAATGCCCACGTTGGGAGTAAATGCCAATATAATAGAGGGGAAAGAGGGCCCCTCTTCTTTATACCTTGTCACTGGCTGCAAAACCCTCCTTGGGCTAAAGGTATTGCCCAGTCTTCCTAAGCTCACAAAACTGTTCTTAAGTCCTCTCTCCAGCTTTGCCTGGGAGGGATGATGATGGCCACACAGTAATGCACAGTATTTACATATTACATTTACATTAGAAAACTACCTTCAAATAGAGCCTCATACTTCATAACTCAGTGTTTATGAGTTTCTGTTCAGAGAAGCAACACATTTCCCCCCCCCCAAGTTGACTGAACTGGGTGTCACTAATTTCCATATCCTGAAGGTTGGCAAGAACGAAATGACTGGTATATACAGGACTCCCCCCGTGAAGGGAGTGAGTGCCAAAATAACTCATGTGAGAAGCTCCCCCACACAGGAGTGCCACCTAATGCTAACCGCGACGCCAGAGTTAATTGCAGCAGTCAGCTGTTGCATTTCATCTATGAGTCCCGCTCAGTTTAATTAACCTTTGGGGAATTAGCATTTTGTTGACTTACAGTACCTGCTTTGAATTTCTGGCAGTGTTATAGAAACACTGTCTTGATTGCAGAGTGACTTGTTTCACTCAGAGGAGGGTGATGCCCAAAGGCAATGCCTTTAAAGAACAGCCCCTGGGAAGCAGCAGGTTGATCCCGGGCCAGCAGAGCCTGGAAGGAACAGCCTATACCTCTACGGGTGCCTGAGTCATGCCCTACCATGCTGGAATTGCTCATTTGTCCTCTCCATAGGGTCAGGTGCAGGTGCTCTGCCCAAAGTCTCCTGAGCACTCTTTGTGCCTGTTCATCACCTTGCATTAAGAGTCATTTCCAAGCATCTGCTTCCAACTGGCAGCTGCTCTGCCTGCATTTACCAAACATTTTGTGTTCTGACTCTGAAAAATCACCAGGCAACAACCTGCTTGTTGCAAGAAACAATGCCCATCACAGGCAAGTGCAAGTCACTAACGTACCTGGGACAGACTTCTTCTACATGCTCTGTCTCCTGGTGCACTGAGATGTTGGTAAGTCCAAGGAAGTGTCTGGCCAGGAATGAGATGAAAGTTTGGCTAAGCAATGTGTGTCTCGCAGCTTGTGGCTGCCCAAGAACCAGCCTGGCCTTGGGATACAGCTTTGTTCAGGTTCCTTAAATCACACTGGCAGGAAAAGCTTCACCAAAGAAGTTATTTCCAGTCTCTGAAGAGGACTGTACTGCCACCTTCTCCCATGCCTCACCTTTATGACCTACAGCTATAGTAGGACTGTGGCTTTTCCCCCACTTTGGTTATCTCTGGGTGACATCTGAGGAACCTCTGAGAGGGGCATGAGGTAAGGTTATTGCAGGGGGCCAAAGGGAATGACAGTCACTGGTGCTGCAGCAAGTCAGGCTGGACGGGAACTGCTGCAGCACCAGGATGCAGGAAAGGGAGGTAATGCTGCTGTGGCACTGGCTGGTGGCAGGCTGGAGACATCAGAAACAAGAGGGCACGAGTGACTGCTCCCAGTTCTTGCTGCCACTCCCTGTTTATCCTCACCTCCCACCATTCTCCACGCCAAATAAATCCCAAGCTTCTCACCTGATGATTAAATACCACCTGTCTGGACCTCTCCTTCTTCTGCCCAGGCAGCATCTTGTTAGGGCATCTTCAGCATGGCAGCACCCAATGCACGCTCAGCAACTCCCTCTGCAGCAAGTTGACTCTGGCTTCCTACCACCTGCTCTCTGGTTGACTTCCTCCCCCGCCTTCAGAGAGTGCTGAAAACAGGAAAATCAATGCGGCTTTGTCAAATAATTGTGGATTGTGTTCTGCACAGAGAACTGAAAAAGCACATTAAAGATATCCTGGATCGATAAGATTCATGCAACATTTGAGTTTCTGTTAGCTCTCATACTAATGCACTTTCATCTTTACCTTTGGCTTGGGGGACTTTAATGGGATCTACTGTAAAAACAGTTTTCTGTGGAAAGGGTAAGAAGGGTATCATCTGTGAAAAACAATGGGAAATGCTGGTTTTCCCATAATCATACATAATTACCAAAAAAATACCACTTTTCCTCCCCCATCAGAGATCTATAAACTTCTTACTCAGAAGTCTGACTGTAATTTAAGAACATAAATAAGAAACACAAAAGACAAAATATAAAAAAGATGGATCTAGATCATTTAGAAAGCTAATGCACAGATATTCAGCCATTTTCCTGGTAATTTAACAGTCACTTCAGAAGACAACGTAACATTTACACCCTTTGCAGCAGAAAAAAAAGCGAAGTAGATTGCTATCAAAGGAGTTCTCTTCAGCACATTTTGTGATTGAGGTTTGGTGGGTTTTTTTATCCCCTCTCCAGGTGTATCAGTCTTGGCATGAAACAGAATAATTACTGCTGGTTTGTAAAGAAAGGTGCTAATTTGAAGCACATTCTGGGCTCTTTTTCTTGAGGGTATTTAGTTGAAAACCTATTCTTTTCAACTGCATTTTTCAATATTCCTAAACTAGTCTGCCATTCAATGTAGGAGTGACTGATTTGCTGCCATGTTGTTTGAGACTACAGTCACCTGACTGCTTGTGTATTTCCACTTCTTAGAAAATTCTTTGGCAGAAAATGATATCATTAATCTCATACCAATTTGTTATTTTATGAGAAAGGGAGTAAGGCTCAGTTTGACTGCTTCTATTCTGCATTCACAGGGGATGAAGGTTCAAAAGGGCCCTTGCTTCATCTTGCTGGTATGTTTCCTATAAACAGAGCTAGTTGCAATTTCAGAGGCTGAATTTGCAGTAGTTACTTTGCCAGGGAAAACATTTTATCATTTGGTTGTTTTTATAAATAAACGCAAGGTTTGATTCACCAGTCCACCTACACTCTGTTTTGTCAATGGAGTTACAACAGAACAGCATTATTTTTATAAAGGGAGAATCATGCTTGTGATAGTCTATTACTAAGTAACACATTCTTCCCCAGTCCTTCTACCTAATAATATTCTGTATTTTAGGGTATTATTCATCCCTCCCTGCCCACCTCGGTGCAGGATATTCCCCATATTAGCCAGGCTAAGAGCAGAGGTTTGCATCTTAACAAAAGCAGTGGGTCGCTTCTCTTCCAAAATCCACTGGAATAGCTGAGACATCCCACCCCGTCCCCTGTTTCTTAGTAAGAAGCATTTGGCTGGGCTGTTCAGGCTTTAGTTTTTCACCTAAAGATGTAAGGAAACTCTCAGCTGAGATTATAGTGCCATCTACATTAACTATGAACCTAATTCTCGTCTCTCTGTGAGGAGAGACAAACCCCTGAGTTCCCTGGAGTTTAGTCCTATTTGATGCTCGTCTGCACTGGCTCCTTCTGCTCAGCTCGCTGCGACTCACTCCCTGCCCGAGCTCTCCAGCCCCACGGCAGGGGCCTGGCTTTCAGGAAATCCCCTCCGAACCTCAGCCATAATAAAAAAAAACCTCAACCATTAGCATCATCCTTGGCTGATCCTGCTTGGGTTAAACCTCTACCTTCCTGAAACATTTTATTTATGACCTTTTTGCATTTTATTTTACATCGTCCTTCAGTTAAACAACAGCAGAGAGTATGAAAGTGAAGGCTGCTCTGGAGATGATGGATGAGGCTCCCCAAGCTCCCCCTGCTTGCAGCCCATGAGTCATTTGCTAATTTCCTCAGCTAAAACTGACAGACAATTACCAGGCATTTCATCACAGCCAACCAGACTTTTTTTTTTTTCCAGAGCTCGCTGTCTATCTTTTGATAGCAATGACTAGAAAAAACTGCTGCCTACCACATTGTCTCTCAAAGTTTTAATATTTTATCACTGTTGCTTTGAGTTCTTGCTCTCTTTCCTCTACTAGGGTTAAGATCATTTAAATACAATATTGTACAATACAATGCATCTTTGTACAATACATCTTGCATCTTTCCTGCTCGAAATATTTCTTCTGTATCTGCGTCTTTACTGCACATTACTGAAAAACTATTCTGTTAACTGCTTTATGGAAATATGGGAATAAATCACATTATTAGTGGGTATTTTTAAAAGATTTTTGTAAAAGGAACTCAGTGGATCTCCCAATTACTTCTTTATTGCAGATTATGATGTTTAATGTAAATTTAGTACTCATAGTTTAGTGCAATATCTAACAAAAATCCCAGAGCTTTCCCCCTGATCTCCAAGCCCTCTGGCTTCACTAGACAGTGTTACACTGCTTGGCAGACCAGACCAAACACTGCAGGGTCTTTTTACCCCTCAGTAGGAAGGTCCTTAGATGGTCCAGACCTGCAGTAAAACCCTCCTCGGTGTGCAGGGTGCTAAAGGCAGCCCTGTGCTCCATAGCCTCTGGCTGTGACAACACCCCCAGCAGATCCTGCCTGCCTTGTCACTGAGACCTCCTGCTCCTCACGGCTCAGGGACAGGGGCTGTTCTCCACTGGCAGCAAGGAGATCAAGTGTGTGGCTGGGACCAGCTTCAGAGGCTGCCGCCCTGAACTGAGCAGCCTATCTAAGCAGGGCAAGGAAAGGACCCTGTGTTCTCCCAGTAGCTGATATAGGGGAAGCTTTGTCAGCCCATGATCTACTCTAACAAAGGGTGTGGCATGTTTCATGCTCCTTCAGAAAGTCCTCAGTCACCCAGTCCTTGTAAGAGCTTTTAAGAGATTTTATAATGCTTCTAAAACTGGAACATCCAAGCCAAGAGGTAGTTTTGATTCTTTTCAAACTGTTCAAATGCCCCCTTTTAAACCATATGATCTTCCCTTGCAGAGGACAGCCCAGCTTCAGAGAAATGATGTACCACACTGTTTTAAAAGGCAGCATCTTCTTTGGTAGGATAAACAGCACACATCTGTGCAGCCAGTCAAAGCTAAAATGATCTTAGGAACCACTGATACTTTCTGTTCCCAGGAGAGCCCCAAGAGTACCAAGTTCTGGAGTTTCATTTCATCATGTTCTCTGAATGCTGCCATCTCCCTCTCAGCTTTTAAACTGTTTTCAGATGCTAAATCCCCATTATTTATACAGAAGAAGTAGCGATGGTTAGCTCCAAACACAGTTTGGGAAGAGACCGCAGAGGCCTGGTAGCCATATGCTGAAAAAAAGACAGCTGAAAAGGACAAGTACTTTAGTCTCTTATTGCTTAAGCCTGTTTCCCGCTAAAATTTATCCCTGGCCATCTTAAAACCATCTTTCTTTCCCGGTGTTTATTTCCCTACCTTCTAGCATAATTGCTAGAGAACAAGCACACCTCCTTGGTGAAAAGGCCCTTCTTCTCCTCAGTGGCAACATCCCCATCCCTCTGCCTGTCCTTGTGATCCCGTCTGCACCTGCATCCACTGAACTGCATCTTCAACGCCAGCAATCAGAGCTGCAGAAAATACTCCAGGCTTTGGTCTCCCTACTGAAAACACCTGGAAGCTAAATCTTACTATAAGGCATAAAATGTAGAGGAGTGCAAAAATTAACCAAAATCAGGCATAATTTAGGAGTAAAAATATGACGTTAATTAATCTAGTTTCAAAACCCACACACACCTCTTGCTCTTGGCTAGATCTTAACAGCTGGCAAGAACTCAGACGCTAGAAACGTTTCCTGTTCTTATTTACTCAACTAAAAATAGCTGTCAGTGTTAAAGCAGCCCAGCACTTCATTCTAGCACTTTTGCATTCTGTATGTGTGCATATATATCTTTCTCTAAAAACAAAAAAGGTGTGTATTCATATATATAGTGTATGTGTATTCATATATATTCACACATATGTAAAATGCATACAAAAATATGTACATGGGCATATAAATGTGTGTGCATATATATATGCATACATGCACACACATATATTAATATGTAAATAAACACACATAAGTGCTTCACTGGTATTTTATATGAAGTAGAACATGCAACCAAGAGCAGCCATGCAAAAAAATTCATATATAATGTGTCTTACACCTGGAAACTTCCTTGCAGGAGAAATGATTTATCTGTACAGTGTTCTCACTCCAACTTCTGTAACTTTAAAAAACTTGAGCTGTCGCTTAAACTATCTTAAACTAAGGTGATTCAATCATCTCCCTCCACCTGCAACTCTGAAGCAGCACTTGGTAATCGCACATGGTTCGTTCTCATAAAGTATTGATGTCACAAGCACTTATTGCTAGGGTAATCAGAGGAGGAAAGGTTACTGTCAATGTATCTGCACATTCATATGCATGACTTCTGCCTATTCTTTGTGTCTCCCCCTTTGATTCCCCAATACATCAAAAGGCTTGCAGAGGACCCAGCTGAGCAGCCACCTGCGGCGAGGAGGCGCTCCGAGATAGTTTGCCATCTTATCACAATGGCCCAGAGAAGGCAGGTGGTCTTCCCAGCTGGGCTTTCTGAAAAGGACTGCCTGAAAATGATTGTTTAAATTTCAGTGCTCTCCGGGAAAATGTTGTGCCCTTCCTTTAATGTGTCTGGTTTTGTTAGCACGTTGTCCCAGGCTGGCAAGCGATGCCAATGTGTTATTTTGTACAGACTCGGTGCTCTTGTACGCCCGCTGAGCTCAAGGGGTGGCCAAAGGCGGTAGAGAGGGAGCTGGATGTGTCCCCCTGGTCCTGTGTGAGCCAAACCTGGCTCTGGCTTAGAGCTGCCGAAGGAGCTGCCCTAGCTCACAGCTCTGGCAGAGTATTTCAGTGCATTTCCACCCCACTTTGCCTTCATTTGTCCCTTATGTTTCTGGCCTTCGAGACATACACTGCTGAGAATACCCTTGTCCCTTCTGACCAGAATTGGGCCACTTTACCTAGCCAGAGCAAGACAGAGCCTCAAGCGTGATGAATCAACCCACATTCATCTCATTTTGCTGCTATCCCAGACCAAATACAGGCACAAAGATATGGGGAGCATGAGGGTGACAGAGAGAACAAGGGAAATAGGAGGATTTCATTTCTCCATGGATAACATCAATCAGCGCAACTCACTCACCCTTTCACTTGATGTGATCCTATGCAACTAGTTGGCCACCCCAGTGAGGTGGGGACTGCATTCTTTTCTCACTCTTTTTTATTCCTGAAGCTTCCTTTCATCTATGCGGGGCTGTCTGCACAGTTGGGTCACTTCCACAAGGATTGCTGCTGATCCTGGCAGACTTGAAGTGGGAGTGTGACTGCACTCCAGGGTGAAAATAAACCTCGCCTTGACAAATGCAGCATAATGAAAGAAAAAAACAAAGCCAAAACCAAAACCCACAATCTTGTGAATTTGGGAACTGGCATTTATTTGAAACTGATCTTGGAACCAGCTTCAAAACCACCAGTCATCAAATCCAGCAAGTTTGTAATTGTAAGTTATGAGAACAGAAAAATACTTTGTATTTCAAGAAGCTCCATTCTCTATACTGGCCAAAGGCCCCAGGAATCAGAGGGAAGGTTTTACTGACTCTAATGAGAGGAAGGCAGAGGCACTGAGCGCTGTAAGATAATATTTTCTTTATTTGCCCCAATGAAGTTAGACAAACAATTAATTTTTCTCTGCAGGAGGAAAATGTACCCATTGACTGTGAACGCAGAGTCACTATTATCAGAACCAGTGCCATTATTAGTGACATGAATAAAAATCAAGAGCATGAAGCAGAGACATAATGCTCAGTGTTTTTTAAAGGCAGCCGTAACAACAAATGTATGGAGAGAAACTAACCAGATGGAGTTCAGAACTACCAGAAACAAACAAGTCCTGTAGAAAAAAATGTTGTTATATTTAATAAAAATTAGTAATTTTTCAGGTTTTTTGGAGGAAACACGCAATATCCTCCAAAAGTACATCCTCACTATAAAAAAAAAATCTATTAAATAAAGAAACAGATGGAAGCACTAATGCTATCTTCATGGACGTTGTGTGGATCAATATGGCCCTTGAATGGCAGTCTTATATAACAGAACTCTCTCTCTTTCAGACCAGTGGGCATTGGCCTGGCTTTGTGCCCATTTGGGTGATGCTCTTCAGCAAAACTCAATTTTCTCTCAAACTTCTGCCCTGGGTGGGTGGGTTCCTAAAACAGGGCTGTTGGAAAAAGATCTTTATAGCTCTCCTTCATCTGTGTTTCCCAGCTGGCTCCACAATACTGGGGTCAAACACCATTTGTAAAAAGGGAAAAAAGAGGGCAGAAGCCTATTTAGAAACACCCAGGCTCCTTAAGTGCTGCATCTGTGCCAACACCAACCCCATCCTTTCTCAGTGACCCAATAACATTTAAAGAGTTTTCACTATATCCTTTCCAAATGTCACAACATGGCTCTAATTTCGGTTTTGATCACAAGCTAGCCTCAGCTGCCATTGAAAGATGCGATAAAATCAACCCCCACACCAAACAGGCCCAGTTCAGCACAGCTAAAACACCAGAAAGGAACATCACCCATCACAGCAGACACACCCCAACCTGGCTTCCCCACATACATCTGCATACAGAGTCCTCCACTGACGATGGGTACAGTTTTTACCATTTTCACTGCACGGAGGTGATAGCTGCTCATTTTGGGATGGATGGCTGAAACCCTACTCTCACCTAAAGAAGCCTGGCAAAAACTTTACTGTAAAGATCCTACAGAGCATTTCTTCCCTTAAGGCCCCATCTTGAGACACTTTCTCATAAGGAGGAGGTGGCTCATGATAGGAAAAGAGGAAAGGACAAAATCCTTGAGAGCACATGGAGCAACGATAATTAAGTGGGGCACTTACTAGCAATGACAAAAGTAACAGAGAAAATTAAAGACACCTCTTCAGAAAGTTCTCTGCAGTCCAATTTCCTACTAATCAATGCAGCAAAAATGCTTTCAACATCAGGCTTTGAACACAGCCATAGTTTACCAACCTGTTGTTGCGTGTAAGGTTGCACAGTATGTAGAGCCGTCACTGTTCCACCACGCCAGGGCAGTGAAGAAGCACAAGTCCTCTGGGGTTTATGTGTTGACGAGCCTCTTGTTCATCCTTCTCACAAGGGTAGAAGGAAAATTTCTGCACAATGGAAAATTAGACTATTTACTCAAATGTCTACCTCTCATCTAGTGCTAATAAAAGGTCTGGCAGTGGTACAGACGTAGCAAATCAAGAGTATACGTTGCGGGGGCAGAGGAGGGGCAGGGATCAGTCAGCTCCATCATCTCACCCACACAGTGTCTGGAGTAAAATGGCACCCACGACACACATAGCCCTGATACACGGCCAAATCATGGTACAAGGCCCAAGTGGCCTCAGAGGGATGTCTCCTTAGGCATCACCACACTTTCCTCTCTACTTTGTCTTGGCCCCACCTGATGCTGGGGCCTTCTCCCTTGGTGCAAACACAGAGGGACCAACTCACCCCTCAGGTGGCCAAAAATCTTTCCCCAGATATCAGGACAAGCTGACAGAGGTGGTCATCCCCAGTGACTGAGCAGACCTCCCAGTCAAATTGGGCTGCTGGGGCACTGCGTTGGGTTAAGGTCAGCAGTGCAGAGCCAAGGAGCATCTTCCTTCCCCAGAGCCACACCGGGTCCTTGCCTCACCTCAGGCATCCATCCTACTGGGCACAACCACTTTGTGTTCCGCCAGAGCTTCATTTGGGCTCTGTGTAACAGGCAGAGAGCTGCAACCCCCTTCAAAATCCTCCATCTGGACTCAGTGGTAAGTGCATTTTCCTGCAGGACTTTGTACCAAGCACGTTTCTCAGCAGGGCCTAAATGTTACTGCTATTTACAGAGCAATCAAACTGCAAAGGGTTTTACAAGCAACCAAGAACAAAAATATACCTACCCCAAAGTGTTTTATGGCTTCAGTAAGAAGAGACGAGCAGAGGTCAGCCAAGGGTTTCCAGAGAGAACTAGTGCCCCTCCACGGGGCCATGATATTTTGGTGTGGTGCAGGGAAGTGGGTGGACCATGGCACTCAACCTATGGGATCTTTCATACAGCATCCTCCAGGGATGCCTGGGTCTGCTCTGCGGGCCCGAAAACAGTCCCCACACTTGGGCTGGTCCTTTGGTCTCTGCAGACAAGTTGTGGGGATGGGCATCGCAGCACCCCCAGGGCTAACTCCAGCCCCTCACCTGGCAGGGTTGGCTTTTACTGAGATGTTAAAAGCATTTTTGGTAATAGCAGGCACAGCAACAATTTGGACTTCTCTTTCTACACCTCCAGATTGTAAAAGCTAAATTGTATCTCATTCCCCGTCTACCTCTCCTCTGAAAAGAAACCCAGCAATCATCAGCACAATGGCACTTTCTATTTCTGATGAGCCTGTGGAGAAAGCTAAACTGCAGAACGAATGGAAACCCGGCACCCAGGCAGAAGAGTTTCTCTGCTTTTTTAAATATTAACTGTGCTCTGATTAATACAGGTCGATCCGTCCCCCTGATCGACAGGGGGGTGCAGCGCCGCACCGATGGAACCCACGTGCTGCAGCTGCCTTCCTGTTATTTTCACCTCTTTAAAGCCTCCCACCACCTCTCTCGCAGACACTCATTTGAACTCTTGCTTAATTCAAAAGTATAAAAGAAGGGGGGGG
>KZ506239.1:21758-32457 GCA_002844005.1 Limosa lapponica baueri
TATTTCGTTACTTAATCTGTGAACCTATAAAATCTGGACCCAGACTTTATGGGATCTGATGTATAGTCTGTAGACTAATCAACCTTGGAGAATTTTAAGTTTTGTTTTTGAATACTTGCACCCAGGAAGTGCAAAAATGGTCAGATCCTGCCCTGCTGTTCCCTATTTTAAATGCAAAGGAAAACTGAACGAAGTAGAGAGGAAAAGCAGGTTAATGTGAAATAAAATCTGTCCTCCATCTTTCTGTAATGAAGGAGCCAAGCATCCTCTGTTTCTCACAGGAGAAACTCAAACTGGTGGACTTCCATGTGCAGAACCCAAGCAGCGTTGCTGTCACACCAAAGCTGCAGTGCCTTGTAACAGATGATCAAGGTTTACAGACCTGGCTGGCAGTTACACTGAGGTACTGAAGGAAAAAAAAAAAAGATTAAAAAAAGATACTAAAAGAAGGGAAAAAGAAGGAAAAAAGAAAAAAAAAAAAGGAGAGAGGAGAAGAAAGCCTAGCTGTTATTAAGATATTATCACCTTATAGGATTTTGTCTGTCAACAGCTTTCCGGAGATGTTAACATAATCTGTGCTGTGTAAGAACCGCTGGGAAGGCACAGATGTGATCAGTCACAGAGCCTGTCAGACACATGCTAAATTCCAAGTGAATCTGTAGAAGTATCGGAGTGGGACTATGATACCTAATGCCACACAGATATCAAGCACCAGAGGTATAGTTACATCTAGGCCTGATCCCGCATTTCTTCTCTACTGAAAAATTTCTCTGTAGCTAATTTTGGATACATACAAGATGCAGAATGAAGTCTTGTCTCCATTCAACTCCTTCCACAAAACTTTCTCTTCCTCCACCCATTAATGTATTTTGTCTTTTCTATTTGTTGTTGGCTGTTGCAGTCAGCTTACTGGCCATAACACACCAAGAAGTCACTGGCAGTAATTAAGTTTGTTTTTAAATGACTGACAAACCCTGCCACAGGGAGGCAAATCGAGACAAATGAGAGGAGGACAGAGGGGCAGAGGCTGATGGACACCTCAGCACAGATCATCCTAGCATTGTGCTCAGCTTTTAAAATGGGACGTCTGTACGTCCTGCTGGCCCTGTACCAAAATACTCTTGGTGCCAAGAGTGCACAGCAAGCAGGGGACTACTTAAGACAGCTAATAGCAATCATCAAGGACAGAGCTTAAATTTAAATCCTGCCCTTAATCAGGGAATGAAAGCTTTGCTGGTGACTGGCACGCGCTTTCTTCAGAAAATAATTCAGGGCCTGGATTCCCCTTCTGAAGATTATGTGCCTGAATTTCTCCTTTCCAGAGGGTTGCTTATCTTTTCAGCTGGGTTAAAGCAGGCCCACTGAGGGCATGGTGGCATCTTTATTCCCCCCATCTTCCTCCAGCCTTGCCCTTCCGAGAGTTTATCTATCCGATTCTGTCAAGTTGTTCTCTCAGACGACGCCCAGCCCAATCCTTTCAACGCAGCCCTTAGTTACAAACACTCCCTAGATTTACCACCCACGTCCACCTTGGCTCTACAGTCTCTTCCCTTCCTTCCACCAACCTGCAGCACGGAGCCAGGTTTCTCTCCTGTCAGCCGAACTCCTCCTCTGCATGTTCCTCCCCTGGCCCTCGGTGTCTCCTTCCTCAGTCGCTCATCACCACAGCACTTCCCCGGTGCCTGCCATGCTGGGCTCCTCACACACCTTGCTCCTCACTCCCTCAGGGCTCCACTCTCTCTCCAGCAGCTCTCGGGGTGGTGCCCTCGGTGCAGCACAGCTGTAACAACGTGCCCAGTCCTCAGCTGACAGGTATTTGCTCTCTTCTCCTCCAAAGCCCTCTTCTGGGCAGTCCCTGCTTCCCCAGGGCCTCAAAAAAACTTGTCCTGTTTCATTTAAATTCCACAGGCTGTGGGATGGGGGATAAATTTTGCATTTTACCAAGATCTTACAGACTTGTGCTCTCTTGAAGCCACTGCTTAACAGCATAAATTTAAACACATGTAACAGCACTTGCAAAGATAAGAATCTGTGGTTGTAAAAATACTTTATAAATAAAAGAGTTAGGCCGTAACAATTCATTAGGTTTCCTAAATGTGAATTAAAAGATGAGCTACTTATATGTTTATAATACAGCAATTATTTTAACTTGATGCTTAATAACTATGAAATTGTTTTGTCAAAATCTCTCTATGCTTGCAAATAAGCAATTACTTTTAATCATCCACGATAAAGCTCATTAAGTGATTAAGAGAAGATGACCAGTTAAAACACTGGCTTCAATGAGAATAGATGAGACCACCTGATGATATTTCTGGTACAGGCTGCATTTCAGGCAAGAGCAAGTCTTGTGTTCACATCAAAGCATGCATTTTGGACATCAGTAAACATGATAGATCTCATTGTGGGGGATGCACAATAGGGGAGAAGGCCAACGCTTTTGCCTGCACTGAAGTTTCAAGACTCCATTTGATTTATTTTTTTTTCTTCCTTCAAAGAGCGCAGAGAACAAACTGCGTTGCCGACTGGAGCAGTTTCACTGAACCGTAAATGGGCGATGCTTGAAAGCCTGTCACCGAGTCTCCTGATCAGAAATGAACAAACAGCAGGCGTCGGAGGACAGGCACATACACACACAGTGTATACATCGTGCTGTTGGATTATTCAGCTACCAACTCAGAGCTGTAGAGGTTCACAGCTGTAAGAAGAGCCACAGCACAGGGTACTTAGCAAACAACATTTCCAAGAGCACTTCTTGGCTTTTTAATAAGCATGAGAAGATAAAGCCTCCCTGAAACTCCTTCCACGCCATGTGTGTGACAGGGGTGGGCGAGTGTCCTCAGTGCACCTCGTCACAGGTCAGCTTCAGTGGCTGCACCATTACATTGCCCAACACCTTCACACAACGAAGCTTGAAACATTCTGCCTCCGGCACTTGCTGTGCCTGCAGGCTGATAGCCTTTGGGCTCAGAGCCGTAGCCTTATGGATCCAAGACAGGGTGACAAAGAGCTGAAGGACATTTCACAGTATCTTCTCTACAGGGGTGAAACAGCAGTTTAGAAATCAACTGGCAATTTCACAGAAAACAATTGATTTTCTCTTTAAGTGACATACGGGGAAAGCAGTTCTCTGTTAACCTGTGATCAAGGGAAATGAAGATCAGGGAAGAGAAATCAAATCTGTTTCTTTTCTTATCAGGCTATTTCACCATATGCAGCTCTAAACTTTCAGGCCAAATAAAGGAAAATTTCAGGCTAGCCTGAGGAAGTACATGGAAGCTCCTGAGGAAAATCTCCCTTCGGAAACAGGTGGTGCTATTTGAGAACAAACCAGCAGACAAAAATACCTTTCTGGGTAACTGCAGAGAAAGGTTATCGTGATTTTGAACTCTCTGCACCACGTGGCAAGTCTCATCATCCACTGCCAGATTCTCTCATGTATATTTTTTGTGTTATGCTGGGCAGATGCATTTTAAACAAGACTGAGGCACCAAAACTATATTTTGTACTGCAAGTTCATTGCTGCGTGGAGCGACAACACATTCAGGCAGGATTTGGTGTGAATCTGTGGAACATTGATTTCAGAGAGGCCACATGCAGAAAAGCCTCTGCTTCAGCAATGTTAATCTTTCCTCTTGATCTTCAAGAAATGAAAAAAGAAAGTTTTATAAAATGTCTGTCTTGCCTATGAAAGATGAATCATACTGCTTTTCAACAGAGCCGCAGGTTGCCAAGGGACCCTCTTCAAGGTTATTGCTTTGAGTACCTGCAAAAAAACCCACATTTTTTAAGGTTTTCTACTACTTAGGAAGGAAATGAGGAAGAAGATGAAAACAGACAGATGAAAACTTGACTTAGCTGACTGTAAAACACTGTCACCCAGGGAAATGTGAAGCAAATTATGTAGCACAATTTGAATGATATGAAATTGGTTTAAGCCAATATTTTGTTAACAACCTCCTCTTGCAATCCCACCCCTCCCAAATTCCCAAAAGCTGGATTCAGCCATAGTTTGACTTCAATATGTACAGCTTACGTCAGAAGATTTTACACACTGGAGTTAGAGACACAGCAGTAAGGACCAGAGCGCAGAAGGCTCCATCACCAGCGTATACACATTAGATTACAGCAAATAATTCAAAGCCATTGTCTGCATTCGCACTGGAAACTGCACTCGCTTTCTCAGCTGATTGCCTCTTCTGGGTTCTGTTCTAGCGCTCAAAGTTACTGCTGTGAAAGTGAGTGTTAATTTAACCCCAAAATCAAATTATTCACAAGCAGTGATTTTCAATTCATCATGGGCAGTAGCTAGGTAGGAGCGCTAATCCCACAAATTACTGGTGCCCCACTTAGATCTGAAAGTAAGAACATACCACGGGCCTTTGGTATGCAAACAGAAAAGAGAATAAGGCATATCAACCATACACGTAGGTGGGAACCCCCACCTGATACCCTACTGGCATGAGGAAAGTGGGACAAACACATAGGGGACTAGGACATTATTAGTCCTCGCGTTATCATGGGCACTGATGCTCCTGGAAATCTTTCTTGTGGTGCCCACCCCAGGGACACGTTGACACCACACACACTTCTCCAAGAGGGTGGAGTTGCAAGGAAAAGCGCACTAACAGAACGACTGGGGACTGCACCGGTGTGATAGTCCTCCCCAGTTCACATCACAGGTCTTTCTGGGTACTTCATGAGGCGGGTCAGCAGCTGCAATAATTCGGAGATTACCAGTCCTAATGTAGCCCTTTTCTACCTGACACCACACCTTGCTGCAAACATGCTACGGCACAGCCCCCAGGAGCCTCTGCCAGCTTTCTATCTGTTTTGCTGCCACGCTGCACAGGCAGCAGAGCTGCACCAATTGAAATGAATTCTCCCTCTGGTGTAAGGCTACACGTAATCCACTTAAATTCCTCCACCAGAAACTGCACACTTTCTCTAAACCCAATAAATACCCCAGACAGAGGCCAGCATTTTTGCGTGTTTTTACAGCTGTTAAGTGCCATCAAGTGTGTAACACAAATAAATCATACTATGCTGTTACACACTAGGGTGTGTAATGGTGCGGAGCAATTTGCCGCAGGTGAGAGATGCTCATTAAATACAATTAACAAGCACTATCTGTGCACTGAAGGGCACAGAAGCTAACTATTAGAAGACATGGTGTACAAGTAATGCTTACAGTTAAGAAACCAAGGTATTCCCACATGAATTTTCAAGGAGATGTGGGAATGACATAAATTAGGAGAATGATCCAAGCCAAGCAATAAAATTACAGACACAGCACTCACAAAATGAATGAACCCCTCCACTGTTATGAGGACAGGTAACACCCTTCTGAGAGTTTCCAGCCTTTATGAAGCACCCTAGGACTTCATAAAGCAATTTCTTTTAAATAATAATTATCTTGGCATCATGTAGGAGCCCTGCATGCCAGAGCTCACAGGTACGGGGCTTGCACCAGTGCGCTTGCCTGCTCTGCACGGGGCTGCCAGTGCAAAGCCACTGGCTGTTGTAATCAGTTGTTTTTCAGTCCTATAGCATTTTTAGAATTTGGCAAGGAAACAGTGATTTCAGGAAAAGCTCGGGCCATACCAGGCTCTGAAATCCACATGGAGGGTGGAGAAAGGTGAAATTCTACATATAAACTCCTGTCATCCCTTCAGCTCATTAGGGTAATGTTTGTTAAATGCTAACAGAACAAACCGCATTTCTCCACATCAAGTGAAAACAGCAAAGGAAAATGTTTATTGGTCTCACATAATGACAGAGCAATGGTATTTAAAAGTATGGATTCAAGGGAAATAAACTCTCCTTGTTTATCACCAATGACTGCAATTATGTTGTCAAGTGATAGATGAGTGTTTTGATTTCCTCTTCCTGCTTTTTACCTTCAACTTATATTGTAAACTTGCCACTGTTTATTCATGTACTATTACAGAACCACTGAGAAGAGTTATTAATCAAGAGCATTTATTTTTCAAAGCAGTCATGCCATGAAGCCATGGATACAGCTAAAGCTTAACCCTCCATCCTCCTCCAAAGCAGTGTGTTATTGATCTTAACAACAGCCCACTAGCCCCTACAAACAGAAGAACCTAAGGAGGGGGTAATGTGCTCCTGGACATGCAAACCCCAGCTCAGTGCCTCCCTTACAACCCTGTATTCACAAATACCTGCAGAAGACAGACTAAACATGAAAGACCTGCTTGGTATCTGCATTTTGCCTCATCATTGCAGGCAGCTCCAGGCACAGTAAAATTCCCAGGGTGTATGGGCACCAGTGTATATTACTGTTTTGCCAGAAAATACAAGAAAAGAAGAGCTGTTTTCCTGCTAAGATGGTAATAAAGCAGAAGACACAGTAAACCTACTTGCACTCATGGTTTAAAAGCACTCGTGCTTCTTGCTGGATCCCCTTCTGATTTTTAACATCACAAAGCAAAACGGTACATGCTGAGGAAAGCGCAGGCCAAGGACACAGAAGGGGCTGAGGGGAGAGGGCACGACTTTCAAGCATTACACTCCCAGAGGAGGTGAAGACTTCGTTCTCCCTCTGTGCTGAAACAGCTACACAACTCACGGCAGATCTCAACTGCTTCACAAGTTCTGGCAGCGAGAGCAGAGCTTGCCAACAATTATGTCCTCAGACAGCAAAACAGACTGCAACACTGGGTAAGATGCTGTCCTACAGGATTCAGATTCCTGGTAACATGTTCAGCTCCTTCTTTAATAATCTACAGGTAATATGGAATAAGAGCTTCTTTTTGTTGCTGCTGCCTGGGCATACGTTCCCTGACAGCTCTAAACTTTCAGTGCTCAGGAATAGCAACAAAACACACAGATACCTACTTGCAACGGAGCTCTTGGTTTGCCTTTTCAGAAAACTGAACACATCCTTTAGCACAAGAAACTGTTGGCCTGAGACAAGAGGACTTGATATTTGCCTAATTTTGACCACTTGTCTTGGACACTTAAAAGCACATCTGCTCAACAAGCCGCAACAACCTCCAGCCCTACTGAGGGAGTAAAGAATAAATACTCAACTTCCATAAAAGCCTAAAAATACTTCACTAAACACCCTTAGCCTTTTCTAAGAACAACTTGTAGGTGGGCTTAAGGCATGTGGTGCCATTACACTTCTGAACAATTTTGCTCCTTGAAATAAATTCAGCACGCCTTTCTCCTGCACAAAGTCCCTTTGTTAGTCAGAAGAGAGACGGGGAGTGCACGGAAAAATAAATACAAAACACCATAAGCCTTCCTCAACGCCTGATAGAAGAACAGGTCTAATAGGTGTTTATGTTCCAATCTAGGGTGCGCTATTCTGAGCTCACATCAGTAGAACTTGCCCCATTCTCACCCTACAGAAAATACTTACCTTCAGGACGTCAGTCTTTACTTGATTTATGAAAGCTCTTGTCTTTAGCGTCCAAGCACTCTTCATAAACAAAGATGGAAAAGGTTTCACCTGCACATCTCAAGAAAAATGAGACCAATAAGCAGCTTCTGGAAAAGTCACACAGCTCACACCCAGCATGTGTTTCAAAAACACAACTGCAGAGACTAATCTGATACTATATAGGCATCAACAGAAATTTTAAAGCTAGACAAATGGAAGGCAATGTTAACTACACAATTCCCTGAACAACGACATAACATAATCAGATCACTGGAATTTCACTGTTTATGCCAAAAAGGGAGTTCTCTTACCAAAGAAACGGGAATTGGAGTAGGTTGTCTATTTTCCCCTCAAGCTAAAATCTCATTTGATAGAGCTAATTTTAATTTACTTTTTTAAACTTTGAGCTTACATTGGATTCTTGGTGCTTTCCAAGGCATACACTGAGAGCAAACCCAAAATGTATCAACTTACAGGACAGGATCCCACAGTCCTGGAACTTCTGGCTGAGAAACCAAGTAGGAGAAAGCATCTCTCTGTGTGGTTATCTCAGGGATAGCCCAGGATCGTTACCAATTAAGTACAAAAAAATTAACAAAATACCAACAAAACCCAACAAAGCTCCACAACAAAAGCATAGTATGTAAGAATTATCCCATAAACCAGAGGAGGACAGCAGGCTACTCAGTTGAACAGATCCTGATTTACATGTGTTTGACAGCAAGTAAACTTGAAATGCTGTAACTTTTAAAATCTATTTTGCCATCGGGAGATTGAACACCAAACACCTCTTCAGGAAATGGCAACTATCTGGAATGGGTGAGAGGCTGCAGTCGTTACCAGTATCATGGACAAAACGTGATATCCCACTGGATATTTGCTACATGTATGGGCTTTTTTGCATCACATCTGCTGTGCCTGTGTGATCATCTGATCTGAATCGCATTTTTAATTTGCTTGAATCCACCTAAGAGAATACCCTACAATGCAGATATTCACCAATTTACATTTACAGTCTGTAATGATCTCTCCCACTCTACTACAAGCCAGTAGCTATATACAGCCTCTTTAAGACAGCATGAGGCTTCTTCAAGCTGTTACAAAAAACCTTTAAAACATCTTCAATGACTGAGAGACATCATAATGACAAGGACATCACCTTTTAAATTGCATAGTATTAGCAAGGTCTTTAGAAATCTCATCTTTACTTTAGATATTTGGTACCTTGTGATGAAGCTGCGAAGGTGAGTAGACAGCACTGCCACAGGATGAACAGCAGCTCAGTATATGCAAATTCTTGAATTATTGCAGGGCTTGTAAGCAAGCGCTCAGATGGCACTGACAGTTATACAGGTACTTGCTTCTGTATGTGAGAGGATTTAGAGTGTTCAAAAGATCAGGCTTGTAAATAGTAAACTGCGTAAGATGAAAAATAAAAGGAGTGTATTGATTCCAGCTATTATTGAAAGGTGGGGTAGAAGAAAAGTAAGCATCATCATAAAGACAAATCCTTCACATTTGGCCTGTTTTCCTTACAATAGTTCTCCTGTAACAGCATAAGAATGCAATACAGAGACAACTATAGATGTGGAGATATTTCTTCAGAGAGCATGCAAGGGATCCTCTGTGAAGTTCAGAACAAGCTGTCAGCGAAGGCCACAAACAGGTGGCCACTGCAGTCTTCGTGCTGCTTTGTTACTGAACATTTCCCACCCAAACACCCCCTCACTGCACACACTGCCAGAACCCTCTGAAGAGACAGACAGCGGTTGGCATCATCTTTCCTCTAGAAAATTTGTTGGTTACCGTTAAACTCAAAACAACATTAAAGGAAAAGGAGAGAAAGAGCTCTGGTGAAAAGAAGGGAACAAAACAAACTCATGCTGCTACAGAGCAATGCCTTTTCCTGGTTTATTTTGGATTATTCTTCATGAAGTTGGACTCGCATCTGATTTATCCATCCCCCCAGATGCCAAAGCAGATTTGAAAGTTTTGTTGATTATCAGAGTTGGCCAGCATACTTTCCACAAAAAAGAAACAGAAAGTTTGGTAGCATTCAAAAAATTAAATGGAACCATCTTAAACAACAGTTTTTCAGCAATCTGTAACTTTTCACAGCCTGTGACAGAGGACAAAAGATCTCTGTAGACAAACTGTTTGGTGTCCTTTACAATGTGCCCCTCAGACTCACCTGCTGCTTTAAATACAAGTTTGAAATTGACAGTGGTTAATCTTATCACATGACCAAACTGACAATATCTGAAGTGTTCAAGTCAGCTGGCCAGACTGCAATTCATAGGTTTACTCTTACACAACATTGCAAAGTTCGTGAAAATAACAAAACTGTGTTTTTTCAAAGACGTGAAGAACATTATTTGTATGTGACAGATGGATCTGTGAACTGGAAAATCTCCTCATCATACAAGTCTTCTGGCAGTTTTTCATCTCCATCAGCAAAAAATGTAGGGAATGGAGGGTTTTTATTGCAGTCCTTGTATGTAGGCAATTTGCTATCTTTGACCTAAAAAGCAGGAGGGGGAAGGGTGGGGTTAATAAATTTTCCAGAAGACTTTCAGGCAGTGATTAAAGAAATCACCTTGCACACATAAGAAAAAAAATCCAACAGCATTCACATTTCATTTATCTGAAGAATTCCATATGTAATCATCAGTTGTTTTAATATCAAACCCAGCTATTGAATTTAACGCTGTACCCATCATTAAGGACTTTTTTAAAACAGCAAAACAAAACAAAGAACCCAAAGAGAATATATCTATTGTAGCACACTGAATCAAAACCTACTCTCATGAATTCTTCGCTCAATATTCTAAAATGTTATTAAAATAAATGTAAGCATGGTTTCTTTGAATTGTTTATATCCCACAGTACTTTTCTACACAACATACCAAGTTATATTATGCAGTGTAATCACCTCTTCAACAACTAAGTCATGCTTTTGTATTTATGATACAAACTAGTTATTGCAACTAATTTTGCAAATATATGTGCACGTGCAGTACTCAGTCCCTCCAGCTACTGCAGAGTTAAGCATCTAGAATTCTTCACCCAGAAATCAGTACCCAAGTTTGCAGAACACCAGCCTTATGAGAAATGCTACAGAGAAATAACTTTCCTTTACTGACCTCTCTACATGTGAAAAGATTTAAAATCTAGCCCCTGAAAATCCAATCTCTGAAGAAAATTAGTAGCTAGAATTATCAGCAAAAAGCAGTTTGTCTGCAGTAGGAGATAGAAAGCTGGTATCTCCAAAGGGGGAAAAAAAAAAAA
>KZ506239.1:48328-58385 GCA_002844005.1 Limosa lapponica baueri
CAGGCCCCAGGACTTCTGAAGTTTACTGCTGTCCCAAAAAAGGGCACTAAGCCTTTTGGGGCCAGGCTCCTTTCAGCGGTGCCCAGAGACAGGACAAGGGGCAACAGGCACAAACGGGAACACGGGAAATTCCATCTTAACATGAGGAAAAACTTCTTTACTTTGAGGGTTACAGAGCACTGGAACAGGCTGCCCAGAGAGCATGTGGAGTCTACTTCTCTGGAGAGATTCAAAACCCACCTGGATGCGTTCCTGTCCAGCCTGCTGTGGGTGAACCTGCTTTGGCAGGGGGGTTGGAAGATCTCCATCTCTCTTTGGATAATCTCAAAAGGTCCCTTCAAACCCCTACCATTTGTGATTTACACATTCTTGAAACATACCTCTGAAACGCCAAGGGAAAGTCTTGTCTTTAAAGACAGCTGTAAGACTCGAGGACTGAGCTTTTAAATTGCTGAGAATAAGTACTAAGGAAAAAATCCAGCACTAAGGAAGATTGACAGGATGCAGACGCGCTGCCTACTGTCTGCGCTAAAAGCTACTCACACTGTGCTGAACAAATTATGAGACTTCAAATAAAAACAAACTGCATACATCTTTAATTGAACCTTCTCATTTCTGTGAAAGTGTTTTTCTTCAGAGGTATAAATGAATCAAAACATTTCAAAAGACTTCAACAAAAGCATTTGCAAAGCACCCTACATTTTGGTAACCAAATCAAGATACTAGCCAAGCCTTTTCTGAACCACAGTGCAAATAGCTTGTTCAACCTACAATAACTAAGAAAAGCTTCCTCATTTTTAAGGGGCATACTTCTGATTTTGGTCTTGGTAAAAGGAAGCATACAAACGGATATCTTGCTCATCTTGATCAATAAGAGTTTGTAAAAAACTAAAACATCCTTTATATTCCACTGTCTCCTCACTGAGGTGACAGTAGTTTTCTTTCTTTTTTTTAAAAGGATTAATTACAATTAATCATGTTGTTAAGAACAGCACCGCTATGATCATCTGTATGATTTCAAACACTGCACACTTCAGTGTAACGTTTATTTCATTAAATAAAATTACTGACAATCTTAAAAATGTAAAGTACACATTCAGGTAAAAATATTTCTAAAATTTTGCCAGTGGTGATAGCAAGTTTTTAGGAATTACTGGCTTTTAAGTCCACACTGGATTGAATGTGGGAGGAAGGAGAAGTCAAACTGTGCTCTCTACTGTAACCCAGCATTATATTCTTAAGTACCTTTTCAAAACACCCCTATAAGTTCGGATCTTCCAAGTGCCTACATCACTTCTGAAAACAGGACTTTAGAAAGTAACATAAAGAGGCTCATTTCAGCTCAAGGAACAAACCTCCCCAGGTTCCCTGTTTGTTCAGCAAGGAGAAGTTGGATCCTCTTGAGGGGGGTTCAGAACACAGGTACAACATGAAGTACATTCTCATTTTTCCCCCACAGCACAGCCCAAATGCTATAGCTCAATGCTATAATCATCCCCAAGATAACTTCTTTTGCCCTTCACTGAAGCACTTCTTGGATATTTTTGTGACATTGTGAAATCTGTTCTTACAGGTACAATAACTAAGAATGATGGACACAGCACTCTGAAAAATAATGAAAAATAAACCCCGTCCCAGTCTGAGACTAATCAACACTGGATGAAATTGCATGGAATAAAGTAAAAGACCCAAAGAAAAACTGAAAAATAGTCAAATAATTTAATTCTTGCCCAAGAGTTAATGTAATATGATAAATGCAGCATTCCAGAAGTAGAAATTAAGAAGAAAGCAACACTAAAAGTAAAAATCAGAAAGTGAGCAAGTCACAGAAAAAGGTTAAAAACCACAGATACAGAAAGAATGGTATTATTAGATAATCATTGACAGAAAAACCACGATTTAAAAACAATCTGATCTTTCTCTTTTGCTTAAGAATTTTTCTTGTCCTTTTATAATACACACCTGTACAGCAGGATTACATGTACTATGCTACCAAAGTAAGCAGTACAAACAAAAAGCTAGTTTGTGAAACGGGATCATACAAATATCTGGAGAAAATAGATTAGAAATACTGAATTAAAAAAGGAAGCATTCACTGACCATGGCCAGGAACCCAGTCTATTTTTAGCGTGCTAGTATTTTCAAACACATACAACAAGACACAAATCAATACTCTGGCTCTTACAAGTATCTCCTACACCGACCAAAAACTTTCCTAGTTCTTGAAATACTTCTAAAAAAACAAAGTTTTTCTGCACTAACAAAGCATGACACTTAATCTACATGGAATGAATACATTCCTAATGACACTGTGCTTGGCTTTGTAAACAAATTATTGTCTCTTATAGGCTGTTCACTGAATGCAATTTAGAAGCAGAATGAACAATATACCAGATATAAGCATTACATATGGAAGTCTGACATAGAAAAATACTAATTCCAGTCAATTTCTTAACCTCCAGTTCTGAATAGGGTGCCCTCATAGGTGTAGTCAGCTGTGGCTGTAATAGAACCAACTACTCAGCTGTACTAATATGGTCGGGTTCCCTATAAATACAAAGCCCCGTGAATAACATTAGACATTTATAAGCATTACACATATGTGAAACAATTACAATGGATGATATTTCAACAAGGCCAGTTGGGTATAATCTCCATTACACACACACACCCCCCGCCATGAAATGGAAAACATCATCATTGTATCGTAACACAACAAAAATACACTTCTCTGAAATACAGAGATAGGAGTTCTCAGTTCTCTTGGGCAGGGGAAATCATGGACGTAACAGAAGAGGTATAACTAGTCTTTGCCGCAAGATGCCAGTTTTTCTTTTGACACCCTCTACTACTTGAGCTTTTGGCATTTGAGCAAATTTGGCATTTGCAGTGGTCTGAGAGGAAATCATTCCTCCCACGTTAAAGTAAAAGATCATGAGCCATTGCTGGCAAGGAGATGAGCTGGAATATGAGAGAAAACAAAAACCAGAATTTCACAGCTCTGTTGTCCGGCTAAATGTATTCACTATTTTTTTGCTTCAGTCCACATGACACATCCCTCTGTGCATCTCTTGCGTAATCAAAATTAAGCAGTCTTTCTGGGAACTGATGCCTTTCAACATTTATTCGCCACTTACACACACCACAGATACTGCATTATAGACCTCTGCCTGCGCTAAGCCTCAGCACCTCTTTTTCAAGCTGTTTCTCCAGCCCTTCCATGCTAATCATTTATGTGGGACAGACAACACAGGCAGAACCACAGCCCTAATAGTATTACTTGTTTACCTACTGCGTTCAAAATCAAAAGTAAGACTCAGCAAAGAAAGATATTTTTGACCCAATGGCTGAATGGACTTCTATTTCTCACTCCTACCCTTGCAATTGTATTTCAGCTTTTGTGAGCCACGAGTTCAAGCCAAAGCAGAGAGGCAAAAAGATTCAACCAGTCTATTTGAAAGATGAACTGTACACATTAGATCATTAGAAACCTACGTTTTTGCAGTAACATCCACGAACTGCCCTGGGCGGAAGTGAGCAGCATACAAAGGGGTACCTGCAAAAGAAGAAGGGAGATCATGTTCAACAGAGTGCTGAAATCCTCAAACCACTCTCCAGTCATTACCATCCAGGATAGATTACAGTCACTGGAAAGGAAACAAAACTTCATTTTTATTCATATATTACTTGTTCTTCTTTATTAAATAAAATAGATGCTTTGTAATTACTACTTAAGCACATTTCTCAGTTCCTAGCCGAATTTTAGAGGAGTAGGAAGGGAGGGTTGGGACTTTACTCAGGTATGTTGCACTTCAGACACAGAAAGAGATAAAACCCAAAATGTTTCATTAATTACAACTCACAATAAACAAACTCGGCAAGAAAACAGAACATGCCTCACTTATAGTACTAGCACTTCAAAAGATGAAGGGTTTATGAGAAAAAACAAACAAACAAACAAAAAAGTCCCCCAAACAATTCCTTTAAAAAATGGGGTTAAGAATACAAAAATGCTTTGCGGTGCTTCCTCTTTATTAAAAGGCAGTATATCCAAACTGAAGTACAGCTTCACCCACTGGGAAATTACCTATACACTAGCCTTTAGCTGAAGTAGTGCTACTGTCAGTCAGTGACATCACTCACCTGACTGCAATTACTCATTCGCCCCAGTGCTTGTAGTATCAGTTTAAATTTTAATTAAAGATTTATTTTGTCTTCAGCAATTTTTTTTCATCAAAGTGCAATATTGTTTTATTAGCAGCTTTTAAAAGAAAAACAGAATTGATAACTTAGTTCATTATAAATGAACTTTAATCTGAAGATCCATGCAGCTGCATCTTTGTTTCCAGACTGTTAATTAAAAAAAAAATGAAATTTTAATTGCTTCATGTCCACACCCATTTTCACACTATTTTCAAATCTTGTATTGTATGAATGCCAACTGAAATGATGTAAACATCTCCTAACTCTCAAGTGTTAAAATTCTCATATTATTTCACATTATTTTTATAGAATCCATACACACCCGGGGTAAGATGCCTGTCAACAGCACACAATTGATAGAAAATCACGTACATGAAGGACGTTATGTACAAAGTACACACGGTGCAAAATCAGTTTATTGACAACTTGCAATTCTGCTTTATTCAAGCTTTTGCTTCCATTTATCAGTCCAAACTTCCCCTTCATGACAGGTTTGATTTTTATCAGTTACTGCACTGCTTAAAAAGGTCTTGTAAAAACCTTCTCTAATGGTAAATCAAGATGTAATACATTAGAATTTCCCACCCTACATAACTCTTGGGAAAATACCTGTAACTGCCAAAAAGCACAAAATAAAAGCAACCTAAATACACTATCTAATAAAACCGTAAAACCATAAAACTTTTCATAAAATCTCCAAACTTCTAATACTGATTTTTAGTGAGAACATTTGTTATAATATGTTTTAATGCGTTTCACTTTGCAAGCCAGAAAAAACACCATATATGACATCAGCCATCAGTCCTACTTCTGACTGCAGCAAGAAGAAACAAACCTCAAACTGCTCTTTTAGGCTCCTGAGAAACATTACCACAAACTTCTTGGTGGCGCTCTCATAAGGATAATTGAGAACCTCATGCATTCATATTTATTCCCAACAAGTGAGTCAAGGTTAGACACACACACACACTTATTTTTTAACTCAACATTCATATTAGCTAGTTTGGACTAGACTTATTTTCTAAGTAATGGAAACATACTAAGGAAAAGGAAAAATCCTGCTTCTCATGACCTTGAAAGTAAAGCCCATTTTCTAGCTTTTCCCTAAGAAAAAAGTTTGTTTGTGCTCAATGACAAAGAAATAAGAATTTAGAAATTTCCATACAAAACAAAAATGAAATACACATCATAACTTGGTTTAGATCTAAAAGAAGTGGCAGACATTAAATGACTATGGGTATAATATCCATTAGCTCAAAAAGATTACCTGGTTTAATTATGGCATCATCTGTTACATTAAACACTGTAACCTTCTGCTTCCGTGGTACTCCAGCTTCTTTAAAAATTTCCATTGCAGACTCTGATTTCTGTAACAAAGAACAGCCATAAAGAAGAAGTAGTCTTAAAATACCCAAGGATCAACCTCGCACAGAAAGTGATTACAGACTGTCAACACCACTCAGAGAAAGAGTTATATCATACTACACTTTCATCCTGAGACTAGCATTTTAACTCTATATAAAATTAATTTAAAACTTCTGTGTCTGCATTTAATTTTCTGTCAACTTGTTGTCCTACATCCACACCATATAAACAAGAGATATATGAAGATTTCTGAGATCAGAAAAGGAAAAGCAATCATTTAGAATGTACATAAAATATATTACTGCTTTTTCATTACTTTCAAAGAGTTTTGTGGTAATTTAAAAGCATTTTCTCTTTTTCAAAGCTTCTAATGACTTAGTTCCACACCACTGCAAACATAATTTAAGTAACAAAGCCATAGAAATAAAGCCTGGTCTTGCAGAAACTCCTGGAAATGCTTAACTTCCTACAGAAGAAAATCTAGAGTCTCTGATCAAAAAAGGAAAAATTAGGAATACCAAGTTTACGATTCATGCATTTTTAAGATATACCAAGTACACTCAGTGTCAAACCACTGCTGACTTACTAAAGAAGGGGTCTTCTTTTCAGTGGAGTCTGACAAAATTAGAAGTACTTAAAATTGTTCTCAGCTGTTTTAAACAAGACAACTCACATAACAGCTGACCGCTGAGATGATACCAAGCAATGGAAACAGTGACGCAGGAAAACTGTGGCCATAGGTAAAAAGCAATGCAGCTGATTTTTCTTCAAATGAATTCTCCTACAAAGCAATTTAAGCATCTGACAACACTGTCACACTTGGATAGTCACATCTCTGAGGCTCAATTCTCAAAAGTTCTGTGCAGTTCTCTCTCTCGAGAAAATAATTCTGTGTATTTTAAGACAAAATAATGTGAATACCTTTAAAATCATTACTTAGTTTTTTTTTAAAATCTGCATGTTGCCCTTCCCTTTTAACAAATCTGTTAAGTAGCGTTAGGAGAACAGAGGAAGTTTTGTGAAGAATGAGGGAGCAAGATGATGAGTGACTTACACACAAAACAGAAATTTTAACTTTATAAATCTGTCCTTATTTGAGGATAAAGGGTGGACAGAAAGCCTTTGAGAGTCAAAAAGGTGTTTTGAGTGATTTGTTAACTTGAGTTCAGAGTACAAAACACTTCAAATACCTTTTTTTTAAAAAAATAATCACCAACTAAGTACAAAATCTTCCCTCAGACCACAAAAATTTGAGGCATCAATGGAGGACAACTGTACTAAATCGTAATACCATATGTAAGAATTAAAAAAAAAAAAGAAATCCCCTTTCTACTGAATGCCTGCATATTAATACTTTATTTTCACTGTTATATAAAAACACTGACTTGGATGACAGCAAGGGGAGCTCTGTGCTCAGCACGGGTGCATGGAAAAAGCCACCACAGTTGAAGAAAAACATAGTGAAGTCAAAGGGTAAAAATCGCTTATATCTCAAGAGTCCTCCTATAGCCTTGCACTGTTCCACTTCAACAAGTTTTCCTCAAACAGTCAAGTCACAGAGATGTATTTCTACAAACAAAACACTGCAGTCTTTACAAAACCTTCCTAAAAAGCAATACTGAGAAAACACTGAGTGAATTCGCAGATGTTCTTAGTTTTAAAAAGATCAGCAATATCTTCCAGTATTATAGGAAAATGATCTATATGTTCTCACCTAAGGAAAGCATATAAAAATATTTTTGACAAAAAAATTGTTAGAACGGTAACAGAAGTGTACTTTTGAGAATAATTTTGCATTAAAAAAATAATGAAAAATCTGTTCACTTGTAATAGACTGACAAACATCAAGCTAAAAAGGAAAAAAAAAATTGCTAAAAATGCAATACCCCTTATCTTTTTTAAGCAATTTGACATCCAAAAGAAACACACATAACTCTTTGTTAGTAAAATTACCGAGGGAATCATTAGACAGAATTCATTAAAAATCAGTAGCTGTGAGGAAGACAGATGTTCCTATGAGGAATTAACAGAAGATAAACTGCTTATGCTAATACAATACAATATCATTCAGTTTTCTTTTAATTCTCACATTCAGACACTTCAAAGAGAAAAGAAACACAAAAACACTGATAAGCACAGGAGAGCAATGACTCAAACCTGCAGCTAAACCACAGAAAGGTATCATTTGTTAGTACCTTAACAAGTAAAATTGTTCAGAATCTGCGTGCCAAATTCTTAGAAATGATGTAGTTTATAGCATGATGATAGCAACAACAACAGTACAAGGCTCAGTCTCAGGCCAGGATCTCACCACAGAGTTGTCTAACGATATTTAGTCAATTTATTTATTCAAATGAGTTTACATTTAACCAAATTAATAGGAGCCTACTTGGAAAAAATTTCTGTCCAAGAGAATCATTAACGTAAATCAAACTACTAAAAAATTCTTGACTCAACTTTTTAGGTAGTTCTGCTTTGAAGAAATTTTCTTAGTTCACAAGAGCTGTTTAAATAGAAGTTTTCTGTATTCCTCCTTGCTTCCTGCACATTTTTACCCTGACAACATATTGAATCACTGCTAACATCATCTTTATGAAAAGATGAATTTTAAGGAGTCTAATGTGCATAATCTACTTGAAAATTATTATTCACAGGATTCTTGCATGTCTTAAATCAAGGTAACAGGAAAGAAAAAACACAGCTGTAATTTCTCTAGGAAAAATGTCACACCTGGAAAGTGGAAATGGACTAAAGTGACAGGATAGATACCTGAAAAGTAGAAGCAGTGATGGTGAAACATGGCCTAAACCCACTGAATAAAAGAAACATATGTTAAAATATAATATTGTTCAAAATCAGTAGAATATACTATAAAAGCCAACAGATTTACCAAATGAAAAAAGCTCCTTCTTCCTTCATCTCCACTAAAGTAAAAACAAACACAGATTCATTTTGAGGCTCTGGGACAACCTTGTATTTGAAAAAGGGAAATATAAGTCCTCAAAAAGCCACGATCACCAACTGAAATAATCTCTTAGTAATCATGAGTCTTTTTATTTTATTTTTTACTTGCCTAAAAATGAGTGTCAGGATACTGCAAGAAGTGAAAAGTGATTTTATAGAAATAATGGATCATAAAACTGCAATCCTTTGAGGGAAAGCTTTGTTCCTGCCTTGATCTATAATTCAATTTTCCTCCTCAAGAATGACAGCTCTGCTAGACAACCTTAGCCGTTGAAGGAGGCTGGGAATTCCACATCAGGCATTTGGGGTGTCTAAATAAGTGAGTGGTTTTGATATCACTGTTGATGAGCTATAATCATGAAGCTATCTTCCTGAAAACTTAGGTCTTCAACTTATTCATCAGTAAAACTATATGCAAATTAAACAATCTCAACAGACCTGTGGAAAAATTATAACTAAAGCTAATAAAACAGCATGAAAGAGTAAGCTAGAGAACAAAGTCTTCTGAACAACTGATGAAGCTGGGTAAGTTTACAACAGGCCGTGAACACGGGTATCTTGCAGTCCTGGTCTCGTATTGCGTCTCCACAGACGTGGCGAACAAACATGTTTCTACATTGCTAATGGCCCTTCAGACCCTTCCACCTGCCTGGGACACTGCACCTCAAAGCAACTTCCTAAACCCACAGCTTTCCTAGAGAATCACGAGGCAAAACTTTCAAGAAGTTCTTCTTGTTATTCTCATAACCAAGAATTGACGCTGGAGTTAGGAAATAAGTAAGGGTGGATGTGACAAAAGATCAGTTCCAGAGCATGCATGTCTGTCAATTAATCAGTTAGAGAATTGTACCTGTGCTACTCCCGTACTGTAATCACAACAAAAACAACCGTTCTAACAAAAAAACCTGAAATGGTTCACTTACAAAAAAAGGAGATGCGTTTTTGCCTCCAACAAGTAGCTTAGATGTTTTTCCACCCGACTCTTCCTTTGAAATGTATCTTAAAACATGACAATCTTGCACCTTAAGAAAAGAAAAATAGTATTTGAGTATAAGCAGATGTGTACGCTTTGAGACCATAGTAAGAGATTATCAAAACAAGTGAAACAAGGTAAGTCTCTGTTTTCATTTGTCTCTATATAACAGGAGATACAGCTTACAAGTAGGGGAGTGTGTTACCTTTTTACCAAGGTAATGGTAAAGGTAAAGGTAATGGTGTGTTACCATTCTTTTTCCAATCAATTAAAGGCTTCTCTTAGAAAAAAAATATTAGTAGAATGCAAACTATATTTTCATAAATGCGCTAGAAATTGAATAAACTTTTACAGCCATCTTTTGCCTGCAAGATATGCAAAATCCCTACTGTATGCAGCAGCAAAGTATATAGTAAGAGCCCACATTTTAGATTCCTGCTCCTTTTCCCTGTAAACCCAACATCCTTCACAGCCCCTGTTGGCACATGGCAGCAACAGGTCAGTGAAACAGCTTCATCATAGAAGTATCTGCCAGAGAATATGAAGTAGCAG
>KZ506239.1:59428-69492 GCA_002844005.1 Limosa lapponica baueri
TCACTGAACAGGCTCCCCAGGGAAGTGGTGATGGCATCAAGCCCATCAGGAGTTCAAGGAGTATGTAGACAATGCTCTTAGTCATACAGTTTAGGTAGTCCTGCAAAGAGCTGGACTCAATGACCCTTATGGGTCCCTTCCAACTTGAGATATTCTATGAATCACTGAATAGAGTGGAGTGTATTATATACTCTGTTTTTTCTTCAGAGTCCAGCAATATTTACAAGAACATTTTCAAGTCCACATACTTTATATCCTAGTGAGTCTTTTTTGATTAATTCATAATTTATTATCTTGGCATTGTGCAGCCAAGCTGGGACTGGCCAAATGCTGATTTGGACTAAAACCTAAGTTTTAGGTTTTAGTTACAGTTACAGTTTCAGTTAGTTGCAGCATTCTTAACATCTTGTAATATTTCAAATGCTTTTTAGAGAACTGATGTACTACATTTACTTATTTACTAGGAGATGTGTTGGACCATTAAGATAAAAGCAAAAAGGAAAATAATTTACATGACACAATTCTGAGGTTACTGAATGCAACAACACAACACCAGTAATTCCAGCATGAGTTTGTTATTTCAGAAGAGATACTTTCTCACCTGGTTTCCACTCATTCAGTGGCCATGGCTCATCTTTCAGAGGGCAGAGCTTGCTTGCTGTCTGAGCTTTGTATTCCTCTGCAGTTATCTTCTTGAGGAACTCGACATTCTCTTCAGAAAGATGCTCATGCCACCACGTTGTATTGTTAACGTGCCTGGCTACAAAGCCCAGCTGCCCCCTTTCCAATGGTAGGAAAGAGTTTTAAGTATCTTATCAGTTCAAATAATGTCACATAACATGTATGTTTGCAATGTAATACATACTACATATTTATATCATTACATTATACATGTGATAAAGACCAAAATTATACTAGCAATCTATTCAACCACCATCACTAAAACTGGCCATCCCTGACCAACAGCACCTAATTATTTTTCATGCTCTCATCTAACTTTTAAAGTATTCTAAAATGCATCAAAGGGGGGCAAGTAACAACAAATCAAACAACCACTCCTTCTAGGATAAAAAAAGCTAGATCTGTGAACAAAGAGATACCACTGGGTGTTGTTTACTTTAATTTTAGTAAGGCTTTGAACACAATCTCCTGTGGCATCCATCTATCCAAGCTAGGATGTTATGGCACAGATGGCAGGGGTATCAGATGGGCAAAAACCTGGCTGGATCGTCAGGCTGAAACAGTCACGGTTAATGGTTTGCACTCTACCAGAAGGCCAGTTACAAGCAGAGTTCCTCAAGAGTCTATTCGGGGACTTGCCATGTTTAATATATTTATCAGTAATCTGTAAGAAGGCATCAGTTTGCCTTCTTACGTTTGCAAATAAAACTGAACTGAAGGGAGCAGTTGATAATGCTCAAGATTGTCCCTCCGCCAGTAAGAGGGACAGGCCAACAAGGAAGCTGATGAAATTCATAAAGGAGAGATGCAAAGGCCCACACCTGGGATGGAATAACCTCTTGCCAGGGTAAAGGCTGTGACTTCAGCAGTGCTGCTCCCCAGCCAGGCAAAGGACCTGGGAGTCCTGTGGGGGCAAAACGGTAAAAAAGGGGCCAGCAGGCTCCTGGCAGCAATGAAGGCTGACAGCAGCTGAGGCTGTATCAACAGAAGCACAGTCAGCAGATCAAGGGGAATAGCTATCATCCTTTCTTCAGCACTCCCAAGTAGACCAAATCTGCAACACTAAATTCAGTTTTGAGTTCCCAGAATAACAGGGATGTTTATATAGTACAGCAGTGGTACACAAAAATACAGGGGCTGCAGCATTTGTCCTGTGCGGAGGATTGAGGTGAGTGGGCTTATTTAGTCTGGAGAAGAGGAGGCCTAGGGGCGACCTGAGAGCAGCTAAGAAGGTTCCTGACCAGATAGAGCCAACCCATGTTTACCGAGGTGTATGCCTGGAGAATGAGAGGACTGGTATAAATGGAAAAAGGGGGTTCTGATTTGACCTAAGGAAAAAACTTTCAGCCTGAGGACAGTCACACACTGCAACAGAGGCCCAGAGACACCGGGCAGCCTCTGTCCTTGGAGGCTCTCAAGGCCCAAGCTGACAGAACCCTGAACAACCTGGCTGACCTCAGAGCTGGCCACACTGTGAGCAGGTTTGACTGGAAACCTCCTGAGCTTCCTGCCAGCCCCAACAACTCTCTGATTTTACATTCACTGCTAAACAGATCACTGTACTGCCACAATTTTCATGAGGGCTAAGAAAAGCCTGAATGCGCCTCAATCCTCTACAAGTACAATGGAGCAGAGTATTTAGCAATAGCTAGCGAATGCATGTGGCTAAGTGTAACCGCTGGCTAAGGTGACTCAAAACACAGTAGGTGAAGCCGCTTCACTATAAAGCGAAGGTGCTTTGGTTGCAAATATGCGTCTCCTGCCATAACTCCCACGCAGGTTGGGGCTATTACTAAGGCCTAAGTGCCCCAGCAGTAAACCGGGGCCCCACCGCCTTTCCACACGCAAACTTTCCGGGCGCTGCCAACAGGCAGAGCCTTCTCCAAACGGAGAGGCGCCGCCGAGGGGAAGGGGCCGCCGAGGCGTCCATCACTCCGGGGTTACGACAGGGGCCGGGTCCCCCTCTGACCCCGCTCTTCCCGGCCCTCTCCGCCCGCCGCCCCGCGACGCGCTCCTCCCCGCAGCAGCCCCTTCCCCAACGCCCCCAGCCCCTCCGCTACCTGTCGCTGGGAGCCCCCGCCGCCGCCCGCAGCGACGTCCCCGGCGCCGCCGCCCACAGCCGGCGCCCCAGCCGGCCCAGCAGCCCCCAGCCCGCCATGCCGCGACCGTTGGCGGAGGCGCCGCCGGCTTCCGGGGCGGCCTGGTCCGACGCTGAAAACCTCCCGTTGCTGCCTCGGAAAGAAGGTTCCGGCCCGCGCTCCCGGCGGCGGGAGGGAGTTTCCTCAAAAGTTTTAACGTAGAAACTCCCGAACCAACCCAAAGGTATGGTCGTGCGTCAGCCTTCCTCCGAACCCCGGCCCCCGCGGGACGGGTTACTCCCCCGCTGGCCGGCGGCCGGCTGGGCGTCTCCATGCCGGGGGCAGCCCTGAGGCCCCGCGGGTCAGGGCAGCAGCAGCCGCGGCCGATGGGGCTTCTCTGACACGGGATAAAAGACCTCACCCAGGGTGGGCAGTGGGAGAGGACACGCAGAAACAGCCACGGGCACCCCTTCCCCTCAACCCCGGCAGCACTGCCATCACTCCTGTGCTGCTGGTCTGGCCACGGGCTGGTGGGAATCCAACAAATTCAGGCCTTGGGTCTCTTCTCACAAGTCACAGGCGATAGAACAGGAGGAAATGGCCTCAGGTTGCGCCGGGGGAGGTTTAGATTGGATATTAGTCAAAATTTCTTCACAGAAAGGGTTGTCAAGCATTGGACCAGGCTGCCCAGGGAAGTGTTTGAATCGCCATCCCTGGAGGTATTTAAAAGCCGGGCAGAGGTGGTGCTGAGGGACACGGTTTAGTGGCGTTTTAGCAGTGTTAGATTGATGGTTGGACTCAACGACCTTAAAGGTTCCTTTCAACCTAGACAATTCTATGATTCTATAAAATAAGGGTCAATAAGGGAAAGTGTCAGCAGCTGGTGAAGGTTATCTCTGGCAAGCATCACTTAGGCACACAGGGTTGCAGGACTCTTGCATGGATTCAAAACCTCCCTCCTGTGCAGGTGTCAAGCGGACGCCTGGGGATTTTGGGCAGAAGCCTACTTGCTTTATCAAATGGCTGCAGGGTGAGGGGCTTCAGGCGCTCCTTGCGAGTGGGTAGGCCACATAGGGATGGGAGGGAAATGGTTGTGGCAGGTATTATATTTAATGTTGTAGCCAGTGACGTTACTGGTAAAGTTAACGCAGGCAGGCCAGACGGAGGATTTCTGGGCAGCTGGCACAGGGCTGGTACCTCTGCCTCTCTGGCTTCAGTGAGATCTGGCTTTTGTCAGTATTAATTCACCATATTTTTCTGAGCAGGGCACCAGCACAGCTGGCAGTGCACTAGGTAGGATAGGGAATGGGGATGAACCCAAGACTCTCTTTTGGTTTCAACAGAAATACCTTTTTTAAAGATACGTGACTGTTCAGTGTGGCCAGCTGAAGCCCGTCATTGCTTCTCCTCTTTTCCCTGCCTCTCTGTTTTCTTCCCCACTGTGTGTGTGTTGCACTCAAGGCTTGTGGCCAGCTAACCAGATCCAAGAGACACTTGGTAGGCACCTCAGAGTGGGTAACAGTGAGCAGAATTTTGGTGTTCGCACCCAAAACTGTGATCCAGAAAACTACAAACAGTTTTCACACACGCAGATTCCTGTATTTTCTCTGTGGCAAATGGCACTTCCTGTAAATAAAGGGAAAAAACCAACCTGAGAAACATAACCTCATCCTAGGGGTCCTCCAGCTTATCCTTCCCACTACAAAAAATGTGATTGTAAATATACTAATGCTTTGTGCCTGAAAAGCCCATGGTACTGAGGAGTAAAGGTAGTTTGTCTGGTACCTCTTGCGCTCTGGAAAGGTTGGAGATAAATTTGGATTTACATAGGCAGGCGTGACTGCAAGACCCGTAACCCCAGGTGGGAAAGGTCAATCTAAATAACCAGTTGGCTTCTTCTGGGGAGTAAGCCGTGTCCTGTTTGTGCAGCTGGAGAGCTAAGCTGAAGGAGGCAGCTCTGTTAACTCGTCAGCAAAGATCTTACTGCAATGCAATGATGAGGCTCAATAAGCCACATACTCTTCCATCATAGTATTTGTGAGTAAAGCCAAGGGATGTAGCTGAGTGTTGCAGACCTGCAGGACTCAGCTGTGCAAATCTGTTCAGAGCCAGGGCCTTCGACCGGTGCATTTTGGAATATCACCTCTGCAACCTGCAGCAAGCTTTGGCCTGGACCACTGTTCTCTACTGCATGCAGTGGGCCTCTAACGGATCAAACTGTAAATCTTTTGGCTGTCATCACTTGTGTACCTTTGATATTTTAAAGTAATGCTACTATTATAATTTCATTTTCTTTTCGTACCTGTACACTCTTTCATCAAATGCTATAGAACACTATATTGCTTATCATGGTAAGAACTTTACACAGGTAGGTTTTACCTTAGGGTAACAAGCAATTAGCAGTGTATTAGCACTTTTTAAAAATTTATTGTACACAGTGTTTCCTACAAAACTAAAAATACAACTCAGCTTAGTATCTGGCTCAAGAACTATGGGTGTTAATTTATTTTAGGCTAATAGGGATCATGAATATCTTAGAGTATTCACGGACTTTGGGGTTTTGAATTGGATTTGAGAAACTGCAAAAAGGAAGACAGGCTTGCAGTATGCAGAGAAGAAATTTTAGATCATCAATTACCTCAAAAGGACAAGATATAATTTATTTTAAAGGAGTTTTCAGAATTTAAAATGATCCATCAAAAGGCAGTAGAACTTTAAATTCGCATAAAAAAATCTCTGAGAGAAATTGATGGCGGTTCAGCCTAAAGGCAGATGGCCTCGCTGAAACCCTTAGTAGATAAAACAAGAGAAAAAAAGTAATTTCAGAGATATATTCATATACTTAATGATATTACCCTGCACAAAGCCCTTACTATCTCATTACACTGAGTAACTTGGAGCAATGAAAATAACATCCAAAGCCTCATTAGAAAGCCTTTACCATATGGCTAGTTTCTGTATTTTGTGAATTCTCCTACGCCAGCTCATCACGCTATTATGTGTTTGATTTATATGCTGGAATCTGTATAGATTGAAGGAGATTTCCCATTGATTTTTCAGTATCATGGAGGTGACTTTTCAAATACCTTGAGGGCTGCTACACAATTACCACTGATAATGATTTGTTTTTAAGTAGACAATATTTATAATCTGCATTGTGTGAAGTAAACAGAAAGATCTGCAGCAACTGTGATTCTCTTGAGACACTTACATCGACCACCTACATACATGAAGATGACTGATAATTTATATAGCTCAGCACACAATAACCATTGAATAACCATCACGTGTTGATAGCTGCATTTTACATGCTGCTACATTATAGAAGCACGTAATACCTTGTAGTACCATTATAGAAGCACAAATACCTTGTAACACCTCTGCTAATGAAGAGCTCTAACTGCCCAATTCCACATAACCATAAACACTTAAAAAATCAGTTTAGCCAAAGAACCAGAAGAACAACTTATCCGATTCCTAATTTTTCTTGCTGAAAGCTTTCTTTTCCTTTCCTTCAGTCTGGCAAATAACAAAGAAAAGGCTTAACCCCTCCACAGCTGTATATTACATCCCCAAATCTATCCCCAGAGTAAAGTAATACTCCTTTTGTGGCGAGAGCACCATCATGCCTCTGAGGATCTCAAATCACTTTTCAAATATTAAAGTCCCCAAGTACCAATTGTGAGATATTTATGAATACATGGCAGTGACCTTCATTTTACAGATGAGGAATTTGAGGTGCAGAAAAGTTAAACAACTTGCCCAAGATTACAAAATAAGTTACTGGAGGAGAAAAGAACATGGAGTCATAGATTTTTCAGTCACGAGCTTTAACAGCTAGAAAATGTTCCTTCTGAGAATAGAGAAGGAAAGAAAAAAGGGTAGAAATGGGAATAAGAAACTAGAGATGTTTTAGATAAGAATTAAGATACATTGGCAGAGTGGTGTAGGAGATATAAGGGAAAATCACAGTAGCTTCCAGCTGAAATACATCCACAGAGGGAGAGATGTGCAGCCTCTGGGGTGAGCTCTCAAATGAACAGTCAACCATTAAATAGAAATGTGGATTTGAGATCTTTTAGTTGGTACGCATTCAGACAATTTATACCTATGACCAAGTAATACTGGCTGCTGTTCAATTGTCGATCAGCTGAAGGAATCTTTACTAGCAAGCCTGAACGACTGCACTGCAGGATATAGATGGAGCAGAACTGAATGTGCTGGTAAGACAGCCCCATGCACCCTGGCTCTCCCATTGCTTTCATTTTATGGTACAAAATCATCAATCAAAGCTGATCACATGGAAGTCACTTCTAAAGGAGAATCAGGGAGCTAGAGTTCTACACTACCTGCAAACTCATTTAAAACGTACTTCTAACCCCAAATCCGCTTGTTCCCAGGTGAGATTTTCTAAAATATTCAGCACTGGCCCAAAACAGCTGCTTCTGGAACTACCAACAACAATGTTTTCAATTCAGTGGTAGCACAACTTGTCTGAAGTCATGCCCTTTGGACAATCCCACACAAATTATTTTTTGACAAATTTTATCCTTAACTTCTCTAACAAGTCCCATCTTTCACTACTGTCTTTTAGCAAATGAAGAAGCCAAAATTCAAACACTGAGAATAACAATGACCTCACTTCTCCATTTATATACATAACTTAGATATTTCAATGGAAAGATCAATCTACTGCCAATCTGTTCTTGTGTATCCTCTTTTTTAAAAAAAAGGTGGCTTGAATATCCTTTTGGTACAATACCAGTTTTTCTATCACACAAGATCAAGTGATCTGTGTGTGCATGAAGTTACAAATCACTGGTTGTCATAAAATCAGGCCATGCAAAATTTCTTTTGGAAAACGTCACACCAAGTTGGATATTGGGTGTAAGATTAAAAAAGTACAAATGAAACAAAATAAGAATTCCCAAGTGTAAGAGATTATAAATCTGGGTAGCCAAAATACAACCCATTCGAAAACCAGCCAGATCGTTTGGATTAATTAGGCATCTTTTAAGACATGCAACCCTGATGGATCATGCCCTCCAAGCCAGATCTGTTTACAGCTACAGTCTGAACCCTTCGTAAGAGCTGGATGTGTCAGGCTTTTGAAAAACTGCAGCTCAGGCCACCGACTGTGTGGGCATGTTCGGGTGCTGATGTTAAAAGCTTCTAACGTTAGAAATGCCCATGCTTCAGGCCAGGTATTTCTTGAAACACTTTATTACCCCTTTCTTGGAATATGGAAGTTGAAAGCAGGCAGCCTTGTGGCAGAGAGAGAAATAAAGACAACAGCTGCAAAACTGTGTTGTTTTTATTTTAAACATGCAAAATACAGTTCATGCATCTGCCATTTTGAAAAATCTCTCAGTTCATAGCAGATTAAACCAAAGACATTTTGGCTATCGACTCTCAATAAATATTTCAAAATGCTTTACAGTGTAAAGATAAGAAATTTAGCAAAATTTCAACAAACCTGTATAAAAAACAGATACAGATAACTTTTTATTTCAAGGCGACATGCTGTAATGTAAAGAGTTCACTTCTTTTTTTTCCTGGATGTTTTTTTCCTCATAAAAAGTTTTCAACAATACAACTGCTTAACAGATTTAAGCCTTTAGGCTACACATGCAAAAAAAAATGGTTATTTTAGTTAAAAATCACCAAAACGTGCTATTTTTTTTTGTTTCATTTTTAAGTACAGTAGTTGTAGACAGTAGCATTTTTCTTTTTTAATTTTGTAAAAGAGTGCAGGCAGGTTCATGGAGCTAGTGTCCTGGAAGACTCGTACTCTGACATACATTTTGGTTTTATCCCTTTGCCATTGTAATAGTCCACGACTTGGTTTGGAACTTCGGCCAAAACGCTTTTTGCTAGAGCAGCTGGGGATGCCTGCAGGAAATGGTAGAAAACACAAGAGTTAAGCTGTCTCCGTGCTAGAAGTGCCATGGCTTTTAGAGGGATTGGTGCCATGAGATCAAGGTAGGAAGTATGGTACAGAAATGGAAGGCAAAAAAGACTCAAAGTGAGTGGCACTATTGCTGGAAGCTCATTTTGTGAGTCAGTTTGGACTTGAGGGGTAGCTGCCTGAAAGTACGCTAAAGCCGAAAGTGCTCTGCATGTGCTCAGGTCCACTTGGCCTATTTTAAGTTGAAGGTAACTGAACTTCCCTGCTCTCTGGGAGAGCACCATATCCCAATGAAAAGGGCTGGAAAGACTTCATTTGTCAGTACTCAGTGAGGAACTCTGCAGAGCTTCAAGTTGAACATGAATGTATATCACTGTAAAAGGGAGGCCTTCATCAACATTCTGCTTTTTGGTACCTGGCATGGTGTTTTAATGGCTGGGGAAGTTTTTAATTCAATAAAAAATATTTTTGTTTTCATTGGAGTGAAACCATGGTCATGAGAAAGCTTCAATCCTAGGCTTTGCAGAGGCTTTAAAGCTCTTCCTGCGATGTGTAAATGGTGGATGTCAACCAGACTTAACTGATGACCCTGAAATGTAGAGATGGATATAGAGATAGCCACTGGCTTTCACTACAGACAGGGAGGTGGGCTACCACTCAGTGCAATGAGAAACCATGCCCTCCACTGACAACACACAGTTGCTGCCTCACACTCTGGCAATGCTTCATTTTAAACAGGGAGCCTGTGGATGTTTTGTGGGCAACTGTCACCTGCATGTGCTGCAGGGATTTTCTTCAGCCCTTGTATTGACCAGAGACAGAACTGTGCTCCTGTGCTCCCGTGCAGCTCAATAGCAACTTCCTGCCCTGTGTTTTGGGTTTGCTTGTTTCTCAGTATTTGGGTAGAGCTGATTCCAACCCCTCTGGAGGCAGCCTGCCTGACCGTGTTCCCTCTGAGCCCACCACAACAATGCAGTAAAAATGCAAATGCTTAAACATCAGTTTGAGAAGTTTAAACTAATGTGTTTATCTCCAGACAGAGCACACATAGATCACACATGGCAGCTCAGCTGGCTGATGCATGGGAATTCATCAACTGGTGGCTGGATGACACTTCTCCTGCACACCAAGTACTTTTTCCCACACTAATGAACACTTCCCTCCTCACTGTCTGTAATATTGTCAGCCAGCTTCAAAACCACCATGTCACAAAGTAGTTGTATTGGCTGCTTATTGCCCTGCTCTGTTTCATGGGGCGGGATCCTTGTGTTTCCAGAGTCTTAAAATTAGGCTTACATAGGATGTAAATCGTAAACTATTCATAGGCAAGCTAATCCAGGGGTGCAGAAAGCCCCATGGCTATAATAATCCCCTATGATGATAATTGGTGTATTTTA
>KZ506239.1:69524-92746 GCA_002844005.1 Limosa lapponica baueri
TATGCGATTAGTAATGAATAAAAAGAACCACTGTTTCCCTACTGTGACATTTATACCAAAATATTTGTGCAGGCAAAAAAGCCTGGAACATTTCTGCAGGAAGAAACTGGCAAAGAAGAGCCCGTACTTTGCGTGACAGCGCAGCAACAGTTCTCAGGTGTTACACAGTAACAGAACCCATTTACTTTAATCCTTCGAAGTGAAATGCGTGGCTTTCCACAGTTGCCCTGTTCTTGCCTCAACCTGTTTTCACTGAAATCAGCAGAAAATACCCCTTGGAGTCAGACAAATGGCTGATTTTGACGTTGCTACTCAGAATTACTGTTTTTTTAATCTCCTTCCCAGAGTGCCATCTTACCAAAAATACAACCCTACCTTAAAGGGTAAAATCAGGGAGTAGAAGAAGACTCCTGGGACCATCGCTGCACATGCAAGCCCTGGCAATCAGGAAATTTCACTCTTCCCTATTTTTAAAAATGCTGGGCAGGAGCACTTGCTACCAGCTTGTCTGGATCACGTGTAGTCCACACATCTGGAAATTGGGCCAACAGTTGTCTCTCTGCGTCATCCTCCTGGCCACTTCTCTCCCTTCTGACGCCACATCCATTCTTCTGAAGGAAGGGTCAGCCCTTCAGAACAGGCTCTGCCAGGGCTCAGATGCACGGCTGAATCAGTACCACTTGAGGAGTCAACTGCTCAACAAGCTCCTCGTCCAGCGACCATGTGAAGTAAAAAGCCTTTCACTGAGGCTTAAGCCAACACATTTACTGTGCCCACAGGCTCACAGGCTATGTCTGGCCCAACACAGAGTTGCCCTGGGCTAGCTGGCTTGACTCTGGGACAACTGTTGCATTACAGAGTTTCATCATGCCAGTGATGGCTGTTGGTCCTGGGGATCTTTCTCGTAGGAAGCATCCCAAAATTGGGGTTAGGGGTGTCTTCCTGTCTGATGGTCCAGGCCACCTGCACCTTACGTACTTCTGTGGTGGTAAAGCACTCTCACTTCTAGACCAGATGGTGCAAAGCAGCATTTGTATAAGTAAGAATCAGACTCAGTAACTTCTGAGCTAAAACCCAGCCCCAGTTCAGCAGTACTGTGTAAGAGTCACCTTCGCTGGGTTTTTAACACAGAACATACATTAATGTTTCACTGTAATGTTTTTTCCGTTGTTTAACTGCTATGTTTGAAGAGCATCCTAGCAATAAACACCTCAAGATGAATAGTTCTCAGCTGATGGCTAATACACAACAATCAGACCAGCCAGCAGCAGGAAAATAATCCCCTATGATGATAATTGGTGTATTTTAGAAATTACTGTTGACTCAGTTCTATAGCTTCACAACACTTAATCTTTAATTACAATGCACAGTGCAAAACATTGATCCTTGCAGTGGTTAAGAGCTGTGCTTTCCACACTTATTTGTGATGTATGTGTTATTAAGTCACAGTTGCTAGCTTTTATGATTAAATACAATGCAGAGTGGAATACAGTCTACCCGTAGCATCAGATTTGTGCACAGTAAATATATCGTGCATCCTAAAGGCAGTGAATTTCAGCTCTTAAAATATGACTGTGAATGGACTGAGACAGGTGATTTTCTTCAACTACATTTCAGTGATTGTGAGCATCACCGTTCTGCAGTTTCAGGTGAAGGGCACTCACATTGCTGGAGTGGTGATAATTATAGAGAGAAGAAATTCACTTGGATTCAGGGAAGATATTTTCCCTTTGTTATGTTCCCCTGTAATGAATTGTGTACGTCACCCACTATACAATGGGACATTTTTTTAAACAGTAACGGTTACCTTGATTTTATCACGCCTTCGCAACTACAGGATTTGCCAAGAATCACTACAATTGTTACTGTTATTTTGATAGCTTCAAACATATCCCTTAAAAAGAGAGTCAAAAAGGTAAGATGCTTTACTGAAGTACTCCTGATACACTACATCAGGTAGGAGATTAAACCCCTACAATAAATATTTCTGTCTATGTTGGGTCTTTAGTCAGTAAAATACTGAAGTGGGTATGAGGTTTTAGGTATGTGAATAATTGTAACTAATTGAAATGTGTTAAATGCCTCTATGAGTGCCATGCAGGATCAGAACCTTCTCTGAAGTCAAACTTATAAAATAAAAGGGATTCACTCTATAGGTTATTTTTACAAATCCCTTCTCCCTCCTTTCAATTTTCTCACAGGGGCAGCTTCTGGATATATTATTTTTGATCTCCTTGGATAGATACAAGTTTTTGAGTTCCAGGCTGACCTGAGAATTGAAGTAATGGAAACAAATATTGTTTGGGTTGACTACAAATGAGTTTTGGTTGACTGTTCCAGCAAAACAAAAAATAATTGCTCACAAATAACATTTTCTTCCCTCCTTCCATCAGCAGTGGAGGTAATATGGATTTAGGTATAAATAAATACTAGATTTATTAGAGAAATTTATAAACCTTATACAACTTGATTTGTAGTCTTTCTAAAAAGATCCTTTAACTTTTTTTTTTTCACTTACCAGTTGAGCATCCTAAATACCAAAACTAAACACGAGGCACACTGACAAAAGGCACGTGTTTTTTAACTAAATACATCTTTTACTTAAAGCTGTTAAATGTACTATGCTGATTTATGGTAATGCTTGTGTGTGATCAGAACTGATCTGTAAAAAGTCTCCCAAATGGGTTAAATCCTCATTTTCCTGTGGGAAAAAAAATAAGTTTGAATCAAAACATCACACTCGTTTCTACCATGAAAAATTATTTCACTGGTTGATGGAAAAGGCATGGTCTTTTGTTTGTGCTCTGGATAGGTAAGCAAGATAGCTGTGAATGTCACTTTGTTCAGAGAGAGAGATTATTTGGGATATGACAACAAAGAAATTCAAACAGAAGTGTCTATTGTTAAGGGCACTCATCCATTACACTGACATTTGTTGAAATGCTGAAAGATCACAATAAACAGACTAAATATCAAGTTGCATAAGATATATTGACTTTTCTGATATAGTGAATACATGATCTGTCTCTATACCTATATTATCACTGCTACTGAGAGAAAGGAGGAGAAAAATATCACTATTTAACAAGAGCAATAAATTTTTAAGATTGCTATCCTGTCCCAGTACTGGGGAAGTTAATCTAAACCAGCTAAAAATAGTACATGCTTGCCATTTGACCAATGTTAGCAATTAAAATCACACATAAAATCACTCACAAGTTAACACCAGAGGCACAATATATTCAGTGCCCAGAACTGCAACTGTCAGCGTTAATCTATTCAATCAAGGATGATTTCAACTTTGTTATAAAATCACAAAGTGAAACTAAAAATAACAAATGCAGCTGGCTTTGCCAGTTCCTTGCAGAAACATATTTTCAACTAATTGAAAGTAGGTCTAGCACTAGCTCATAAATAACTTGCCTCTCAACACTTTTACAATAGACTACAGTGCAGCACTACGCACTTGTGATTATCTGATGAAGGAGAACTGTGGGCTATGAGCAGGTCGTGCTCATACTTTGCTCCAGCAGACAGCTGACTGAGTGGCACTGTCAACACAGAAATGTATGTATCTCCAATTCAGTGGCAAATCTGCAGCCATTTGGCATGGTGTCACCAAGCTTATAACACAAGGTGAGTTTTACCTGCTATGAGGATCTTTCGTTACGTAAAGGCAGAGGGAAAAGAGGAACAAGCTTGTTTCTCTTACTCCTCAGTAGGGTTTGTGAAAGTAAAAGGTGTGTCTAGATCTAAGACAAATATGGCAAAAGTTTATTTTGAAGAGAGAAAACAGAACAACTCTTGAGAAGAGGAAAATAAAATTAAGGTATTTTGGAAGTAGAAAAAAGAAAAAAGTCTCCTGTGGGAACAAAAAGCCTAGAAAAACTGAAGAAATGTAAGCACCACAAACCCACACTCAGACTAAAACCAACCCAGAAAAAAACTTTTTGAGACAGAATTGAAAACTTTTGTGTGACAAATCCAGATCTAAGAATCAGTAGCATACAAGAGCAGATTGGAGAGGGGAATCTCTTGAGGAGAATGAGTCAGTTATGCTGTGCAGTAAAGAAATTTCAAATCAAATATCGAGGATATCCTTTCTAGACATGGGTGAGGAAAAAACCAGTGCAGAGAACCACTTAAATATGACAGAAGGAATGAGGGAAAGGAAGGGAGAGAAAGATGGAAAAACAGAGGGAAAGGGATGTGATCAGTATCACAGAGGAACAAAATGGCCATTTCACGCCTCCATAAGGAGGAAAAGGCCCCTGAAAAACCCAACTGTGCGGGAAAGCTCCTTTTGTGGGTGAAAACCATCTCTACCCAGCTGCTGAAAAAGTCCCTGGGACAGATGCTGCAATGTAGGGCAGGTGACAGAGGAGTAAAGTACATGGCCAAGGGATTATTTCAGATTTGGCAATTTAATGCTGGGTCTCTCCCTTCCTACAGAGTCTTCTACACCACGGTAGGCTCAGACAGGAACAGCTGGCTGAGGGCACAGGGAGGATCTTAGTAACAGCACTTCCTTGGATTTGTTCTTGTACAGAATTTGGGTAAAGGGGTTTGGAGGCAACCAGGATGCTGTAGGTGGATAGTCCTGCCTTTGAGAACCTAGGGGCCTAAATTTCAATAAGGAAACAGTCTCCTGGGGAACACCGTGACGACAAATCCACAGCCATTTCAGCTGCCTGTGGAAATGAAGGGATGGAAAGCAGAATACAGTAGTCCTAGTAGAACAGATGCAAAGAGAATGGAAAAGAGACACAAGGAAAAACAAGACAGGGAGGGCAACCAAACTAAAATCAGGGTGAAAATGGAGGTAAGGACTGGCACCACAAGAAACACATGGATTCTGCCCCATCTCTTCTTTCCCCACCCTCCCCATCTCACTAATGGAGCACATTTCATTCTGCATTCATTTTTTTTCTCCATTTCTGACGCAATAATGCCATAGGTTTACTAAACACTCCATGCCCATCCAAAGGTAGGCCTAGCCCCAGGGACTGTTCACTATATGTAATATACATTCACCCTTCTGCGGAATGGATGGAAAAGTCAGCTTACATGTTTGAAGTTCCTAAATGGCACAAACTGGACAATGTCTCGAAGCACAGGCTCGCCCTTGGGAGATCTCAGGATCCCATCATCGCCATCCAGCATCTGCATGTCACTAAAATCGGCGTTCCCCACCCCGACGATGATGACTGACATGGGAAGGTGAGAGGCGTGGACAATGGCCTCTCTGGTGTCAGCCATGTCTGTTATAACGCCATCCGTCAGAATCAGCAAGATGAAATATTGCTGAAGTTGTTGGACAAGAAGTAAAAAATTATATCATTAGTTAATCTTCCAAAGCTGCTTGCTCTTTTCCAGTACAAAAGTGTTTCTGGTAACTCACTCATAGACTTTTTTAAGTAGAAAAGAGCCTTTATAGTGTCTCAAAGGTTAAGTGCGTTTCCATTCAAACCTCCTCAGATGCTAATTTCTCCTCTTCTGGAGTTTGGCTGTAGTTCAGGTAATTTCCAGGAGCTGGAGGGAGTGGAGGGATGCACAGTGTAGAAAAGGGTTTCTAGCTGCTAGGGCTGGGAGAGTCAAGACTTTGGTTGGGAAGTCTGGAATAGTTCTGAGATCCTCACTAGCCCTATTTTCCATCTGCTTCACAATCACTTCTGCTGACAGTTTCTGATTACATTTCTTTTCCCTTTGGGAACCAGTGGGAGGCAGGAAGGAATGGGGTATTGAAGCGTTACAAGCCTGTAGCAGAGCTGTCACGGAGGTTATGACAGCACTTTGCAGAGGAGCTTTGCTAACAGGCAAGTGGGATGGGTGCAGCCGTCTGCAAACGGGAGGGTGACCCACTGCTGCCTGTGGGAGAAGCACCACACCATGGCACGTCTGCTGAATTCTGCAGAGTAATGGGGTCCCTGAGGCGAGGAAGGGCATGTGCAGGGAGGAATATATCCATCTTCAAACACTTCATACAGAGCCCCGAAGAGAGGTTTTCTCATTCTCTAAAGGAGAGCAAGCAATTTTGTGCGCTTGTCATTTCTTCCCCAAAACTCCAAAGCCCACTGAACTGGGATCATGGGCCATTACATATCTTCACTTGGTAGTGGGGAAGAGTGACTCTTACTTGGATCCTTTATGAATTGTTAGGCAGATGGAGTCATTTAACAAACGTGCATTAATAGGAGAAATGAACAGATCATAGAATTTGGTCACTCTGCGTGAGCAATACCAACACACTAAACATCATTAAAGTTTATGTATACACAGCTACATAAACTCAAAGTGTTCTGTTCACCACCTCCTGCCATGAATAAAACAAAACATGCAGGGAGAAAACTTTATCTTGATGACTCATCCTGTAAATTAATTTGTTTTTCAAACAAAAAGAGGGGAAGCTTAGGTTTAGAGGAATGAAACAACTTACTCAGTATGACACGCTAGTTCAGAGGCAGCACTGGGAATAGAGTCTGCCACCTCAGGATTAGGTGGGTATGGAAATTCAAACTTAGCGATTCTGCGTTTTAGGACTATCAAGATCCTGGAAACAGCAGTGGAGAGAGACTCACAAGCCCAGACTCATAAACAGAAATGTTTGGTAACTGCTGTCTTAATAGGACTTAAAAAAGGTTCAGCACATGAAGAAAGTTTAGAGAAAGCTCTAGGCCTGGTGATGAGATACAGGCCACTGTACAGCTCTGTTCTGTTCCTATACACAGGCATTTTTCTTGCTGCAGAATACAAGTTCTCTGTTACATCGTTTCCTCCCACAGCACTGCTCTTGTAAATGTTTCAGACCCACTTGCTCCCATATTCTCTTCAATTCTCTCTCTCATTCTGCCTTTCTCCCATTCTGCCTGGAAGGCAGGAGAAGAACAGGCCTAATGCATTTCAAAGGCGTACATTTAAAACATGATCTATGCTCAAGTCTTTTAGCCCAAGAAATCCATCATGGGTCTTGTATCAGATGCAGGCTAACAGAATTGTCTCCTGATTTCTAAAAAGCATGATACATGACATGACACCCTATGTCAGTAATAGCAAATCAAAACCCGTACCACTACAGTTTTTAAGGGAATGGTTGAAAAAATCCCCTAGTCGAACAAAAAAGTTTTAGTACTGCCTCTGCTACAGACTTGAAATAGGGTAGTCTGTGTAGGGGAACATTTGAGCTCATCTTCTTGTATGATCAACACTTTAAGGCTTGGCCCCTAAAATTTTGTAACCTGAGCAGTGCCATCTATGTTTCCACAGTGAAGAACTGGGTGTGTTACAGTAAAACAGCTCTAAAAGCAGGAAACAGAACAGCGGGAGAAGAATTTAAAGTTGTGACTGTTAAGGCTATAAAGGCTAGATACACTCCAGCTGACACAGACTCAGCTGCCTTCTGTGAAGGCAGTTACTAAAAACTTTGAAGGAATGATTCACATACATGGAAAGGCCCTGTTTTGATGGCCTACAAGAGATCTGTGACAAGACAAGAAAAAAGCCAAACACAGCATTATGCCCTTACCGAGGCCTCCTTGGTATTGGTTTCCTCGGATGCTGATTTTGCCACCTTCTGGATGATGGGAGCAATGTTTGTTGGCCCATACAGCTGCAGCTTGGGCAGGCAGCTCTGATAAGCCTCCACAACACCTTGTATTCCTGACATGAAAAGCCACACAAAAGGCAAATAAATGTGGAGCGCATCACCACTACCATACTTGTTTCAAGTGTAAATAAAAGGCAGGTTCTTAAGGAATAAATACAAAATATCACAAGATTAGCAAAGACTAACAGCTTCAGATAATTTCCGAGACGCTGTCTAGCTGCCTTGAATCTAGTTTGTAATATACAATTCATTATATCATGCTTCTCCTTCCCAGCAGTTTTTAATGTCTGTTTTCCAGGTATCAGCTTGCAATGCAACAGCTTCCATCCTTCTCAGATCAAGGTGTAATTGATCGCTTCCTGATCAACAGCTAAGATTCATGCTAAAAGGGTAGACGCAAGCTAAAAACACTTCAACACTTCTCTCTCCTCCTCTTCAGATAAGTATTTATTTCTGTTTATCATGGTAGTTACCAACGACTTTGCCCTTTGTACTTACAACATAGAGCTGTCAAGGAATTCAAACATCTTTTCAAATACCTGACTCCCCTGTGCTAAGAAATAATTTTTCAGGGTGAATTTGCATAATTGCTCACAGGTTGAATTAGACTATCACCGAAAGCTGTGAAATCTTGAAGAAACAGCAGGATGCTTTGCAGTCTACAGAAAAATGAGCTTCAGTCAAGAAGTTTTGATGGAGAACTAGCTATTTTGGGCTTTTTCATTTCAGGATATATAGCCAGACCAGGGAGAACAGACTTCTGCTGACACACTTGACAGATCACAAAATGGAAATTGGTATTTTCAGTCACTGAGAAGAAGGATTTCTTGAAGTGATGCACGTTAGCCTCTGCATTCAGAGCTCCCAGCTTACCAGACCTAAAGGATTAGAGGTCTAAAGTGATAGACTGAAGAGCTTTGTAAAGGATGCTGAAGAATGAAATGACTTCAGTAAGATCCTAAGCCAGTTTCAGCTTGCACTGAGACTAGCACACTCATGAGGTTTTACTCAGCCATGTTTACAGGATATATGGGTGCAGACCCGTTACTAACAAATCACAGGGAGTTGTAATTGCTTTACAGCAGTACACCTGAACCTCCTATGAAAAAAATGGTGGAGAATGCAGACCTCTCTTTATAGATAGTTGCAAACATAATTTTCCATTGCAGTGCTTGTAGACAAAAGAACACGCTCCAGTTATAGCTATGATTGGCTAAAACGTAGGGTAATGTTACAAAAATTCCCTTGGTAATTTCAGTGACTAAATTGCATATTGCAAAACTGACCTTTTATTAACTCCCAATTTTAAACCTGCTAAGGATTTCATTACATATACTTACTGATCTTGCATGAAGGCCTCATAAATCTTTCTTAAGATGATGACAAGATACGCTGTAGTTTTCTTCTTATGCATTGAAATAGTATGAGATAAACCTTACTACCTGCATTCCACATAGATTTAGCTTGGTTCATGTCAGAAAGTTGCTTTCATCTTAGAAAGAAACATGTTTTAGAAATAGAATTTCTTGTTCACTATCTCAGATTATTATCTTTTAGAAATATTACTGTCGTTATATATTCAAATTTGACAGGATATCTGAGTGGCTTACTTTGTAGCTTAATTTTTTTGGACTCCTTTATTTTAGGGAGAGTCAATGTGCATTTTTCTTCACAATTCAACTCTTTAGATTTTTTATTGGATTCCACTTTCAATACCTCTGATGAAATACAGTGTAAGCATATATATATGGTTTTAGATGCATGTAAAATGCATGCATATGTAGAAGCATTCGTTCAGGTTAGAGGCTGTCACTTTCTTCCTCGGACAATAAAGACTAAATACTGAGACTATAAATATAATATACTATAAATATAATAAATATAAGGCTATAAATACTAAAATTTTCAAGACTGGAAATGGTAACAGGGGAGGAAAGGTGAGAATATCCATATTTTATGAATTCCAGTGATCTTCATATCAATACACAGTCCTTATTCAATGTAGCATGATGCTTCACTCTACCTTGTGCCAGCAAAAGCTCACTACTTCCACAAAGAGAAGGATTTCATTCCTCAAAAGCAAATTAAACACATACTTTTTATATTGGATCCAACCTCTTGTTTCTTGGTTTAAAGCAAGATGCTCTTCTGCAATTTTCCTTTGTTTTCTGGCAAGTATGCTAAATATTACAAAGAAAAATAGTGTAGGCACTAAGCACTTTATCTCCCTCTCACTCTTGCATCCTCTCTCCACATGACATACTGGTGTTACTGCTCTGTCACCCAACACAGTGAGAGCATCTAGAAAACATCACAGAACAATTGGTTGTAGGAACTAATCAAGCATCCATGACAGGCAGGTGACGAGCAAGCTGCAGCAGATGATTAAACAACACATTTTCTGATCTGTCTCCTTTTCTTCCTTTCATCCAGGTGGATATTATTTTAAATGGTATCATTTAGGACAAAGAAGTGCTTTTTATATCTTGTAGATGCATGTGCAAGGACTGCAAAATTTCTTCCTTGGCCTTCTTTCATGCTGCAACCATCTTTTTCCAAAAGGAGTTCTAAAACTCCTTTTAGGTGATGGGTTAACTTATCAGATAACTGAGTCTTACACACAGAACCAAATAAATGTTAAATACATAACAAACACTAACTGACATAAGCCAATGCAAAGCTCATAGAGCAGGTCCTTCCATATTTTTTTTAACCTCCTCTCATTTCCATTGTTACATTTTACTTTGCATAAATAGTGTGGTATGGATACCAAGTTCTTGTAGAGGGTTGGTCTGTCCACCCTCTGACCTGCTGCTGGCACTATATAGATGAGACAGCCTTTTCAAGTACCAATAAATACAAATCATTCTGTAATAATGTCAGCATGATAAAAGAATTACCCTTGGACTCAAAAGAGGCAGCAAAAAGAAAAATGTGTTCTTTGCATAGAGTGCTAGGTCTTTTTTTTTTTTTTTTCTGACATATGCAGAAGGTCAGAAACGTCCTGCATTTAGACTGGGAAACAAAGCTACATTTGAACACTGCATGGATCATATGTTATCACCTAATACTGCCTGTTGTTAACTGTGATGTTTTAAACAGATCAGGCCCTGTGTAGATGCCAATATGTCTGGGTTCAGAAGCAGGCAAGCTACCCACATTTTAAAATATGATGGTCCAGACAAAATTCTGTCTGTTTTGCTTCCCCACCTCAACCCCCCACTCTCAGTGTGACTAAAATCTCAACTTTAAGCTGGTTCACAAGCTTACAGGCACATATAGATGCATACATATAATTTCAGCTTCTCTTAACTCCATAAAAGCAATGTAAAAAGCTGTGTGAACACATCAAGCAGCTGTAGGACTTATGCCCAATTACATTTCAAGCATATGACCTGCAGAGGCTGGGGCAGTCCAACAATCTAAGCGCAACAACAAAGCAGGAATGCCCACTGAACCGAAAGCAGAGGTCTTGCATTTAAGATGCATGAACTCTGAGTTCTTTTAATGTTTCTTTCCTTTGCCTTTCTTGTCCTCTCTTCTTCTCCTCACTTCAGTTCTTGGCATCTTAATTCTCATCCTGAACGTATTCCACTGACTATGCCTGAAAGCAAGCTGCTAATAAGCCTGAGAAGGGTTGAATGGAGCAGCTAGAAAACTGAACAGCAAAAGCATTCTGCAAGACCAATTTCAGTGTTTGGAAGGTAGCAGAAGGATAAGGAAGAATAACAGGATTCTAGACAGCAATGGATTTTAGACAGCAATGATCATCTGACCAAGACTCTCAAATAAGTGTTAGTCTGGGATTACTTGTTGACTGTTTGGAGATGGTTGTCCCCTTATTTTCACGTTTTACAAAACGTGTGAATTGTGGCAGGAGATTCTAGAAAGACAGCATCAGACACTGCAGACCTCGCTTACAAATACAAGACATACAGCAAGATCTGCTACTTGAATCTGGCCTCTGCCTACCGAGGATTAGTGATTGTTGCTGGAACACACCAAGATCTTAGGCTGTGCTATAACAGCCTCCTGCCTTCTACCACTGTAGTCCTCAGCTGCTGCCCTGACCCTTTGGTGCTGGACATCGCTGGGCTGACTTGCAGCAGGATACTATTGCTATAGGTCTGGCCAAAGAACTGGCTCTACACAGAGGGAGTCTTTGATCACAGAAGCGCACAGTCTGCTTTTGCATGTCCTGCCCTTCTTAGCTGCACAACCTATGATGCTGCTGTAGCTGAAGATCTGGAATGAATCTAGAAAACACGGCTTTAGTTTTCAGAAATGCTAGCGCTCTGGAGAAGTTCAAGTGCTGAATGACCAGCATGGTGTACTTCCAAAGGGATGTGTTTTTCAGGAAATTAATATATGGCACTTCCTAAGGTTTCTAAAGCTAAGCCTGGTGGCTTGGAGCCTGTCAGGTTTTGAAAGTCCCAGCTGCTTTCTTTAAAAAACACTTTAAACAATACTCAGGGGACACAATAAAAAATACAAGCTCATTTTGCACACAGCAGAAATACAGCAGTCTGTCCTAATGTGAGCGTTACCTGCACATTCTGGGTTATCTTCATTGAAATTGATTGCAAAATCATGAGAGACCTGCAGATAAATGGAAAGAAGAAAAGAAGACTGTAGTCAAAACATTATTCCAAAAGGACTTGCGGTTAAACACACTTCACATTCTTCCTGTGTTAAACCAGAGATCTTTCAAGCTTTCAACCATTAAGTGTGAAATACAGTCCCAGCTGGAACGCCCTGCAGAAACAAAGTAACAAAACTGGAATCAAACTTGTCAATAACAACAACAAAATCAAGAAAAAATAGCACAAAGATAAAACACCCAAGTACATGAGAAATCACATAAATATGGTGTCAGGATTGGGCTATCAATGCCAGGCACAGAAGAGGGATGTATTGCTGAGGAGATTTAAATGCCAGCTCTCCCTAGCTCAGCATCGCAGATTGCAGGAGAGCGAAAGCAGGCTGTGATACAGCACTGACAGCACAAGCTCAGCCCCCGTCTGAATCCTCCGTTCCCATGGGTGAACAGTTCCGCATTTGAAGGGCATGGGATTACTGGGTAACCAATTTATTCTCCAATGAGATCAAGGCAGTCACCCAGACCCACTGTGAAATAAGAATGTATGAAATGTAAGGAGTCTGAGTTGATTAAAAAATTAGATTAGGCTGGGGAATATTAAGAAAAAACCTGAAGACTCTTGTTTTTCTTCAAATTTAGTGACTATTCCATTCTCTTTCTCTAAATCTGGCTGTGATAGAGTACCACAGAGGTATTTGCTAAGAGAAACAGCTGTGAATACAAAAAAAAGTTGCTGATTTTCTAAAAAACCAACATATTGTATCTTTAGAGGCTTGGGAAAATAAGACAAGACTTCCATATTCACAAATAATGCAAGGCAATGTAAGTCTCAGGTCCCAGGCTTCCTCTACCTATCTGTCACTTACAGATCTGTATCCACAACAAATCTGTGGGGGCTGAACCTTTTCTTCAGATGCTCTTTTCTGGTTTTAAGGTTTGTTTTGGACTGCATTTGATCCAGTTTCCTTTTTACTCCTTTCTTTGATCACTGAGAAGGCTTGATTCCTTTTAATCTCTGCAGGTCTGAAGCTCAGTCTCTTAATTCTCCTGTTTGTCCTCAATTGTCCTGAATGAAGCCCAACTTTTGTTTTGCAATGCACAACATATAGATATATATTTGGGTTTGCATAAAGTGGTTGAGAGTTAAGCCACTTATTTAAAGTTGAATTTAAGTATATCATCCCAGATTCATCAATGCATTTATATAGCTAACTTCAACTGCACACCTTTGAGACTTTATAGATCTCTGTAGAACCTTCAGAAGTGCCAACAGTCCTAGTCATATGGAAAGCAATTTATTTACTCCCTGTACAATAGAACTTGGATTATTTGTAGAAAGAGATTTATTTCTGTTGCTGTTATACTTGCTAGTTTAGATGACTTCACAGCACAGCACAGAAATTGGTCTATGACTAATAGACCCATAGATCAAATATGTGATTACAGAGAAGCTTCTGTAAAGGCAAAATGGTAAAAGTTGGCTAATTATTGCCAACTAATTTCTCATAGAGAAATCAAATTTCCCCATCATATGCTGGCCTTGCTCACCACAGTGATGCCTACTGCTCCTTATTAAGAGGTTAAATAAAGAAGGACTTCTACCATGATGGGAAAAGACTGAAGAAAAGAATCACTGAAGAGTCTACAGCCATCTCAGCCCAGCCAGGAGTTTGCTATGTCTACACCAAGCATCAATTGCCCCTTACAAAGGATTTTACGTGGGCCATTCAGGCTACCCTACTTGACCATGGAAAATAATCCAGAAAGTCATGATGTAAGTTCCTCACTGAGCAGACACAGAAGAGCAGGGCTGTCAGATACACTTCAGAGGCGCTCCAGAGCCATTCTGTCTGCTTGCTCTGTATGTCTCTTGGCACACTTTGCCCAGCTGGTATCTGCCAGTCTCATGACCAGCTGCAGGCCAAAGGTAATTGCATCTGTCAAGAGGGATTATGTGAGTTTTCACTCACTGATGATTTTTTTTTGTTGTTCAATAGCCTTTCTTCTTCCTTTAGGCTTTCTGTATTTTGTGTTAACTGCATCTGAAGAGCAACAAGGATGGCGATGCATGTTTATGTACTACAGGCTGATTCTTCCAACGCTGTTTTTTCACTGATTCTATTTCTTTATTCCAAATGCATTTGAAATCATGGCAAAAGAAGTATCACAAGTATTTTCCAGAGCTATGAATACAGTATTTTAATCTCCCATGCAAGCATGGGCTGGATGCTTTTGTTGCTATACCTCTTTCAGGATCACACCACACAAACAATTTATCTTGTTCAGAGCTACGGCACCCAGGCTATTATTTAAGTAAGATGTAGACAACAGTTCAGGCCAATAAGCAAAGCCCAAGTGTGAACAATGATCCAAAATATAATACTGTCTGAGCAATGGCTGCTGCTCTCTCAGAGCAAGTGGCCCTCATACATTGTCATCCTGACTCACAAAGAACAGTGTTAAAATTTATCCTGAATGTAGGATAGTAAACACAGTGAATGTAGAAGTTATCGGGTTATTTCCTATGCTTTGTGAACAATATATCACAATTTAAACTAGATTAAAGTACAGTGTGAAGGAGAGAAGTTCCTTGAGCAGTTCAGTGATGGTTCACAAACAGGAAATCATCGCCCGAGGCAAGCCAGCGGCAGATATTTTTAAAGCAGAGTTTCTCCAAATGCTCAGAACTCATTCTCCACTCAGGAGTAAAGCCAGCTGTGCTTCAGCCTCCCTCTGTGCTGTCTCCCTTGTGGTGGCAGAACCATGATTGTGCCACAGACCCTAGATTGCGTTTTGAATATGTAGCTGACCCTCTGCTCAGCCCTCCTCCTCTCTCTCAACATCAATCCATAAAATCAATCCATAAAGGGAAAGGAGAGAGAAATTCTGGACTGCAGAGGTGATTACATATGATCAGCGTGGCATTACCTTATGCCACTCAAAGCCTCTAACTAAGGACATTTACTTGCACTTAGCTATGTATTAATCTTTGCCCTCTGCAGGACTCCACATAAATTATTTAGCAGATACCATAATGGATGTGGGATTATTAAAACACAGCTGTCCAGGAACTTCCTGCACCAGGAACATATTATTTCTCAGGTAATTTCTTCAAGGTTTATAACAAGCAAAATAAGTAGCTCTACCATACATTGTGATGTAGATTACAACAGCAGCATTTCTGAGGATACATGAACTAAATAAACGGTCTAAAATATTTTTGCTAAGGCAGATTATAGTAAAATATGTTTTACCACTGTACAATGCCTCCATTGTCTATACATACACAGTGACAAGCACCTGCATACAGAAAGGCGGTTGTCCATCAATGTGATGGCGCCCATGAGACTATTGCAGAAATCATAACCGTACTTCCACATGCTTATGGCCAGCTTAGTAGAAAAGTCACCTTCACAGCAGGTAACTTATTTCCCTTATATTGGAATGCAATGAAATTCACCCTCATACCATGGCCCTTGCTAAATACGTTTCTAATTAAGGCTGAAAGGAAAGGATAATTTACTAATTAATAAGAATTTTTGAGATTTCTTTAAAAAAATGGAAGTCGTCTAGACTCAGATACAAACCTCAAAACACAAATAAAACACACTACCTTGGAATCTAACAAAAAATAAATCCCCCAAAATCATAAAGCAAATTGCTGGAAAGCTTTTGGATTACACAAAGGCATTTTATTTAAGTTGCATCAAAACTTGTTATTCTATTTTGGCCTCCACATTTTTTAAACCCTTTTTACTCTAACTGAACTTCATTTTTTTTAAATAGAAAGCTGCTTTGACTCAGAAAACATGTTTTTCATTCATTTTGCAAATGCTGAAGATGGATGCCTCAATTCTGAAAATCAGTAATCTTTTTTTTCCGTCTCTAGATTGTTGAACCCATTTAAATTAACCTCCCTCTCCCAAATAGCTCCAGCTTTCCAGAAACCTCTATGGTGATGGTACTGGAACTACTTGACAATCTGACAAATTCAGCCATGTTTAGGAATGCTTTCTTACTGATTTAAATAGAGATTGTCAAAAATCCATGAACAATAGATGCATACAAGCGTAAATACTGCAATGCACAATGTTGAGGGCTTATCTGTGAATAAATTGAATACTATTAAGCCGCTGCCAGTCTGAAAATTCAATATGGAATGCCTGCATATTTTGCAAAAGACTAACAAATTTAAAAAACATTGCTCAAAAGCTATTATTTTCAGAATGTTCATTAATCAAATAGTTTGGGAGCTGGACAGCTTGTGTCTCTGGCTAAGACCACGTTGTAGACATTTCTGCTTGGCAAAGCTTGGCCATTTATTTTCCTTTGTACTTGATTTTTGAGCATGCTGCCCAGTTTCCATGTCTAAATCCAGGTTGTGTGGTGACAAATACTGTTTTTTCCCTTGGTCTGTTACATGTCCTTGTGTTGGTTCTTTTTTTTTTTGTCAGGTTTGCATATATTTTTGCCCCCAAGCTCCTGCAAAGTGCGGGAATCGCAAAGACCACAGCACTCTTCTAGTCCCTTACCTTTCCAGCAAACCAGCCAGTGCAGGTTAGGGTCATAAAGATCCTGTACTCTTTCTGTAACTGCAGTGAGGTTCTCTCCAGTGACTCTTTCCAGCATTAGCAGTGAATGAAGCTTTGATTAAAAATGTAGAATTAATCAGGACTGGCTTAAAACAAACTGCAAGTTGTTTCATAGCTATTCAGGTGTCAGCCTGGAACTCTTTCTTTAGGAAAAAACACTTCATTATTGACAATACACCTGTCAAGGGGCTGACACAATTCTAACTTTCTTTTCATTTTAACAGTAAGTTTTGTGCTGCTGTGTGGTTCTTCAGCTCCTTTGAGTTCTGCCTGCTAAGAAATTGATGTGTGTGGTTCAACTTTCTTTCCTCCTCTTCACTGTGACCTTTTGCAGCAGTGTCTAAGTCCACATTATCTGCCACCTCTTCACTTTACATCAGACTTTTCAAATACTTCTTCTCGTTACAGAAAAAAGAGAAGTGATGGGTTGGAGACACTTCCGTGGAATAACCAGCAATGTTCTGCAAGTGTGTTAGAAACTCAAGTGGGGAGTATTGCTCTCAGAGGTTTACTTAAATCAAGGAGCAGGGTGATGTATTTGTCAGGGCGTGGGGAAAAAAGATCATATTGCCGAATACTGGATGAAAGATCCCTAGACTGATGAGGAACGTTATATATGGCATGTCTTGCTTCCTTCACTCCCACAGATTCCTTATGCCACTAAGAAACTGCTGTTTTTCTGCTAACAGCTGAAGTGTTTCATTTGGAGCTGAAATGAGGGAAAATAAAGTCAGCATAACATAGTGGTGCACTCTTGAAATGGAAAATCTGTAGAAAGCATATATAAAAACATGCTTTTAAAGGGGTTCACCCTGAAGAGATTAATGAAGAGCCTGCAGAAGTGGATACTGCCATTGTTCTGAAGTGCTAATGTAAAATGGGGGCTGTATTTTCCATGGGGAATAATAGTTGGCATAGCAAACATTGCTTTTCTTGTAGAATGTAGAAGGATGTGAGGACACTGGAATCTCACTAAATGGACAGGTGGATACTGCCCTCCAACACCCATCCCAGGCTACTGGCAGGAGCTCAAGTTAGCATAAAACCAAGGCACCGGTTTGATGTAACACCACAACTGGACACCTTTCTCCCATGTGGTCTAGTGCACCAAGGAAACCTTGGCAAAATGATGTAAAGCTTATGGGCAGCCTGAAAGCAGCAGCCTTCAGCTGGTCCTAAATAACAATGGATACTTGTTACCATTGATTCATGCTGAATACTGAGTTACGGGATTCATTTTTCTACAGTTTGGGACCGAGCATGACATAAGTTAAACCTCAATCCACTGGATCCACTTACTTTGCCTACTGTTTTCATCAGACTGCTTACTTGTGGCCTTCCCTCACTGTGTTATTGCCATGCATATGTTGGTCAGCTTTCATTTAGACTTTTAAAGAAGTTATGTTATTCTAGTTGTGTGGAGGCTCTCATGGTTACTTAGAAACCCTTGGCAGTGGGAGTCATTTCTTCCAGAGCTCTAGCAATTTGTTGTCTACAGAAGAAATAAAAAGGCAACTGCTAGTGTGCAGAGACCAACATGCTATGAGCAGGTTAGATCATCTCATCAGGACTGAAGACTTGAAAGCAGGCACTCCAAATTAAAATGAAAAGCTGTTTTATCCACGTGATGGGGCCAGAACTTAGGAGTTCTTGTAATGATTTAACCTAAATTTGAAGATGTGAATTATGACAGGTATGACACTGCTATTCTTTAATAAAACAAAAGATATGTATGACTTGTAATGCCTTTGACTGAAAGCATCAAAAGAACATTTGAATAACATGAGATCTGCAGTGATGTCTATAGTGTTACCATATTCTTGCAGTAGTAGATACGAAGTTAGAGGAGACAACCTGGGATCACTTTTGTCTACAGTCTTTGTTACTTTTAATTATATCTGTTTTTTCACTGCTTCCTATGCATCTTGGCTTTGTTCCACATCAAACACTAATCATTGTTGGATTTAATTAACTTTATGATACCAGTGTAGACCAAGTTACTGAAGGATTTTCAGGTTTATTGGCCTTGACTTATTAATGCATCATGATGAGGCTGACTCTTCACTCTCTTGAAGGGTGTATCTTTCAATTTAGAAGTGCAGCCAAAGCGAAGCAGGGACTTGAAAGTGTTGATACAGATCATTTTATGAAGACTTGTATGGACTGTGTAGAGTATCACAGGGAGGGACTGAACAATAGCACAGATGACAGTTAATTCCTAATCCAGTTCCAGTTGGATGTGCCCATGATAGACACCAAGCTAATTATTTGTCCCCAACTGTTGCGCAGAAGGGCTAGTCCTCCTGCAACGTGGTTCTTCTCTTCTTCAAAGTTTTATTACATTGGTAAGCTGATACGTAATTTTGTATTTGTCATTTTCTGTCACAATTTTCCATAGTGTAGATGAAAGATGTTTTTCTGGCCCTCACTTGTGTCTCTGTTTACTTTGGGACTTGTTTTGTTTACTCACATATATGTAATCCACAAGCAAGTACCCCCATCTTCTTAAGTTTACTCTTACTTTTCCTGAACTTCTCAAAATCTGAAGGTCTGATACATTCATTTTCTTGCTTTGAGGTTAGTAACATACAGACTCTTCGGGCAGCTCATGCTATTGGGCAAAACCATTTATCCATGCATGGGCTACTAAATTCAATTCAAGTGTCTGACTTTCTTAAGAGTACTTCTCAGGAAATTATCCAAACACCAGTTCTGCCAAAGCAGAAGATCAATTGCTGCTAGCGGTTGTAGGAACATCTGGTTACAAAGTCCCCCTGAAATCACTTTCTGGCAAGACATGTGTTTTTCAGCTGACACCTGAGATATGTACTCACATTCAGGTGAAGAGGCTGTTGTTGCTTGGGACTAACCAAACTGGTATGTTGCCAATATGCTCATGTGACTGGAGGCATCAATGCCACCAGCTGATTAATTTGGCTGAGAAAGAAGCAGTCTTGTGCTGTGAATTTCCCTCTACTGCCATCACCAGCAAAGCACTGAAAATACTTCCGCCAGCACAGTAACATCTTTCTTCAAGCAGTCCTTAGATAAGTACGGCTCTCTGCAGCTGAAGGAATTGCAAGTTTTCCCCCATCCAATGATGGTCACCTTGCTGATGATGGAACAACCAGCCTGTGACACACCACCAGGCTGGTACCTTTGTTTTGGACAATCACAATAGTACACAATGGCATTGTCAATGATGGCTAGTACTGGGCTTGAAAGAGCAATCTGGTTGTGATGTATAGTCCAACTCATCCAGTCAACACTGCTATACAGCCACAGGTAGACACGCAGCTATTGGTGGCAACGGGATGGACATTTGAGGAGTACCTACTGTGTTTCACTAATGCGTTTGATGGTAGAGGCTGCTCAGTATGTTAATTTTCCAAAACACTCCCCGTTATATAGCAGAGACGGTTGTCAGCTGCTGCAGTTGGAACAGATACACAACAGACACAGATGTTCTGTGTGCATTTACCACATTAAAATCTGTATCAAAGTTCTGGAAGCCGTCTCTGATTTTGGAAAGCATTAACACTAGTGTTACTTTTCAGGAGCAGAGCGCTGCAAAAGACCTTGTCAACCAGAGCTTTTTTATAACAGTGCTTTTTGGTTTAGAAGGCAATGTTATTAAGACTTACCTTAGACTGCCATTTACAAGATGTACCAAATTTGCTTTACAACACTACTGTTATTCTTATGCAGGTATCAAACCTACAAGCTGTGAGGAACACTCTGGTACCCTTTGCATCTGCTGATTCATACTTTACAATGCTGAATTGACACACAATCCCTCTCTGCACAGGACTATTTTCACCTGGCCAGTGTCCACCTCCCTAATGCAGCCACAGCTAAGAGACACAACCCAGAGCAGGGGACATGGGGACACCGGATGAAGCCTGCATGATCAGAAGTCCAAAATTGTTCTTTCCCAGATAGTATCTGAGTTGCCGAATCCTCAACTAGTTTTTGTCCACACTAACTCTGCATGTGCAATTCAGGATTTGAACTTCTGCCTATTTCTTCTTAGGCTTTTCTCTGTTGGATGCTCCTTCTTTTACTCCCCCATCTTCACTCCAGCCTTACCAGACTGCATATGTACGCTCACAGTTGTACCACCACTGTGGATCACTCTCATTTTGGATTATTTATAAATACCACTTCTCTCTAGCATGGATATGTGCTACTATATTTCTCTTCCTGTTACTGAAGATGTCCACCATGATGCAGAAATTTGCCACAGAGCAAAACTCTTCTAAGGTCTTTATTTTCAGGAAGACGTTCAATCTCTTCAACGTAAAGCATAGACATGAGGCCGCTCACTGAACCACATCTTCCAAAATGGGTTCTGTCAAACCAGAGCTTGCAAAGCTTCAAAATATGCTTGGCAAGTGATGTTCAAAAAATCAGTTCTCTTACTAGACTAGCACCTGTTAACAAAGCTTTGCTAATACCATGAAATATTTTGTGTGTAACACAACTATTTTAAGTCTAACTTTGATTCCTGGTTTCAGTGACGTATCATTGGGTGAGAAGCCAGATGAAAGAAAACAAGCAGTAGGAATCGCTACCCCAACCCCCCGCCCTGCACCGAACCATTTCTCCCTCATTTTGTGCCTCATAAACCAAGGAAACTAGAAAATGTTACTTATATACCTACTTTGTATTCGGGGGGTATCCTTGCTCCAAATCCAAAGGCTGGGAACATTTTGTCACTGGAAAAGAATAAAAAAAATAAAGAGGAGTTCCCACATAGAAATGCATTTTGTTAGAATAAACATTTATTCTGTAAGCATTCATTAAAACTGCAAAGCAGCACAACAGTCCAGAAATGGCTTTTAGGTCAACAGTGTTGCATGGCAGACTGGAAGGGTATTGGATTAGAGAAGGAGGGGTGTGTGCTGACCAGACTGGGGAGTGATATGGGAGATTTTTCAGGTGAACCTAGTTTTTTTGGGAAGTTAAAATCATTTGGAGAATACCGAGGTATCAAGATATCTTGCACTTCTCCCACAAATGCAATTACAGTTATTACCCACTCTTTTGCACTACCTAGCTGCAGCATGAGGGTGAGTTGTCGTAACAGCCTGTAACAACATTTATGTCATATAAATACAGATGTGCTCCCCCAGCTCAGAAAATAGGTGTAGTGAAGAGATGACTCTATAATTCAAAGTGTTTACAAATTTAGGTTCTTACAGTTGTCCGGGTGCAAAAGAGACTTCCTAAAATATTCAAAAGGGGCAATTTCACACCTGCAAGCCTGCAGGTTCTGTAAAGCTTTCCACCTGCATCTTTAGTAGTTCCAGTAAAACACGAGATTATTTTAATTAGGCATAGGTTGACTGATAACCTAGCAAATGTTGTGGCATGGTCAGTTTGCTTTCACTTTAGTAAGGTTGTTCTACCTCAGTTAGATCTGTAGAGACAAAAAAATCCTGATTCAGAGGACCTGGAAACTTCAAGACTGTTAATACCCTTTCAGAAACGCAATAATGTCTCACACAGCCCACATGCTGTCAAGCTGCCTCTTCCCAGATGGCAAAGTGGAAAACAACAAGCTGTAAGGAATGTCTCGTCCCTGAGTCAGCAAAGCACTTGATCACACACTTGAGGTTAACAATTCACCCAAACATATGCTTAACTCTGAACACATCCTGAAGCCCCGCTGAAGTCACTGAACTGTACTTCAGTGCTCTGATGAATCAAACCCCTCATAGGTTTGTCCCATTCTGTTTACAGGGTTTCAGGGCCCTTGGAAAAGTTGAGTTCTTACTACCATTATTGGCACTTTCAAAGATTCCCAAGAGGGGCCAGCAGCTTCAATTTTCTTTGTGTAGTTCAAGACATTGCCACTCCAAGTATTAAGTGAATAATTTGCTTCCCAGACATACTCAAGAAAGACAATAGCGCCCATTAAAGCGGCTGGGCTATTCTGTCTGGCATAGGCTGTGAAAGGCACCATGGTATTTCTGATACAAGCTAAAGAAAAATGGAAGGGTTTACAAGAAAGCAGAAATAAGTCCCCCCTGAATTTAGAGTTGCCACCATGAGACAGAACTATTCACCAGCTCATTGGGAAACTGTGATGATCGTCATCTGGTGGCTTAGCTCTCACAACTGTTGTTCTGCTACGAAATGTAGTTGCTGCATAAATCTTGGGAGCACAGTTCTGTGTACCATATGTTACACCGTGTAACAATGGATCTTGGAAAGGAAGACTAACATCATTTGCATGGTAATGAAACATTTTTTCCAAGAGATAACAGAAATGAAGTAGCTGCTGACATTTGATGCTAACCACCTGCTGATAGCCTTCTCTTTGATTAAACACTCCTGGAAGCGGGGAAGCCCTTATAAATAGATGCAGAGAATTCAGGCACACACTTAGAGGGCAAGAAATAAGAAGCTATTAGAAAAGAAT
>KZ506239.1:96728-109925 GCA_002844005.1 Limosa lapponica baueri
GAGTGAACTGGAAGAATATGAGCTGAATTAAGTGTTTCTTTTCCAAAGCATATGAATGAATCATGTTCCTGAGTGTATTATTTAGTACTTATCTGAGAAGGGCTTGATGCCAGTAAATTCTGAATCATAACAGCTTACAGGAATTAGTAGCAGTTCCAAAGAAAATACAGAAATCATTTGAAATATTTAAACATTTTCAGTTCCTGCTTTGCAAGCACAGCTAGGTAAATAAAGGTCATGATCTGTATGATAGAAAAGGGCTAAATCAAACCATTTAAGTGGAAGGGACCAGAGTCCATCCACTTCACCCTTTGCAGTCTTGCACAGCCCCCTGTGCTCCTCCAGGATGGGCCAGGCTGTGGTCCAGTTCTCAGCCTGACCCAGCCAGAGTCAGAAAGACCACAAGAGTTCAGCATCAGTGGTGTTTTCTCCCCCTAATCTGCATTCTTCTCTGGGGGACCACTATGCTGTCACCACATATTCACTGTACGGTTGTGCCTGGTTCGATACAACCACATCTCTGATTTTGGCCAGGTTACTGCGTGTTTAATCAAGCCTGCACTGTACCTAACAAGGCTTGGCATCTAGTCCATAATGCACAGTGATTTTTAATGGAGCAGCAGGAATGAACTGATTATCATACATCTTGGTTACAAAAGAGAGCTGGGAGCACGCAAATCAATGGTAAATCACTGCAACAGCTACATTGCATGGTCTGTCGCAGACAGAGATGCGACACAATCATGTGCAAAAACCTGACATTAAAATTCATTCACTATCTTTAATTACAGCTCTTAGTCACCTGAGGGGAGCTGGAATCTGCTGAATACTGAGAAATAGATACTGTCATGTAATTGGGTTTCAAGAATACAAGGGAATGCCTGTCTTACCTGCGAGGGAAATAATTAATGAAGCAGGGGAATACAAATTCCCTGAAGCTAACCACTGAAAAGCATCAATTCATGAAATAACTAACAAAGATGAATCCAGGTACAATGGATTTAAACTTCCCCTTGTTAACAGTAAAAGAATTGCAAAAGAAGCTCTGCAGGGTAAAATATCAAGTGAACTCAGAAATCCCTAGACTAGCAAAAGGTAAATACCCACAGAAAAAAAAGGGTATCAGAGCTTGGGGGAGGAGTAGGTTAAGCAAAATGAAATGGCAGTGAGATACATCACTTGCTAGAAGGGTAGCCTAATGAAATGGCATACTCAGGAAGGTGAGACAAAATGTCAAGCTTCCCTGCAAGATGACAAATAAATTGCAATGACCTGATTTATACCTACATGAATGACCCAATTCAGTAAAATGTACCTTGAAAAGGAAATGGCACTTCATAACTGGGAATAAACTAGGGAAGGAGATGCTGCAAGAGGCTACAGTGAGTTATATTTAACTTCTTAAATCCAGGCAGCTTCCAGACAGTCCTATGTATTTTAAGGGGTTGCACATATGTCCCTGTACCTTCCGAAACCTGAACTCTATGGTGAATTGGCATATTTGTGGGATCATATATGGGAAACTGTACCATCACTGAAAAGGTCATACTCAGACTGTAATCTCAGATGTTTAAAACTTGACATGACCTGAAGCCTGCAGGTAGCAGGCTGAATTTAATCATGTTATATGCAGACCGTGAAGAACCCCAAACTGAACAGTGGTGGGGCCCAGCCCTCTTGAAACACAAGTGGGGCTTTCAAGTTTTAGGGTGTACTGAACTAAGCAACCACAAGAACAAAAGCTTTGCTACGTATGCACATAATTTTGTCCTTTTTTTACAAATTACAGTGGAAAGGGTTGGTCAGAGAACTTCCTCTACAAGAATTTTCTGTTAGAAAATATCTATCTATAAGGGGTGTGCTGGGAAGAGGGGAATACAGGACTGTGTTGGCATATGTATACAGGGAGGTGCTGGGAGAGGAATTTCTCATCAAATGCTCCCAGGATACAAATGAACTTTCTAGGATGAGCAGGATAAAACCGTTATAGAGATTATATTGTGATTTAATGTGACCAAATGAGCTGTTGATGTAATTTTACCAAAATCAAAATGACATTAAGTCAAAATGAAAAACACTATCAAAACAAGTTAGAGCAAAATTGTAAGTGAAATACACTGATGACTAAACATTCAGCTAGGCATCACTGTATGTGCAGGAGAAAATGGGCTACTACCCTCTGTTCATCTGCTGATTTGGAATCTCTGATCAAGGTTAATTTCACAATAATTTGGAGGGGATAGTAAGATAGTTAGTGGAACCTAATTCACAAGAATTGCCTAGCTTTAACTGAGAGAATTTGACCCACAAACATCCTGTTAAGGTCAACGCAGGCAAAACGTGTCCACTTTCTGTAAAGGAGGAAACTTGCATGAGAAGATTTAGAACATGGTGTTCATTTATGGATGGACAGATTTCCAAATGGGAATAATTTGCTTCTCAGCTATATGCTAATATAAGGGAGTAGATGACTTGGATAGTTATATCCTTAACAATGCAAGGAGGAAATTCACGCTTCTGAAATTGTGGAAATGGTTGCATTCACTACAGATATACCATATCAGTGTCAGATAGCATCAGTGAATATGGCAAGACAAATTGCCATCTCCTTTATTTATGCTTATTTACTTATTAATACTTATTTATTTACACAGATGTCTAGCCTCCACAGCAGTAGGTGATACACAATTTCAAATAAAGTTTGTAGGATTTTCTACTTCAAGTCATTCTCTTCAGAAAGAAATGCTGACAGAGAAATCCCAATGGTACCAGTCTGCATAGTCCCAGAGAAATGTCATCTGCTGCACAGAACAAAGCTCTTCCTCAGAGATTTCAAGCTGAATTGAAAACCAGTAAAGACTGCATAGAAAAGCCCTGCAGAAGATGTAGATTTTGGTGTATCTACCAGCTGACAGAAAGCAGGAGAGGTCTCTGAAAAGCTTGTGGAGGAAGCAGTTGTTTTGCTAAGAAACTTGGAAGGGACTGCTTGTGACTGCTCTACTGACATAGGAACTGAGTTCCTGGAAGAAGAGGCAGGGTAAAGAGGACACAAAGATGAAAACCTGATAAGGGAAAGGGCAGAGCTGTAACAATTGACAGTATTTGCCCAGATAAAGGGCCTGCAGATATATACTTATATGTATGTACACATATACATGTATGTATGTACGTACACATGCAAAAGAAACTGTTATGAAGTCATCTTCCCAACACATTTGCTGTACTAAACTAATTCTGCTGTACTGATTCTTGGGACAAAAAGTGGTGATTGTAGAAACCCCTGTGTGGCAGCAGTCTGCAAATACAGATTCTGCAAAGGCAAGATTATGTAATTGTGCCAGTCTAGGTCCTCAACAGTGCAAATTTGGTCCTGTTAAAGCACTGAATAAAAAGATTCATGTCTCTTCCCCAATGGTTTTTAAACTTGTTTAGATATGCAAATCAGCTTTTTTGCTTAACAGCCTCTAGAAAGGTTGTTTCTGTCATTAAAGTGATAAAGAGAGATGCTTAATAATTAAGCATATTTTCATTTATTGATCTGCATGGATAGATTAAATTTTAACATCTATAGCTCTACATAGGGATTTCATGAAATATTTAATGTCAAATATAGTGCCTGTTATTCTAGGCATCATTCTTTCACCCCAGTTTTAACGAACTACTATTATACTACTATCTCAACCAAAGAAAGTTACTGCTTCTCTCCTTGTGTCTGGCAAAATTACCTCAAGGTATTTAGCTCAGATCCCTCCAGCCACAGTAATTCTCTGAGTCTTCATCCACAAACCCAGACATAGCCTCAGGATGAATGACCTGTTAAGTAATTCTTGCGGATGATGCTCTGTTTCACAAAGCAGATTGCAAGGTGTAAACTCTGGGATTTCTTTTCCAATTAAAGCCTCAATCCAAACCACATCATTTAAGTACCTACTGATCTTCGTATCTGGGACCAATCACACTGATTTATATATCACTTCCGTAACATGTACTGCATTATACATACCTTGTCCTCTTTCTCCTCCCTAACCGCCCTCTGCTGGGTACCTTAGGAAATGTGCTTCTGGGACATAGACCTTTCATCTAACTTAATTGGACTGTTCTTAAGTTTTTTCCTTCCTTAGATCTACGCTGAAAAGGATATGCTGGACTGGGAACCCTGGTCTTTTTATTTTCCCCTTTCATTTTTTCCCTTCTTAATTCTCAAGTGCACTTTATTGCATAATGGTTTTCAATCAGAGTGAACGCATACTAAAATGCTGAAGAAGAAATCATAAAGAAGACTTTTTGCATCTAGTCAGCTACTGCTGCAATTCATTGATTGCAGAAGGTAATGTTGAAACTCTGACTTCAGAACTTTCTTACCTTTTGTGGAATGTAGCCCAGTTTTTAAATTTTCACTCAAGTATTTTAGAGAGCTCTACACATAAATAATTTCTGGACCTTGCAGGAGTAATGTACTCTTTGCTCATTAGTGGCCTTTGGGGAGATTGCTAGACAAGAGTGTTTTACACAAGCAGGTTATTTGTTAACGTATCATCTCAGTGTGAATGCCAGTTTTAAGGAGCTACTTGAGTATTTAAAGTTAAGGAAGCTATTTGCCTAAATGAAAAAGGACATTACTGTCAGGAAACAGATACAATTTATCTTCTGTGTGTTTCAAGGACTCTTGGAAATAAAAAAAAAATCTGCAGTATCTTTAAGAATGAATAAACAGAGATAGAGATTTAAAATAATTAGAAACTAATTTTTGAAATAGATTTTGAATACAAATAAAAGGAAGAGCAATATTATGACATCATTCTACAAAACTATGTGGTGAAACATACGGAATCATGAGTTGAGTGCGTAGATCAGAACAGGGATGGCCCATCAAGAATGGGAAGTTCCACAAATATACAATGCAACAAATGCTTAAAACTATTAAACAAAATAAATCTATCCTTTTGTCTTTTTCAAGGTATGAGTATTGATTTGACTACACAAAAGCTGATTCTCATACATATTCATGAGTCCTTTTAATTAATCCAGCGAAAAACTCTGATTGTATGCACAAATATAAAACTGTGTGTAAAAATTAATCATAAAGATCACCCAGGTATATGGGAGGCACTGAACATATGGGTGTGGGGCGAACAATGAACAATAAAGTTCAAATTCAGTAAAACTCATAACTCCATCTTAGTGTCATCTATATTTTGCATTATACTTCAGTGTTTGCTTGAGTCAGACTAAATTCAATGGGATTAGATAATAAAATCTAGTGTCCTGCTGAATCAGAATAGAGGTTTTAATGCAAAGATAAATATTTAATGTAATATAATGAGATTCTTAATAAGCAGAAGAGAAAGAAAACCTACTAACTGCAGGAATCAGATTTCAAACTGAGGAGCAGATCTGAAAGTCCTGCCATATCATCATCAAAACCTGTAATAATTTAAGATCATTTAGGAATTATTTCAGCCTTTAGCATTGTGTGCATGTAACAGCTTACTAACAAGCCATTTACAGTCCCGTTCCAGCCCTTTTTCCTTTGCTAGAGAGAACAACCACTGCAGAATGAAAGATGAGCTACACTCATGGCTAGTTGGTTGTGTTCCAGCACTGGTAAAACAAATCATTAAGATCAAAGGACCAGCCATTTTAATAAACTGTGTGAACTGTTGTTATTGTGACTTATGGCTTTTCTCTGCAGAGACAGAAGCTATAAAACAGCATAAAAGAGCAATCACTTTTTTTTACTGTGCGGACAAGTGTTAACCATACAGACACCTGTTATCTATCCTTCAAAAATAGCATTCTCTTGGAGGGGTCCCCACCAGGCTCCAAAACAAAAAGGTGGCCAAAACCACTGTTTTGAGTTAGTGAAGGCTAGAAGTCCTAAGCTAGCCATAGTACATAGACAGCTACGTATATTTTGCTAACTCATTGTTTAAAAAACCTAGAGGGAATATATGCACATTTGGTAGTCATCAACTGATTCTTCAGGATCCTGGCTAGGCTGCTATTGCTGGTTGTCAGAAACCGCTTGATTTGATTTCTGATCCAGAGAACTCAATTCTGAAATTACTGAGGTAAAGAATAAATATGGAATGATACAGAAGCAGGTCCTTTTAATAATAAACACTTCAGTGCCCAATGATTTTTCACCATTTTCATCTGTTTCTCTATGCTACGAAAAGGTGGAATAGACTTGCAAAATTTCAAGGCAAAATTAGAACAGTGATACAATTCTTAATATAAAAGAAAGCTTATGAAAATGTTTAAATGGAAATATATATTTCTCACTTATTGCTTCATGATGTCATCTTTAAACAATCATGAGTTGTTTATCTTAAAATAAATTCTTCTCCATGAAACTACCTGCTTATTTTACCAAATATTTTCAACAATAAGTTTTTAATGTGTTTTCCCCTTTCCAGTATTTCTAACTGCCTTTTAAAGCCTAATTCCTTAAAACTAATGAATGTTTCTCCTTCCTGTATGATCTGTTGCTGCTGTTGCTTACCCACTGATTATATCACATGCAAACTTTATCTTCTCTCTTATGACAAATGTTGTTATAGCCTGAAACAATTCCACCATATAGATAAAGTATTAAGTCCTTTGTGCAGGTGAACAGCTCTTCCATTTCCCTTACCATTATCAGATTGGCCTATTCCTACAGGACTGCAGCATTTCTACAATCAGGATAATAACCAAAGTCTATTTCTCATTCTCTGAATACTGCTGATGAAAGAATGAATCTTATTCTTTCATGCTTCACTACGCAGAACGGTGCTATTCATTTAACAGTTTCAGGAATCTCTGAACCATACAGATAAATGGGCTTTTGGATGAGCAGGGATTATTCCACTGTATCAAGGGATGTGAGGCAGCACTTAATTTGGAGCATTAATTACTTAGGGATACATTATATTAGGCTGATATGTACAGAAAACTAAAATGTGAGAAGATTTGGCTTGATCGACAGAACTAACTAGAGTATATATAAGAAAATTCTGGGTTTTGAGTGTAGTCTCTCTATATATTACTTGCCAATCCAATTCCTCTCAAATTACAAATAAATTTGAATGTTTCTAATTACAGAAGTATTTTAAGTAATAGCCATAGGTTGGTTTTTTTTTTTTTCCAAATATAAAAAAGCAGTCTTTTGGTATATAGGTGTAGCAAAAGTACTTAACATTCAACAGCTATGCTACTGGAATGCAAAAAGCATCGCAAACAACACATTTCACTTTATTCCAACTGTTCTTTCATTTGATGTAAATACATTAATCCTGAGACCCAAAGAAAATCATGCCATTTTCCTTGGTTTGGACTGAAATTAGCCAGTTCTGCCTATTTGCAATAATTGACGGGTACAAACCATAAAACTTCAGGTAAGAGCACTGCCATCTCTGTGGTCTCATATTTTAATCTTACTAAAGACATGTCCCTATACAAATCGTGACATTCTGGCTTTAAACAGCTCTTAGGTTCAGCAGGTCTCTCTCTTTTAACTTCTGGCTGAAACAAAAATCCTACTCCAGTATTTGAAGCACAGCTGGGCTCACTGGAGCAGTTATGGATCAGTGACACATTTCAGGCTTCTATTGAATTTGAAACTCTTTTTCTTAAGTTGTATATACAGAAGATTTGTTTTATAGGTCATATATACTCATGCGTCTCAAGGCTGCAACTAAACACAAAAAAAACTTCTACATAGAACCTGTAGACTATTTTGTGTGAAGATTTGCTCCTCATAATTTCTTTTCTTCTTTAGAGAAATTATAAGTTTTCATTTCCAGTTTGCTGGATTCAAAATGCGCAAGTATAAAGAAAAGGTCCTCACTTGACATTTTGATGGGAAAGCACTGACCATGTTGAATCAAGTTGCCCATGGGAAGGTATTTATAGTGTCACAACTTGAGAGCATGTATAGGTCAAACACATGCCAGAAAGGTGACATTTCCCTGGGAAAAGAAATTCTGGCTTTTGTTCAGCCGTAGTCCGTAGCTCATACAACTTTAGTTGTGCTGATTAGCATCAATAGGCTTTTTGTGCAGCACAATAGAACTGAATGATGCTGATGATTTCATTTAAAATATGACTGGCCGTTATTTTTTGTACTGATTGGAATAGGCTATATTCAGAGAATAATCCTGATTTTGGATTAGTATCTCTGTACAGGAGACACTGTGCCACTTAACTACTTCATTTCTTTAAAAAATATACTTTAAGTGATAAAATCAAAAAAGCTGTGTGCATAAAACAGCCCTTTTTATTCCTTTCCCTATTTTGAAGTATATTAATCCTCTGAATTATTGCTAGTAATTATTAAATTACGGGATAATCACTGAGGAATTATCAGCTCACTTACAATAAAATATTAATTTTCTCAGACTCATTGACTAAGTTTGACCATCAAATTCTTACCAAAATTGTATCAGGGCAGTATTTTCCTCATTCTTCTTTGAGAAGACATTTCATTACCATGCAAATGGAAGTGCCCCTGAGCAGGCTAATTGGTATATACGACATGTAACATGCAAACCACAGTATTAAATCACTCCACAGTTTATATAGAAAGTATAATTCAAATTTGACTGGAAATACCATTGTTTTTTTGAGATCTGGTATTTACATATGGCAAAGAGGTGGGTGGATGTCTATTACATGTGCAAAGATTAGAAAGAATAATCGTGTAAGATGCTATGTCTCACCAACAAAGAAAGAACATTTAAAGGAAATGCACTTGGTAATTAGATTAATAATGGGCAATTAATTTGATAGAAGCAGGCAGCCTATTTGAATGCAACAGAAGTACATATTGTAATCAAAGCATATTTGACCCAATTACTTGTATTTTTTTATTTATTTAAGTGCATGTTGTGTGGGACAGAACCAGACTCCCAAGCGTGTCAGAAAGGATGCTATTAGCATCTGCAAAACAGACTTCAAGTTTAACACACATGAAAAATCCACTTAAACATGTGATTTTGGCATGTGAATACAAACCCGAAACTTAACACACGTCAGCCAAACAGCCAGGAACCGGGCCTTTCATTACCATCAAGCTGATCTAAACCCACTATCACTCTCAAAAGCATACTAAGGTAGACTAATCTTTCTGATGTGCAGTCATTTCTCTTAAGTGACTAAACATGGAGCTACTGCAGCCGGTAGCAGGCAGTCATTGATTTCACACTGTGAAAACACTTTCTAATGACAACTCTGCTATCAAATGTGGTTATTTACCTGTCATAGTCTTGGCAAATCTCCCCAACAGCTACCAGTGCTTTCAAGTACTCGTTGGGTTGATAGGGGTGGATGTAATGCAGTGAGCAGCTGTTCCGAGGATCACCATTTGATGCAGTAAAATCTATAGCTACCTGGAAAAGAAGAAAAGTCAATATGTTGTGGAGCAATTCTGGGCATAAGTATACCCACACCAACCATGTATCTTTACCAGAAAAGAGTTTTATGTGGAGATTGCAGCCTTAAAGCAAGGTCATTTCACAGCACACTTCAACAAATTTGAATTAGGATAGTATTGATAAATATGTCTAAAAAGAAATGACGGCTTTCAAAATAAGAGATAATAAAACTAAAATGGTGCAATTGGGAAAAAAAATGAACTACATTATTATTCTATGTGGAAAATTATGTTCTAATACAGATGAATCAAATTAACTATCTCTAGGTTCTCATACTTAATTAAATTATTCCAGCTCAGGTGATGTTCGGGACATAAAAGCTGTACAGCTCAAATGTCCCAAGTGACTTAAAAGCCCTACTAAAACTATAAATTAAAACTCCAGTTACGGACATTTCTTAGCTATTTTAAAACTTACTGTGCTGTAGTAGTAATAGCAGATACTGCCTGACTGGTATTATTTACTTTCAAAACATCTAAGCATTAAATATTTAACCCTCCAAATTTCACAGATAGCAGGCTTAAAGGTGAGCTGCAGGGTAAAAATCCTGCACAGATTTTTGTGTTGAAAAGGCCTAAGAGAAGAATATGGGAAGCATTCAACGCGAAAGCAAATATTGATCAATCCTCTTAAAATTCCTTTTTCCCTTTTGAAATGTTATTTCTCACTGAAGATATATTCTGGCATGTATCTTCCTGTGATATGACTGTCATGGACCAGAAAGCCCTCTTCTAAATTCGTGATGCTGCTTCCTAGGAATTCCTAAAAGGAGCATTAAGAAACCCAAAGGTTGTCATAGAGGGAACAAACCCATTTACAAACTTCCTTATGATTTTGTCCAATGATCTCTTCCTCCAAAACCCTGTTATACCTGGATACTCAATAGAAAAATGCACAGAGTTTCTCTCTCAGTTTTATACCACAGTTGACAGGTAAGGGCCTTCCTCAAAGCTGCAAAAAGAACTTTGAAGTCCCAGCTTGCCTCTGTGCATGTGCAGCTTCCCCATCTGGAGCCTCTGCTTGGCACAGGAAAGACTATTTTATGCAGCTATAAAGTTAAAATGAAACATAATATTTTCATTCTCTCTTTAAAAAAAAAAGACACAGTCCTCCTGAACCTTCTTTTTTGTAGCTAAAAACTAAAAGAGAAAAATCATTCTGGGTCAACCCTACATGGCTTTTCCCCACCATTTCTGATTTTCCACCTCTAACTCTTGGTTGAAGAAAAATATTTTTCACTGGTCTCTAGGTTGCTTGGAAATGCCTTTGTCACTTTGATCAACTACGACGCCCCCACTCCTCACCATGTGCCAGTCAGGAGATATGAGCTTGATTTGGCTTGCAAATAAATTGATCTTTCACCTCTGCTTCCCTACTCACTGTTCATGCAGTGAAGCAGTGAGTCTGTTTTCCACATAGGTCTTTTTCTGAAAATCATAGCTTGATTTAACTTCAATAAATCAGTGGAATACTTCTCATGTTTTCACTTGCATGCATGTATATAACTAAGGAAGAAAGAAACAGCAGTGGTTTCTGCTACTTAAGGTAAATTCATAGATACGTGTATGGACTAACTTAGTTTTGGGACACTTATTTAAAAAAAAAATCTTAGCCAAGGTGTGCATATTTTCTTAAAATGATGTTTATTTTCTTTGATACTAATTTAACCTTCATTTTTTGTTCTGATCATAGAAAGTGCAAAAATGTCACTGTATGATAAACAAAGGGCATTCCTGTAAAATTTTTAAAAGTAGGCATTTTTACTGATAACCTCAAAGCAGACATTAACAAGACTCAAGTGACACACCAGATAGAATGGGAAAAATCTTCCTTCATGGCTGTTAGCCACAGCTAAATGCTTTTTAACTGAAAACAAGAGAACAACGTAGGAATACACAGTGGGTTTCATGAGCTTGGAAAAAAGTCTGTGGCTAGTGTTTGGGAAAGAAAAAACCCTCCCCAAAATGAGCTTCCTTTTTGGAAAAGGTCCTTGTAGTAGAGATCTGCTGATAAGCAAAAATAATCCTAATTTCCTATGAGGAAGCCTTTATGAATATTCGTACTTGGATGCAGTGTGCTCGATTTTGATCCAAATCTCTGTTTGACTCCCAAGGGGAGGACTTTTAAGAAAGATGACCACTGTTACTTGCCACAATTCCAAAATGACAACACAGAGCTCTGCTCTTTTAGCATTACCCAGCAGTACCAAGGTCTTGTGCAAATAAGGATACGGATTTGTAAAACTAAGCTAATATATCACAGAAGTTAGGTTAATATCACAACTGAGCCAATCTTGTGGGCAGCAAAGTAGGAATATTTCCTACAGTGCGTACATTTGATTTTAATCACTGTATCTTTAAATGTATCCGTTCCAATGTACCAGTCATCTTCCTACAGCTAAATAAGAACATAACGTAGCAATAACTAAACTCTTAGTACTTTTTTTCCTCAGCCTTGTAAAAGGGTGACTTTCATCGCACTGAAGACATCCTACATAGCTTGGACCTCCTGCTAGATCTGTCACAAACGAATCCGCCTGCCCAATACCGTGACCTGCCTGAGCGAGAATCTGTCCAATATATCTTTCTATTACAGTTCCTTTTATGCATGTTACACATCCTTTCTGCTGTATTTCCTAAAGTGATGAAAATGTTTTCTGGTTACAGACCCATTTGCACTGCCAACTTCTGAACGTTTCTTCTGCAGCAGGGAACACTGTGTGATAAGAGATACAGCATTTTGCAATAAGCAGTGCATTAAAATAGCGGACTGGAATCAGAACTATTGATCTCTATAGGTGAAAGCTTCTTAATAAATGGTTTTAAAGTGAAGGAAAAGTTTACTTTCGTTTTTCAGAGACATTAACTACAAACTATGTTCTTACAATAGATGTACAAAATATCCCAAGAACACACAGCATGATGTTACCAAAGCCTTCATTAGTGCAGATACACCATACTACAGCTTTTTGTTATCAAATGTATACTTAGCATCCCAGTTTCCCTCCCTCAGCAAGTGCCCTTTCAAATCACAGTTGTATCGTACTGCCTGTAAACAGCATGAACTCAACAGAAATGTCATTAATATTAAGACAACAGCAATAACATGTACTGGGAGAGTTTCAAACAATTCCAGATCCATTCCACTTAAAAGAAATAAAATTTGGGAAGGTGGAAGGAATAGGCCTCCTCTATTTCAGTTGTCTGAATTAAGCAGATTAGGTCTAAGTGAAAAGGAGGTCATATGATGTGTGCAGAAAGCAAGGGAGCATTGCGTATCTCCCCTGTAGGTTGCACCCTTTTCCTTCAGTGCCCACTGGTGAATCTCCGATACGTTTCTGGAAACAGCAACACATCTCACAACCAGTCTATGCTATCAGGACTGGGGACTGGTGCAACTGAGGCAAGAGGAACTAAGATATGCGGACAGTCAGCTTGCAACAGTCTTTAAGTAGAACCACTAGGTTATGCATGAACAGAGCTATAGGCACAGAGACATCCACAACGGCTTCCCCTGAGTCCACACAGGTTGAAAATTGATAGTGATGAGTTTACACAGTACTGTAGCTGGTGGATTTACCATTGAGGTCAGCATTAATTCAGGGATCTCTATGGTTCAAAGTATAATGGATCTTTCATTTCCTCTGTATCCTCACTGCCCGTCCTTGCAGGTGAATTTACCTAAGTTTCCTATTATCAATGGTTTTGTTTAATTTCAGCAAAATAAAATATTAAAATAATAAAATGGTATGTATTTTTGTATGTATGTATGTATTTTTTGT
>KZ506239.1:124867-172425 GCA_002844005.1 Limosa lapponica baueri
TAACTTGAAACATAGGAAGAAAGGTATTTGACCTGTATATCTAAGCCAGTTACCTGAACTTATTATGCTAGTAAGTGCCCAGACACCTTAATTGCCTTTGTAGAAGCAACACAGATGGTGATTTCACTGAATTCATACCCAGGACTCCTCCAGGCAGTATACCACCACCCACGATATCATTTATGTTCCCTATTTTTTTTTTCTATAATGACTCTAGCTTTCTTTTGAACTTTCAACACTGTTCCACTTAGCCCCTGGAAGAGATTTGGTTCGATGCGAGAGGCATTTCTCTAATCCACACAGAGGATGTGCAGTAGAGCTATGAAGGACTTCCCACAGGGAGAGTACAAGCATATCTCTTATTGCTATAGATGTAATCAGTTGAAACAATTCACTCACCAGGCAAAGACCTGATTCTTGAGCTCTCTGTTACTTTTCCATCCTATCACCTGGAATTTTGCTTATTTTTTTTTTAATGCAGGGGTCCCAGACAAAAGGAAGATCTCCAGATCAAAAAGTGAAAAGATTTTTCTCTAAGACTTGGAGATCCCTCTTAGCAGCTTTGACATTGGGAAGCAAGAGTGTGGAGGGCAGAGGGAAAGGAGGGAAGAGTTCCTATGTGTGTTTGTTTACAGACTAAATTTTATACAACAGTAATCAAATGAGAGTAGGTTTCTGGTTCTGATAGTGGTAATGTTGCCTGGAACAATACTAGACACGGTTATTTCATCACTAACAGCCCTGGTGAATTCTTTATGATGAAATCGTCACTAATAATCACTCTATGTTTATTACTAACTGCAATTTTTAGATGAGCTGGTAACACAAAAAATCCAAGAAAAAAAATTCACCAAAAAACCCTGAAACAGTTTTTGTTCCATAGATCTTGAAACATCTTCATTTTCTTTTTCTGTGAAATTTCTTGTTAATATAAATTAGTCAAACTTTACTGAAATTACTTTCTAAATATTTAATAAAAAAATGGTTTCACAGAAGAAACATGACTTAAAAGGATATTTTTTCTGTAATTCTGTGAAAATTATTTAAGATCCTAAAAGTAATACTTAGTAAAAAGATGTGTCAAAATACCATAGAGAAATTGATATAAATGTGCAAAAGTATAGTTTCACTAATGTTGGCAACTTTTTAAAAAATGGCTATTTCACAAAGAAAAAAACCTTAACCCTTATTGTGAAACTTTCCAACCCTATTTACTTGTCAGGTTCTGTCTTTAAACTCTATTGAAGCAGAAATATAAAAAAAAACCCACCAGAGACCTCCAGGAAAAGGTACTTTGAAAAATTTCTGTTAGGATGCTAGCTCTTATGAGGAAGGAAAAGCTTTGAGTGCTGATTTGTGGTTAGAATTTTAAGTGGAGATGAGCAAAGTTAAATTACATTTAAAATGTCCACCCAACAGGGATCAAACTGCTTGTTTCTTTCAAGCTAGAGGTTTGCTAACTTTAGCTTTCAGAAAGCCAGATGGTACTTTAATCTTCATACTGGCTTCATGGAAAAGACAAACAATTACAGTATTATCTCAGTGCCATTTGCACAATTAGAGCTAAGGGAGAAAGGGGGTTCCTGCAAGTACATCTATTATGACTTCTTTTTTTAGTCAGAGTTTCACATCTGGCCATAGAAATTAATTGTTACTCTCTGAAAAACACGTTGTACACAGTAATGATTCTGCATTTCAGCTTTATGTGAAAAGTATTTCTGAAACATATAAATACTGGGGTCTAGAGGAAGAAATGCTTCAAGTGATTTGTCCCCATTAGGTTGACATGAGACAACCATTATATACAGCACCTTTGGGCAGGTGCTCAAAACATGCTCCAATGGTTAGTTTTTAAAAGACTGGCAGTGAGTCTCATGACTAAATCCTATCTGGACAGCTGACAGCCAGACCATGGAAATGTACTTCTTGAAAATAATCCATTTAAGTTTCTCTCAGCTGGCCAGACACTGCAGATTATAGCATGCACAAAGCCAGCAAAAACTAGAAAATTCTCCGTCTTACCAGCCTGAGTTTCTCCAGCTCTGCTTAAAGTCCAATTATTAAATGGTAGTATGTCTTCTACTGGAACTACCTTGCCACCTAGCTGGAGAGGTGTTGGACAGCCCTCTTGACAACGTAAGAGCTTACTTAACTTAAAACACCTCACTAACATGCAAACAAAAGATATGGTCTTGGGTGGGAGAGAAGACCAAATCCTTGGTCCACGCTCCAGCTGCTCTGTGCTAGCAGAAGAGCAAAACAGTCAGAAAGGCAGCAGCCTCAGGCAGCCAGAGTAGTCCCTTGAATAGGAGGCTCCCTTGTCTGACCTGGCTCTGATGCAGGTGAGATCCTAGTTCATATATTGCATTAAAAGTTAGATTTGTCTGTATGTTGTTACTTCACTATCTATCTCCTGAGATAAGGAGTGGAAGGGAAACCTTTCAAGGAAGAGAATTATCTTTCTCCATTAAATGTCCGCAGTCCCTAGCCAGGTTTTAGGGTAACAGTACTGAACAAGAGTGGTTTAAATTCTGAACAGAAACTGTTTCGGGTGGCTTTTCCTTGCATCTCTGTGAAAGAAGCTATCTTGTGGTTAGGGAAGAAGGAGAATGGACTTGAGTGGAATAAATTACAGCCCAGTCAGTTATAAAGTTCTTACCATTGAACTTTGAACTAAAATAAGACCACAATAATTTTTAGGTAAGAGTATATATGACATTTACTTCCTCTCAAAGAAATGAAGTCTTGAGGCAAATGTCAGTGACCTGCTCTGCTTCTAGAATCACTCTGAGCTACAGGAGGCATGAGGTGGCAAAAGGCTACAAACAAAAACTCTTCTTTGTTTCATTCTCTAGGAGCAGTAACAATATTTAAAAAACAAAAAAAGCACCAAACAGAGAAGGTGAAAAAAAAAAATCTCTGAAAAAAATTTACTTGATCATCAAAGTGATTTTTTCTGGAACAGTCTGACTCTCATCAGGGTTATTATTACTTGATAACAAAGTAACTCTCCTACTGTACCTCCCTGAAGTATATGTACCCCACTTGGAATACTTCAAAGGTCTTTTTATAGGCTTTTATCCACTACCTACCCGTTCTCCCCACTTGGGTATGAGAAAAGCTATGCAAAATGTTCAGTACAGAAGCCAAAACACTTCAAGTTATCCTGTTCCTGTAGTCATGATGTTCCAAGGCGGAATTCTACATTATACACATCACAACCCTGGGTTACATGCTGGAGAATAACTGTACAGGAATTTGGTCTTTCCTGCTATATATGAAGTTCTTCACTTTGGTTTATTTTTCATCCAAGCTGGTCATCACAGGTTTTTTTTTTTTTCAGTAGCTGTGCTTCTCCAAAAATTCAGAATAAACCTTTTATGGCTCATTTCAGATTTCCTCTGAAGTTGGGCTCCAGTGAGAATAGAGTGAGCCAGCTGAAATGAACCAATGTTTCTTGTGAGCCTCTCACTGGCTGAAGTAAAGCTTTCTTCAGAGCATTGTAGATAAAATATTTTAAGTTTTTCCTCTCAGAAAGATTGCTTCAATTCTTCAAACTAAACTACTTAAAAAAACCTGGACTCATGGGGAAAAAAGAGCTCAACCCAACACTGTTAGGCTACATGCAGCCTCTGGGAAGCCAATCTAGAAACAACTTTCATAATTTTCTTCTTGACTACAGAGCCTCATTCTTTTTGAAAACTACAACTTCTATTCTGCCCAATTTGAATGGAGTGATGCTCATCAGTATACCAATACAGCCAAGTTTGCTCCATAAGCATTTGGTGAAATCCTGGCTCCATTGCAGGCAATGAGACTTTTCCTATTAACTTCAACAACTGCCAGGATTTCATCAATACCTTTGTGCCTCCTATACATAGATGACGGTAACTGGTATGTTAGAAGTTGACAGGGTTGAATTGGATTCAGATTCTTTGCCTATTAAAGGAGACATGAGACAGACACTCATTGATAGCATCCTCTTCGTTAACGGTAAGTGATTCCCTTTGACACACTGCAGTAAGTATAGCACCCAAGACACAGTCAAAACACAAAGAAAAATAATCCTATTTTCTCCAATGTTGGACACTACTAAGATTGAGCTGGACAGGGTGCTGGGCCATCTTTTCTACACCGTGCTTTTGCCAATAAAGGTTGGACCAGACAATCCCTGAGGTCCCTTCCAACCTGGTATTCTGTGATTCTATGATGATGATTCTAAACACACAGGAAGTTGGGTTTTAAAATTATCTGTTTAAATTCAGTGGCAGGTCTTCTGATTCAAGATCAGAGTGAGTCATATTTTATTGACAGCTGTGATATGACACCATCCTGAGCCTATTTCACTTTTTGACAAATGAAAACAGGGACCATTTACAGAACCATCATCACCAAGTCAATCTCTCTACACCACCACTGGAGAATTAAGCACATCAGCAGTGCCTGAGCAATGGGAAGTCTCACAGTTGGATGTTGCTTCTTCTTGACAGCTCACAGCACGTAAGAATCATCAGGGTCATTTCAAAACCAATTACTTAAAACTGTAGCTAGCTGATTACCCTTATTTGTATTACAAGGGTGCCAAGGAGCCTCAGACACAGGTATTTCACCCTTTTCAGTGCTGACAAATGAACCCCAGAGATATTCCTCTGAAAGACAGAAATATGCTAGAATAAGTTACATCATTTGAGGGACAACTTATAAGTGTATTTTCAACGACTCTGTAGGTTTTGATGGTGACAACATAAATAAGTTTCCACTTTGCAGTCACAGTTAGGTTTGTGCAACAAAATCCTCAGTATATATACAAGAAACTGTGGAGTTACTAATCAGGTTCAGCATGGATGTGAATGCACACTTTCATTTGTGCACTGGCCTAAAATAGACATCTGTGTAGTTGCCATGCATGCCTATAAATTTATGAGAAACAACACATTCTTTTTGTTAAGGGCAAAGAACTCGATCTTAAGTACAACATTTCTTTTTTTTTTTTTTGTTATATTTCCTCATCCAAAACACCCTTAGCAACTTAAAACACAACACAGAAATGAGACAATTTTTCAGTATCCTGCTTGTGTTCCTGAAGACTTAGTTGTTCAACCAACAACTGAGCAGGCTGGAGCATTTTTAAAGTAAATATAAAATGGGGACTTTCCACCTTAATCCATGAGATTCCAGTTTCTGAGCCTATGTCTTTGGCCTAATAGTCCATAACATAATGTGCAACTTTTTTCATATATGATATGATAAACACAAAATCAATAGCAAAACATAACAACAGCAAAAACTTCTGCAAACATTGCCCTAAGGCTCCTTTGGTGCTTCATCAGTGAGATTATTAATGTGGCTCAGGTAGTTTTCTCCATGAGTATCCTTCCTTTTAGTTCACAGTCTGTTCTGTCCCAGTGCAAAAGAATCTGTCTTCTAAAACTTGTGAGAGGGGATAAACTAATGTACTGACCCACTAGTGCCTCCTCTCATTACCAACGTGCATCTGAGATTTGTGTTCATCTAATGAACAAACAATGCCTTTTTTTGGTCCTTCTGTAGCAAAAAAAAGGCATTGCTCATCATCAGGCTTCTCTGATGTGCCGATTGGAGAAGCTGCAGGCACAGCAGTGAAATTTATCATCATTCATGGGTGCGCATCAAAAAGCTCTCAGAACCAGACTATCCAGTTCCCACTGTCTACTCTTACTTCCTAAAAAAGGGTCAAGTTAGCTTTATCTTGCTCTCTGAAAGTCAGCAGATAAAAATCAACCATTGCCTTATATCTCAAGCTGGAAAGGAAGATGATGAGACTTAGCAGAAAGAGCACAAAATGCTCTTGCTCACCAGAGCAGCGTGAACCTGTCCCCAAACACCACTTGTAATAATGATGAGTGTTTATACAAAGTGACTGATTGCACTGTTCTTTCTGCTGTCAATCAGTGGGGGAGTTAATTACATGTCTTTTGGATATCATTCCAAACGAATGACCTGGCAAACAGCATTGGGTTTAATGGCCCTGAACCGGTCACTCTATTCAGTGGATGATACCACAGCATAAACATCGGTGGAGGCGGATCTTCCCAATTATGGGTAATTTATGAAACTAAGACCAGCACAGGTTTCAAACATGGAAAGTTTTTAGCATATAGCAGACAAGAAATCAATTAAAATGTGAAAGAATTCTAAACATTTATTAAAACAATACTCTAAACCATGTTTCCTATGGAAAATGAAGGGATGAAATGTTTAGATTTCTAGATTAAGTAGAGACACAGTGCATAAGCCACTCTAACTGAAATGGCTAAAGTACCATAAGATGTCAAGGTAAAACCTAAGCTTAATTTAAGGCTAAAGATCACAATTCCTTATCCCATATTCATATATTCGTTTTTTTAAATCCATCCTTGTGAAACTTCTACTGGATATTTTGCACTTGTTATAGCTGTCATCATTGAGTGTAAATGGTCTCATTTCTGGGTTTTTTTGTTGTTCTGATCTTCAGTAGTGCCTTCACACAAACACACCCTATGTATTAAGATTACATACTTAAAACCAAAATCTCCAGCCTTTTCCAGAACTGCTTTTAAGTTAGTTTTCTGGCCAGAGCCTTATTTTATCTCCTATGTTGTATTTAGTGTTGAATTAATCTCATGCATGGATGCTGAAAGCATCTCCAAGAAGAATCTAAAACCTTCTCTGCCACAAGCTCACAGCAATGCATCATCAAAGACTTCCAGTAAGAGTTAAATTAAGATCATGACATGGTGCCTGGATCTTTCAATAAAGATTACCTGACAGCTAAATAGCAGATATTCCCCTGTTTCTTGGAAGCTTACGAACAAGCTAAACCTGTGAAACAGTAACACTGTTGACATGTACCATATTTTTTATGTAACTGCTCAGATCTTTGGTTTTTTGTACACATACAGTAACCTAGTTTCTGGGTTTTGTTTTTGTACTGGGTAGAAAATAAGACTTTAACAGATTATATTAACTGCCTGCCTAAATCTATGCAGACTTCCTTTCCTAATTGTTTTCCCCTTGTATCCATTCAAGCATTGAATAAACGTTCTCCACAATTCTGAGTTCTCAGTAACTGCTCTATATTTTCCAGGTTTATTTCTTTCCATAACAACGGATGCGACACTTTCTATAAGCAAACATGCTGTATGGTGGGGTGGAAACTTGAGGGTGAGCTCACTGGGAAAACTGGCACACGAACAGGGAGTTCCTGTGTTTGCCAATCAGGCCTGTTTCCAACATCTCTTGAAAATCAGGAAGGAACAGACTGGAAACCCAAGGTGCCCAGCACCACCAGTTACCCTAGATGAACTTGCAGAACTGAAGGTCCGGGCATAAATGGATGGGTTGAACACAGCAGCCTCTTCTGAAAGAACACTTTGTAAAGATAGGGGCATGGACAGAAGGGAGAAAAACTGTGACAGAAAATATGCTGAGGGAAAAAGAACCACTGAGGCTTCCACATGGGTGAAACAATCTAGAAACCAGATGAAAGCCTAAGCCTAATGAGGTAATTGAGTGATTTGCTTCAGCATCTAGTGAGGCCTGATTCTTACCCTATGGAGAAGATGAGACACTGGAATATACATATATTTGATGATGTAGCACAGTATAATTCTATATTAATGTAAAGAATATAGAATAAAAATATAAAATATAGAATATATAGTGTCATATATAGTATCACATATACTAAATAATATATGCACAGTCCAAATCAACAGTTAAAATAGTACATTAAGCTTTGTTTATATGAATCCTTCCCTGCTTCTTGAGCAAGGAAACATGATGTTGTGTAAACACTGACTCATAAGGTAACTCAGCTACATACACTGGAACTAAAAGAAGGAATCTGACAGCTTTCTGTGAGTGTAACAATTTTTCTAAGAGACAAATAGTCCGTGGCACACAGAATGCTCTAGAAAGTAGTTGTGTTAAATCTCTATTGTGACTTTTTTTGCCAAATATGCAAAGCAAAGCATGTGCAAACAGTAATTTATTTGATTAGTTTTTTCTCCCTCCCTCTTCTGAACCATCGTTGAACAGATGATGATTTCTGTGAAATGATATATTTATTTTGAAGAGTTTCTGTGCTTATCCTGTTTCTCACTTGTGAGTAATTTGTTGTGACTAAGTGAAAGTTTGAAGTTTAGTACTAAACCTCAAAAAAATTCTGTCGTGTTCACAATGCAGCAAAATTAAGAGCCTAAAGTGCCCTGAATCAGTCGCGAGAAGCCCAATGTTAAGATTTTCATGAAGGAAATACCCATTAAAATTCCGTTTCTTGGCATGTCCTCCAGTGACAATAAAAGGTAATGTTGTTCAGTATCAAGTTTATCTTTGGGATTTCTCTGTTTCCATTGAACTATCACATTTCTAACAGATACTTAGCAGTTTTGAAAACAATCCTGTACCCAGCTACCTTTCCTCCTTCAAAATAATCAAATTAATGCCAAACGGAGAAACCGACACATGGCTATCATCAGTGGCATATGAATGAAGTGGCAGAAATACACCTTCACTCTACTCCAAAGAGCCAAAAAAATTGCTGCTTCAACGGCAAGTGCTGCTGGTGCATCTGAGATGTGCCAAAATACTTCTTCAAAGTACAAGAGAGCTGACCCTGTTTACTGGCCTGATTCCAGCACAAGCAATTAAATTTCTACCATCTCCACAACCCCTGCAGTTCCGACTGGAACAGTGTTATTTGCTGCTTCCTGCCCTGAACTGTCGCAGAGGGTTTCTGCATCCTCTTGAGGAGCTGCTGCCGTTCACCCCCAGAGATGGCTGCCTAACAGCAGCAGATGAAGCCTTGCTCACGTGCAAGACACTGCAATTACTGTGTTGAGAGCAACTAAGAGCTAAGACCTTCACTACTTATTGTTCCACCATCATCTCTCATCACTTGAAGAAAATCTAGGTCTAGCCACTTTTTGTTATTGAAGATGACCAAGTTGTGAAGAGCGACTTAAAATACGTACACTTCCATGGCATAGAAAAATAAAATGAAATCATTTGTACCTATCCACCCATTTTCTGCTTCCTTCTCTGCACTTCAAATCAGTTCCCAGGGTGAAAAGGAGTGATGAGATTAAATGAAAGAAAATGGCTGATTGCCTATGAACTTTCTGTAAAAATAAACCCCACACATTTCAGTATGCCTGCTTTCAAGTTAAAACTACCCATTAACACACCCCAGACTGAAGAATACCACAAGGTAGAATGGGAGAAATATAGCATGATTATCATGCTAGAGTATTTTATAGCATATAGAACTAGCAAACAGTTTTGGAAAAAAAGCAGCAATGCCAGTTACCAGTGGGTTTATCAGAGGGTTCCGGTGATTTGACGACCCAAAGAAATGCAGCATTTTGGAAAAAAGAGAACTTCAGTAAATAGTGCAGCTAGTACTCGAAAGCCCAGACTTTCAAAAGGTGAAGCTCTTGTGTTTGCTCTCTAAATAAACGGTAGGAAGCAACAGTGCTCAGATATCCAAGTACCTTTTTTGGCAATGCAATCAGGTACTTTGATTGCATAAATGACCAAAATTATGCCACAAAGAACTGGAGTTGAATAAAAAGAGCCTGGTTAAAACTGAGCTGATAATTCATTCCCTAATGTCAACATTTTGTCAGATTAATGTTCAATTTCCTTTGCATTCAGGAAAATGATGTAGGTGTGGACATTCTTTCATTGCTAGGTGAACTACGAAGCTATCATTAAAATAATTACCAATGGAAGAACAAGGAGAATCAAACATTTAATTCAATGTAATTATAACTCCTATTTCCTCCTAATGTGGGTGATTTATCTCACTATGATTAAAGGAAGTAAGGACACTTAAGTAAAACACGTGCCTGTATCAATAGGCCAGCTATTAAACAACAATTACATTTCAGTAAAAAAGAGACCCTACACAGAGAATATTCAGGCAGAATAAAGTGATTATTTTAACTGGTCAGCAGCTAGTCTCTGAAGACTACCCACAAAGAAAAGTAATTGGAAAAAAAAAATCGAAGTCATAAATACCAAGTTCATCCTATTAAACAACCACAACTGGAACTAACAGGATTTTTGAATATCTTCTTTTTCATCATGTTCCTTTTCCCAGTTTCCCAAACCATGTGGTATATTTGCACATTGGCTCTGTATAGGTTGCTGCTTTTAAGAGATGTATTTTCATACATTTATGCAAAGCACGAATGTATTATATCTTTAACAACTGTGAAAAGGAGATGGAAGAAAAAGCACTGAAAAAGATGTCAAAATTCATATATTAAAAGTAATAAAAATAAAGAATTCATAGCAGAACACTTGGTAGTTAGGCTTCCTTTGGCACCAGGAGACAGGTTTCACAATAAAAAAAGGAAAACCCCATCAGAAAGATGAGAAAGACACAAAAGAAAAACATCAATCAGTTAGTCATTCTGATTTTACCCTGTTAATAATAAGAAAAAAATCTCTTTGGTTCAAACACAATTTATACGGTGTAAGTTTTCCTTATTTGTGATGGGTGCACAGGGACTGACATTTGCAATGAAGTGTTTTAGCAGGTTCCAGCATACTTGGTATCATAAAGAGCTACAGAGAATCATGTTACTGAGCTTTATCGGATGCCTCTGACAAGTCACCAGTGCAAAGATTTTGGTTTCATTGACTTCATTTTAAAGAAAAATAGTGAGAAATTTAAGCTCTTGTTACTGTAACAGAAATAAAGCAGCTTTTCTGAAAATGCAGGGACTTCTACAAATGACTGATTGTTATCCTTCCCATTACTGTCTTCAGTGCTTTTATTATTGTGAGCCACATTCTCTGAAACCACTTGTATAAGGCTCTGGACTGCAGGTGGCACCATTATGTCATTATGAAATGAAACAACATTATTCCTGAGACAAGTAGGCAGCACAGAGGAGTCTAACCTACTTAGTGAAGTACTCTATGAATATAAACTATGCAATCTAATACTAGTCATATATAGGAAAAACAATTCTCTCTGAGGCAAAGATTAGGAGGCATCATCTGATGCAAACTGTCAACATTAGCTGAAGTAAATGGAGCTGTATTATCTACACCAGCTGAGAATGTCCCATTGACCTTCAATGGCCTTTAGATGAGGCCCTCAGAAGGAACACCTGAGAAAAAATCTGCAAGCATAATAGTATGAGAGCTCTATCTTTAAAACAGGTGGTCAGGAGCAAAGCAGATGCTACAGTGCATTAAATTCCACTATGTACTGTGATGAAATGAAGAGCAGATATAATGATGAAAAAAATCAAGCTGTGACATTTTCAGGAATGTTACTAACGTGACAACATTGCTTACAAAGTACTGATAAAATTGTAGAAATACCGTATTCATGTTTTACAAAAGAGGCAAGTACTGTACCAGGAACCCATCTTGTCTGCAACTACCATCCTCCCAAAAGCTGACCCCATTCTACGTGCAAACAACAAGAAGCTTGTGGTGCAGTTGGCAGGAAGAGGATGCTGGCTTTGCAGAGCTGCTTGGAAAAAGAGGGAACTCTATTGCCACTTACCTTATTTTGTGCTATAATGTGTGTGAAAAAAAACATCAGACCTGTGCTTAAACCTTCACCCAACATAGCATGCTACCGGTGGAAGCTCCGCAGTCAGCACAGACTATTCTCCACCTTTCACTTGCATACACAGAAGTCTTTCTCATTTGTGATGACTCTGCTGTGTACTAAAACACTGATTCCCGGGAGACTGCTGAGGAGCACTCAAAAGAGGTACCTCTCGCTAGCAAGGAGACCAGCATCCAAGGTGTACAGCACACAAAAGCATTCACTTCCCTTAGATGAGCACCAGCATGTCAGCAATTAGCTTCACTGTCTTTCAGGCTTCTGCAGTACCATTGGGAGGAGTTTTGTAAGTCAGTAGTAGCTGTTGATCTCTCTGTAAGCTAGCCCCCACCTACCAGTTTGATCAATTATTCCAGAGCTATATATAAACTGTCCCAGGGAGACCTCCTTTGGATGTAGGAAAAATATTGTTGCTTAGCAGTCAGTCATTTAAAAGTCAAGATATTAAGGTGAGGCTGAATAGTCAGTGGGGACTCAGAAGTGGAAAAATGAAATCCAGGGTAGAATCTCTCAGGAAATATAAAGAGAAATAGGTAAATAAACTTTTATTTGAATGGACCTGAGAGCAATCAAGGCTTAGAGAAACCTGTATTCCAGACAAGCTAACATCATATATGATAGAAATGTCTTCAATATTTGTCATACACTTTGCTTTCTGACTGCCCTCAGAGCAGTGTTAGGCTTAATTCCAGCAGTGTATAAAGAGCTGGCATGGTCCTTAATGGAGACTCAAATCACTGAAACAGATCTCAGACTGGAAGTGGATTGCTCATTTTGAAGTCATAATTTCATTTCAGTATTGCACTATGCAAGTATGATCTGAAATAAACTATGAAATATGCAAAAATATGTCAACTTGTTACACATAACGAAATTCTCACCATCTTACTGCTACATTCAGTTGGAAAGTGTTGTACAAAATGCTTCATATTTTGAAATGACCCGTAGGTATCTAAGCAAAAGGTGGACTGTCTGGAACTCCCAGGATGATTTGGGGCCAAGAGTTAACTTCTGTGTATTTTTTCACCGGTCTATTAAAAGGCGGTAACAACAATCAAGCTGGCAAAATACATTTTCAGATATGCTAATGAAGAGATCTCCAAGCAGAGAGAGTGGCTCCTTTTAAAAGGAATAGCTTTTATTAAGCATTGTTGGATCCTCATGCTATATTCTAATTCCCTTCCTTAGTCAACAGCCTGGCTATCCTGTTTATCTCTAAGATCCTGCCTGATAAGCCTGTCCTTCATAGAATTTGTAAATAAAAAACCTTTTTCTAATGAGAGCACGGGGAAAAGTTTTTCCTCTCCCTGGAGGACTTTCAGGATTTTCAGAAGCCACCCTCCTTCTGTACCAGGACAAACCTGAGACTATTCACATTTCTTTTAGGGATTGAGGAAGGGAACAGAAAAGGGTGTTTCTGCCCTCTGGGTAGGGCACTTTTTGCTTTAACTTCCCGCTCCACCATTTTCCCTGCTTTTCGGTGACGGGGTTTATCCACCGAGAGAGGAGCTATTCTAGGCTTCTGCTCGGTGCTTCTCTCTTATTCTTCTCTGTTGGAGCTGCTCCACTTTGCATAAATCTTTAAATATTTATTAAGTCAAGGTTTTGAACCTGAGTTTCCCACATCAAAGGCAAGTGTTTAAATATCGGATGATAGCATAAGCCTTTCTCTTGTTCACTCCCCCCAGTCCAATTATATAATGTGGATCTGCTTCAACAGAAAAGGCTGGTAAAATCAGCTCACAATCAGGCAACATGCGAATGACTTGTATTCAAATAGCTTTTCCGCATCCCAGCCAGCTGTTCTGTGCCATGGGCTCTTGCAGTGCTAATCGCTCGCTCTCTTTCTTTCTCTCTGTCATTCTAACCAGAATTTCCCATCCTGCCTAAAATATTCCTCAAGGACTGTTTTTGTCAAAATAGGTGCATTTCCATGAATTTTCAGATGCAGTTAAATCAACTTCTGGTGAACAATTGTCTATGGAAAACATCCATTGATGCTTAGCAGCACCTTACAGCACTGCTGAGAGTCAAGAACATGTGGCAATGCACCCTGGTTCTAACACTGATGTGGTCTCCAGCAATTTATTAAGTACACATTATCACTCTTCCTATCCATGGGCACTAGGAAAAAAAAATGGTCTTAACGTGCAGAAATTCTTGGCTATGCTGCCGCTGTGATGATGTCCCTGCATTAAACCAGAAGTGTGTTGCAACTTTTAACATTTTTAAGCCTGACCTCCTGGAGTCCCATGACTATATCTCAACTCACATATAAAAAAAAGAGTGAGTCTTTGTACCTATGAAAAAAGTTTGAAAACCTAAACAGAAGGTAAGTGCCCTGGGTTGAGAGACACAGGACTAACTTCTCGTCTAATGCTGGGGAAATTTGCACTTCTAGAAGACTCTAGTGTCTGAATTTGTGAAAATATTTACTTTATAGCCAGCCAGGCTCTGTGGGATTCAAGGTTAGTGCTTTTGAGCCTTGCCAGGTGCAGGGACCAGGAGGAGCAAGGCCTGGGCATTTGACCCAGGCTGGCCAACAGGGTTATTTCATACCATGAACGTCACACTCAATATAAATTAGAAAAGTTTGCTGCGTAGCTCTCTCTCCCTTGATGGCGACAGTCCAGACAACTCCTTGCCCCGGTGCCGGAGCCCTGAGGCCTTCCCTTCCTCCTGAAGCCATTGCGCTCGCAGTGTCCGCCATTTGCTGTCCCCTGCTGGGAGCGCACAGCTTCCTGCTGATAGAATTGGCTGAGTATAACTCTTGTATATCTTATATCAGTATCAGGATTAATACTGGTTCTTTAGTACTATTGTTAATTATTTAGTCTTAGTCTATTAAATCTATTTATATTTCAACCCTTGTGTTTCTTTGTGTTCCCCAATTGCCCTTTCTGGGTAGGGAGGGGTCATTGGGTGATAGAATAATTGTCTAAATGACAATAGACTGTTATGGGTTTTATCAAACTGTAACAGTAAGCCATAGTATTTAAAAACATTATGCTTTTATTTCAGCTGTGTAACTTGCTGAGATCTAATTCATTATTTTGAACAATGGTGCTTGGCAGCATTATCTGAGATAATGCCAGGGTCGACGCTTTACTTTCTGTAGTTCTCTTCAGGGTGGTTGTATTGCTATTAATTATCTTCACGGCACGAGTATATAAAATAATTCATTGTAAAGTATTTCAAAATCCTTGAAGGAAAGGCTCTGAATAAATACAGACTATTAAATCTATTAAGTAAATGTGTTAAGGAAAGATACATTAGTTCCACACATGGAACTGTGAAATAAAGAAATGTATTTAATGCATGCACAAGAAAGCTGGAAAGAAAACGAACACCTCCTTTCAGCGATTATGACTCTAATCTTTCATTTACTTACATAAAAATGGCTATTTATTACCACAGCATACTGGCTGAAGTTACAAAATCAAATGCAGTCAGCAGAAGTGTCTTTTAATGATGCGTTCTTCACTGCATTAGAAGATCCTGCCTTTCAAAAGAACTAAAAAATACTATAGGAATTCATCAAACATGACAATTAACGGGGCCCTACTGGGAACAACAATCCCTGCCTCTGTTTTGTAAAATTTAACAAGTCAGTCAATTTAACAGACAGTTTAGTACAGAGAGGGACTAGATGTATATCTGGACAAATTAATAAAGACAAGATAGAGAAATAATTTCAGAAACCAAAATTTTTCATCTGAGACATGTTATTTTGATTCCTCCAGCTTAAGACCCTTTCAAGAGATTTTTCAGAAAACGCTAAGAATGTACCCCTTTGAAAAGTCAAATCTTCCTAGACTGCCTCAGGTTAGGTGCACAAAAATAATTGGTACCTTTTTTAAATCCTAGCCAAAAATCTCGAGTGTATTTCAGTTAAAAGCATTTGAATCAGACTTAGGTCACATGGTTTCAGTTTACTTCCAGTTTAGAGACAGGGCTTGGAGATAAAAACATCTTTCATATTTATTCTCTCATTCTACATATTCATCTAAGAGAAATACTGTTAACAATGTCATTTGAATTAAAAACGTTAAAGTCCCTTCCAGATTAAATTATTCTATAACTTTGTAATCGTCTATGGGTAGATCTAGATCTAGATCTAAATATTAGCAAAAGACTGTGCAATTACTCTCATTTTTTCCAGGGGATGATTCCTGAAACTTAGGGAGGTCTATTATCCAATGACTCGATACAGACCCAGGCCTGAAGAACACCTGCAATCTCATCCCAGCTCAGAAAGCCTTTCTATGGTTTAAGTCACTTCACTGATATGCTTTATTTATGCTATTAATATAGTTGATATAATACAATATTTAATGACTGAGGTGGCTTTGGAAGTAAATGTAGCATTAATAAAATCAGCAGAAAAAAATACACTTTAGAAGTGCTGATATTATGTTGGCTAACCATGATGTCAGAACTGAAACAGAAATGGCTGGGAAAAAGTTAAGGTACCATTCCTATATATTATAATATATTATCCTTTCTGGATGCATGCTTGTCCTCCTTCAATTATCAGAGGAGAACAGAAAAAACAACAACAAAGTGATGCTTAGACCTGTATTTGCTTTAAAGTAGGTTTGATGCAAAATTCAAGGTAATGTAGGAAAAGGTCAGATATAGATATTAAAATCAAATACTTCTTGATAGATTGGATCCACCTGTCTCTCAACTGAGATGTAATAGCTATTCTTAACAACTGAGAAATGTATGAAACAACTAAGCCCCTTTTTGGAAATCACAAAGAAGCAATTGAGACTTCAAATGAACAGGGGATTCACATCACCTCTCAAAGAAAACCCTTGAAAAAAAGGAGTCACACCAAAAGGTCTCTGGTAGACATTTCTGTCTTTCTGTGAGATAAGTAGGGATAGCAAAGGAGAAGCTGGGCTAAAAAACACTGGAAAGCCGAAAACAAAGCTGGAAAACCATTTTGGCTCAGGAGAAAAGAACTTGAAAGTATGAGCAAAGAAACTGTCTGCTGCTTGACTGTTGTGTTCAGAGTAACAGGACTTTGCACACTTTCTGTTAAAAGAGACAAAACCAAGACTTAATCAGAAACACTCCTGAGTTCTGAAACAAATGTCCCTCTCTAAGATGCTTAAGTATAGCATGGGTCAACGAGAACAACTTTTCATTAATTGCAATGCACTGGAGATGGGTCATAAGCTAGAAAGCAAGCAGAAAGCTAGTGACCATTTTATTTCAGAGCAATTTTGTTTAATTGGGGCAGAGAGGAAGGAGAGAAAATAAGCTGACAAGCTTTTTTTTCCAGCTACTACTACCTCTTTTTTATAGATAAAATCACTGCCGTCTGGAACAGGAAAAGGCACGAAGGAATTATTACTAGCATGGCTATGCCACATAAAAAATTGATTCTCAAAGAGGAGGAGCTTTAGGCAGCTTGTTCAGCCTTTAAGAAATCAAAGTGGAGTATAAAAGAAGTCATGTATTAAGCCATTTTTATAAACTCCAAGCACAATTAATTTCAAAATAACAATCTGTTCTTGTTCATTGAATAAAAGTATTCATGGTCAAATACGGTTATATTTCTCCGCTGTAAGAAATGACAGTAAATGGAACATACAGTTGCTCCTTGCAGTGCTGTAACATTCATTTTAATAGCACTGTCTTCTGTAGATGAAAACTATTTTATCACCAAGCCAATGGCAGTGTAACTTCTCAAGTACTATTCTAAATTTACAAGGTATTTTAAGATTCCCAGAATATACTCAAGATACTGCATTTACAAATATACCAGGTAGAAAATGAAAATTACTAATCAGTGGTCCCTTTTCATATATGAAATTTCATTTCCCAGAACTGGGGAATGCAGAACTTGTCTATATGAAATGTATTCCTCCAAAATACACTCTTCTACAAACTGTGAGGAGGTTTGAATCAAGCACCTGAATAGCAAAGACGCTGACTATACGCAACCTGTCCCCGAGGAATATCGCCCTGAGCTCGCCCCTATCCAGTCTCCTTGCAGAGGAACAGAACTAGGTGAAACACTATCTTTACTGGAATTTGCAAAACATATTACACAAACTTGCCCTGTTTGATCGAAACCAATTGGATAAAAAAAAAAAAAAGAAAACAGGCTTTCAATTCCCAGTTTTCAAATTTAAAGCACGAGAAGAACACTTATCTAACAAAAGGCTGTCTTGAGCAGCAAAAACCCTCCGCATTTGATTTTGGGGGATTTCTTTTGAACAGTCTGGCAAAATTGTCACAGATTTGAATTGTTTCACCTGAACCAAGCAGGAGGTTTTGATGAAAAAGGCTGGGATGAAAATCCTGACAAATTTTGCTTGGCCCTTTATGCTGGTTTGGGGAGACGTATGTTAATCATATAGATAGTATAAGCACAGGGATGGGTGAAAAAGGGAGCGAACACACTGCTATCCTGAGGCTCTCCTTCAGCACAGCATTGTGTTGGCATAAATAGACTATTCACTAAGTGCTCTTGTGGGATTGCTATTGTAGGACTCTATTGCAGACTTGCACAGATATTTCTCTCTCTCCAGAACATCAAGTGGAAGCACACATCTAAAAGTCACAAAAGGATCCTGGCATCACTGGACTTTGTACAAACTTTTCTAAAAGATACAGGACCATATTTCTGGAAAATTATCAATAATTCTGGATGTTTCCAACAAGTAAAACTTGTACAATGCTGAGATTTTGTAGCAATGGATATCCTGTGAGCAGCATAAATTGATGGACAGATAAAATATGGAAGGTGAAGGAAGGAGGTTTTTCTTGGCAACTATTAACAGAATAGTGCTTACAAAATGTGCATCGTTTCATTTTTCTCAGTCCTGGCAAACAAATAAGGGAAGCTTCCAGTACTAAAAATATGCCTATGTTTTGCAGAATTCACTCGAACCTGTCATATTTGGGGCTGGGAAGGATCACTGAAGCTGCAGCTGCAATTGGGGGACACACATCCTGTGTCCAAAATAACACAAGCAGAACTGATTCCAGCACTAGCCTCTGCTAATGCTGTACTCCTTGAAACACAAATATTTAAAAAAAAGAATAGAAACTACAGGCAAACTTCTGCATGCCTTTTAAGATGAAAGAGTGCTTAAAATTAATATCCTGTAGAGAAAACACTTGGGTTTACAGAAAACCTCAGTTATTTGCCTATAAAGGGATGCTTACCTATACAAGACTGACAAAGGAGTATCTTTCTTTGGCTTATTCCTCTTTCCGAAACTTCACCTTTACCTCCTAAGCTCCTCTGAATATCTATCCTATAACTGATCTTGATCTTAGACTCAGTGGCAAGTCTGGCCCTGTGCACACAGCAATGACAGTTACACAGCGGCGATCAGAATGATGAGTTGCTTTCTGTAGGAAGGCAGGAAATTAACAGTCAAAGAAATCAGCACAAGAAGCTGTATATAAGACAGATCAGGCCCTTATTTCTGTACCATTAAAGAACGAAGGAAAGAACTCAAATGTCAACAACTTTATAAGTACATGCTTAATGCTCTGAACAGCCAGGAAAATGTGAGCAAGTCAGCCTAGGAGAGCATTCAATGAACATTACGTTACCAGGATCCTCTGTTTTTCTTTTGCAGGTCACCTTAAAGCTATGTAATGTTGAGGATTTAAAGCTCTTAAGGAGATTAAGGGTTCAAGTGCTGTGAACAAACAAATTTAGGCTACTAAAATCACAATTCTAAATTTTAAAATGTGCATGAGATGATTAAAAGTACGAGTTAGTGATTTTTAATTATTTTCTGAAAGTTTTACATATTCATAAGTCTGCTTGGAGAAGCACACACCGCATTCTGATGAGGAATGCCATTATCTCACGCTCTTAGCAGAGCTTCAGTATAGCACAAGACAAGGTTTCAGGGACAAGACATAAAATAACATCGCGGCAAACTCACAGCTTCAACTGGAGGCTGATACTATCACAACCTCAATTCTAACCACATGTGGCACCTTCTGCTGCCCAGCTCTGGCCCACGTACTCTGCTTCACTGCTGCCCTCCCCAGAGCTGGTAGGCTTTAATCAGACTGCCACAAGGAATGGCTAGAGCCAGGCTTTGATTCTGCTTTCCCCATCTCAGCCAGCCGTGGCCAAGTGTCAGACTCAGGGCCATCCAGGAGTCCCAGGAGAGGGACAAGGGATGGAGGAAGGGCTGAACTGTAGCAGAAGGATTCCATACTCGAAAGAATGGGGGAAGGTGTATAGATTTTCTTACCATGCCCAAGAAAACTACATGGTGAAGTCCCCTGTGGCTGGATCCTGAGTCTTCCCACACAGATCAGACTGGTTGGGGAGTGGACACCTAGAGATGAAGGAGACACCTTCCCCACAAGACCCTCTGTCAGGTACTCTGGTTGTGTCCTGCTACCTTTCTTTCTTAGTGACAGTATCACGAATCACTTATGTGATAACTTTCAGCACTGCTTGGATCAATATGAAGTAATTTATTAATAAGATTTACCATCAGTCTGCAGCAATATGCCCCCCCACACACCTTGGTCCCCCGGGTTCCCTTTTATTCATGAATGGCTGCCTGTAACATTATGAAGAAAATACCCTCGAAATCTGACAACAGACAAATTTTTTACTCCCACATTTTAGCCTGGTCATCAGTCAAAGACTCATTTTTGGCACAACTCTAACAAAGTGTTTTTTTCAATACTTTGAAGAGCAGGAATCTGACACACTGTTGTCTGTCTAAGAGAAGAATCGTGACTGCCTAATGTGAATAGCCTACTTTTTAATTAGCCAGTAAAAATAAGCCTGCCTTTCCAGACATCTAGTTATCAGATTTTCAGATGTTTTGCTTGCAACTAGAAATGGATTCATTAATAAACAGAAATAGCTGATATCAAATAGGGATTTGGTTGAAGGGTAGTATTTTTTTGAAAAATATATCTGCTAATATATACAAAAAAGAAATGCATCAGAGGGCTGCGCATGTGTAACTAGGGTCAGGGTGAGTATTTGAAGGCATACACAAAATTCCCCATGCTTTACTGCCGCTGCCACAGAATAGCAAAGGACTAGCCTGGCTTACTTATGTGTTTATACAGAGAAAACTAGACACACCTCAGCTCTAAATAATCCATTTACCATTCGTCTTTTCATGAAGTTGTATTGGAGGAGAAGAAACCTTGCACCATGACCCACTAGCAGTATGTGCATACCCTTGCTATGAATATGCACAATTTCTTAAATAATGACACAATTTAGAGGTTCTTCAGATTAAAATCAACACTTAAATTTCACCTTGAAAGCTACAAGCATTCACCATAATAAAATATTAAAAGTACCTGGTACTAGTATCATCTTTCTGTCAGAAGATAGTGAATACTTAGAGAAAGACTATATAGGACAAGGAAAGGTATGTTCATCTTTACTTCATCATATTCTCACAGCTACTGGCAGTTAAAAACTTTAGCTCCCTCTAAAAGCTCCTAAAGCTGGAGGGAGCATCTGACATATGCTGTTAATATCCAGCCAATGCGATAATCATTCATGAGCTTGTCTAGTCTCATTTTTAGTATATTTACAGCTTTTGGCCTCCCAACATCCTTTGACAACATATCCCATTATTGAACTGTGTTGTATAAAAACAGAACTTCCTTTTGTTTTAAGCATTGCATATGGTCATGGTCATGTATCCCAAGGACAAATAATCAAACTTTTCCCTCATGATTTCCCCCAAGTCATTCATGACTTCAGAGCTACCTCTATAAGATTATCTTTCTTTCCAGTCTGAATTTAGCCCCTTTGTAGAAGTAAGCCTTCCTAAGATCATTTTTGTTTACTTACTTTGGATCTAAGTGCCAAGCATTGGCATTAAGATCCTTTTGTGACATTTTGAAGTGAAAACAATCCCAGATTATTTGGTCACCTACAAATTTTATTACTTTAGTTTTCCCTTTCTCTGGGTCATTTATGACTATCTTAAACAATATCTAGTCCCAGCAGAGATAACCAGAAACCTTCCTGTTAATTTCCTCCATTTCTTCCCATCCTTTGCTTCTTTTCTTTTATTCCAGGAAAAGCTGTCAACTTAATACACATTTAACTGCATTCTGCACAACTGTATAAATGGACCTAGGATTTATCCTCTTTGGGGACTCAATACAATGGTCTAGTATGTTGGCTCCTGCAGTTACGTAGTAGGTCTGTTGTGATTCAAGGTCCCATATATACTGCATTTACATTAAAACTGCAAACGATACTACTCTTCAGATTTCTGAGATGCTGTTCTGTAAAATGTTGTGTTATTAATTCAAGAGATGGGTATGAATGACAGAACTTGTCCTGCTGTTGTCAGTGTGTAAAAGGTATCACAAAGCCCTTTTCTGTCCAATGCTCCTTCTCTACTGCTCAACACTTGTTTAGTATTGGCAAGTGTGTGAGACTAAAGCTCTTGCTGGCATCCCATAAGGAGATTTCCTAGTATAGAAAAGAGACTGCTATCAGTAAATCCTGAAATTTTTCAGCAATAGAATAAATGAGGCAACTCAATAGGAACTCTAAGCTAGTAACACAATGGCCAACAATGTAACAGGTGATCGATCCATCTGAACAAACCTTAGGGCAGTTGGTATCTAAAGAGTTGTCTAGGAGGTCAACTGCTGATGCTGTTCGTATGTTGTAGCTTCAGACCAGGGCAATTTAGAGTGTAGGGGGCAGGCCAGCCATAGCCTTTTTTATGATCTCTTCTGAAAGCAAACTAGAAGACTCAGCAGTTTGTAATACTGGTAATACTGAGAAATGATTTCTAACACTACTCTCCTTCTCTTTCACTTATGGATGCATGGACAATCCATGCAGTTTTCAGAAGGGGAAGGATTAGTATGTTTATGATGGGAAACACCATCCCTTTGTCAATCTCAGGCAAAGCAAACACAATGGCTCTCATGCTCAGGACACGAATCATCGCCACGGTCACAGAGAAGTCTTACCTTCAAAACAGCTTGCACATCCTTCAAGGTATTCAGTGGCAGCAATGAATTGGATACACTAAGCTAGCAGCCACTTTGAACAATTCTGTTGAGCAAGACTTCTATCAACAGTACAGTGGAAATAGCCACAGAGAAGAGGGAAAGGATTGCTGCACTGCAGCTGGCCAGAGTCAGTGAGGAGCCCTGAAGAGTGTAACATCTGGGGCTGCTGTACTGGCAGCTCGGAGTAGAGGGGGACAAGAGAACACCCTCCTCCCAGTCTTCCTAAAAATACACTGGTGGCATTGCTCTTGGTGAGCAGAGCATTAAAACAACTCCACTGTCCCTAGTGAAAAAGCAAGTCTTGATTTCTCATTGACTGAGGGGGACTGGGATGAAGGTGTCACAAAAAAGTTTTATCCTAACACCGAATTCCACCCAAAGCTCAGAGCTCGTGGTGGCCAGCCCTATAGTAAAACTTCCGTGGCATGTTTTAGCAGCTGTAACACATAAACAGAACAACGAGTATCCACAAACACACTGAAGTCTCTGATCCCGAAAGCTCTGGTTTCTTCTGGTATTACCCCAAGGAGGGCTGTGATCAGCTAAACGCTTTTTCTGGGGAGTCCTGTAGAGCATAGCTAGCAAGCGTTTTCAAAATCATTTGGAAATCCAACATACACGATAAACATTTTTGTGTGGCTTAATGGCAAGGCAGATAGAACATTTTTATTACAAAACACAGCCCTATTCATTATGTAAGGTGCATATATGTTACACACATGGATGTATACATTACAAAATGTGTATGTCGTTTAGCTGGGAGGAAACAAGTCTTTGGCAAATGGAAAATGCAGATCTAAATTATTTTAACAGAATATGTGGTAGGTGAGATCACTGTTTATGGAAGGGCTAAATACATATTTCCAGTGTGAAATAAAGTTCACACTTTTCAAGTGACCCCTACATATACTGAGACACCTTCTAAAATATTAAAGTTTAGACACAATAGCTATTTCTGCCCTAACATTGCCTAGAGCATCACAAATATTAATTTATAATTAGGTACCTGAAGACACTTACTGTAATTTTTTTTAAAAAAAATATTATTTTTCCTTAAATTTGACTCTGCTATGTTCCCTGAGAATATTACCATTTAAAATACACATATTTTATTATCTGCAATGTGTAACCATTTTTGTGTGGCAGTATGTTTGTGTATAAACTATAAAGATACTATTTATGAGTAGAATTTTAAAGTAAGCTTTCTATTTAAGTAGCAAAAATATATTGTTCATAGCAAAGTATAGATTTATTATACACTTTAACAACAAGAGAAGAATTTCCATGAGTGTGTAATTTTTAATTTACACAGTAAAAGATATCTGAAAAGAAACCAGGGGTCTTTATAAGTTGGTTATATGTCAGCCAATGTGAGGCTTTGCTACTTTATGAGAGTCTGAAATGAGATTGTCTGGAAATTGCTTTCAGTATTCTTTCCAATCTCAACTGAAAGAAATAAAAAAAGAATATGAAAAACTGGTTACAGTTCCATTTTCTCTCATTTTTAATATCATGAGATACTGTAAGTCACACAGCAAAATCTCCTGTAGACACAAAAGGATGAGACTGATGGATTTTCTTTAAGATATGCAACACTTCAAAATTCTCTCACTAGAGCATTCAGCTGCTTTACAAGGCTACAGCTAAGCCTTAATCCTGATCTGTTTTAGTGAAAGCTTCATTTTATTCTTTTAATTCAAAATGGTAGCACTGGTTTCTAAACTTCTACAGTAAGCAGCTCTGCAGCTAATACTGGGGACTGTAGGATGTTTGGTGCATTATCAACACAGTGATCTGAAAATCGGGAATAATGTAGAGGTCACTTAATTCTTAAGCATCCCCTGTGCCCCACCCTCCAGTGGGGAACTGATCCTCAGGGATCAGGGCTTTGCTTTGTCTCATTTTAAATGGTCCCAGACACCTCTGATTCAGATTATAGTCAGCAGCACTTATAGGAGCCTCTGTTTCATTTCAGGGGATTAAAACTCACTTTGAAAGACAGCTCAAGAGAGCCCTTCAAAATATTCCTCATCCTGATGGCTTGCATAGCAAGGCTGTGGAAGGCTGTACTTATTTGTCTTGGGATGGAACCATTGAGGCAGAAAGCAATTGGAAGAAAGCACACAATAAATGCAATGTACATTATTTGGAGGCAATCCTCTCTTATTTACAAAAGAGAAACAGAGAAAACACTCCTCAGATCCCCTAATCCAGACAAACAAATTTGCACACAATATTTTTGCTTGTTTGTGGTCCTCCCTTTGCCCTTGTTTTGCACAATGAATGTGCCTTGCAATGTCAGGGGCAAGTTTCTTCATTTCTGCCCCAGGGCTCATGGAACTGGGGGCTCTGGTAAAAGTCTCCTTTTACAGGGTGAACTCTGAAATTTGGTCTGTCAGAGTCACTCAATGGATAGAAGATTCCTGTCTCTCGCTACCCTGCCCATTTTATTCGTATGTACCAGCTCTTCAGCCTTCTACCACCATCTTTATCAGAATCCCAAGCACTTGGAGATATGAATATCAGCTCTTTTTAACCACTGTGTATCAGATGATCTCTCCCATATGCAATCCACTTGCTCCCCTAATTGTTGTGACAACACTTGTCATTTAGATAGCTCTTTCATCTTCAAAGCACTTCACAAACATCAATTAACCCAAATCTAGATTAATTAATCTAACAATTAATTTGCTATATATCCAGCAGTTACAATAATGGAGAACAAACTAGTGCCTATTAAAGTCATCAGAATGAGTTCCCTCGACTCTAACAAAAACGAGATCAAGCTCATTTCTTGAGTCTATTTCTCTCTCCCAAATCTTCACTTCCATCTGGTGTTTCCTTCACTGGCATCTTCAATTGCTTTATCAAGAATACAGCCGAGGAAAGGGGAGAGAAAAAAAAAGGAATCTGTGATCTGAGATCACACACACCAGGAGTTAATCAGTTTTGTTTTAAGGATGATCTTAAATCTTGCACCCCACCTGCACAGAGTTTATGAAGATTGATTGGATCAGTCCTTGACATGCTCAGATAAATCAGGGTTCCAAACACACTGCTGCTATTAATGAATTCATGAGACACTCGTATTATAAACCAATTGCTAAATTATAGATTAACCCAAACTGACAAAATAGGGTGAGTAGTTGCAGCAAATTCCCTACAATCACTGTAGACCTTGTGAAGTGGGCCACTTGAGTTTTTAATAATCAGTGTAGTGTTCCTGCAACCTCAGGCACGTAGAGAGAACAAGGGAGAATATGAGAGAGAAAGCAGAAGAAACTTTTAAGAACTGTAGTATTCTAATGAATCACCTACTGGAAAAGTAGGTCCAATGGCACGGAGGTCTCAAAGACCTCAGAGTCTTTTACAGTGTGTCATTTACTTTAATTTTCTAATAATCCTCAAAATAATGCATCATCCTCTCAGAAGACTATTTAAAATCTCCTACTCTGGTTAAGCAGTGCACACTTATAAAAATATTTCTATTAGCTTATTAAATATACACCACATCCCAATATTTAAGCCTAATTTTTTGGTGTTTCTTTTGACCACCAAGGAGGTTTTTATTACCGAAAATCATCAGCTTCACAGTCAGTTTTACAAGAACTTCTCTGGAAATTCACAACACAATAACATCCTTAAAATGACTAATAAATAAATACTATTCAGATTATAAAGAAAGATCTGCACCCTCCAAGAACGAGGCATTTATTCTTAAGATTCCAGGAAAGTGCCCTGACCTAATGAAAAAGAAACGGCTTACTGAAAAAGTTATTTGAAGGCATCTTTTGATTCATATTAAAGACATGTAAAGTTTGCATCCCCCTTTCTTGTCGTTGAGGATTTTCCACAAGAAGGATTCCACATGCAAATACCTCTCCAGCAACATCAGGGTAAGCAAGCAGGGAATTAATGGCTCCACTGGCATTAATTTTGTGGGTAAATTGAAGGGGAAAACATAGAACTGTGTAGTTGATCAGGAATGACTGAAATCACTCAATCAAGTAAATAAACAGCAAGTCTAGCCTATGCTGTAATTGGTTCTTGGTGCCAGTCTCTTTTTAACTGGAATTAAAAGCCCAAAGAAAACAGCAACAACAAATGAGTCTTCTCTCATAGAACAGTATGAGATCTGTTCATGCTTTTCTAATCATCATTGGACACTGCTTGAATTGCCTTTTGTACCATACACTTTTTTAAATCCTGCACAAATTATTGCTGTTGACCATAAACTGTATCTTTCCACATTAATGCTTCAAACACTCTATGGCAGCTAAACCGTGAAAAAATAAAAGCACTAAAAGATTTATCTGAATGTATTACTTATTACTTGTCTCTTAAGCTTTATTTGGCCTTCTTCACAGATTCTGCTGTTACTTCCACCCCTGGCTTTTAGAGATGCTGAAGGCTTATTGAAGGATTACGGTTTATAATATACCTGTATGAGCAGAGCTGTAGTCAAGTATTAAAGGTCACTAAAAGCTTATTGATTTAGAGAACACTGCAGTAATAACTCAGAGAATATCAAAATAACCACTGCTGTTTGCTTTTCCTTAATTTAGAATGGAACAGCCCATACACTTGCAGACCTTTAAGAAACTTTTTATGCCTAATGAGCCATCATTTTGCATGCAAGAAAGAAACCTGGTTACAACTATTAGAGGAAGACCCAACCTTCCACTCCCCAAAATGCCGTAACATACCCTGTGGAAGAGATTATTAAATTTATAATAATTCTTTAATTTTTTTTAATGAATAAAATTAAAATAAAGTGGTTGCTTATTTCCGTCCAGCATAACATGAAAATCTTTCTTGTAGGCTGTGGAGCTCCTTCTGTTAATACTGTAAGCAAGGATCACATTCTATAACAGCAGCAACAAGGCAGAAGAGGCACTGCATAGATTATTAATTTAAGCAAAGTGCAGATCTCTCAAGATGATCCTGTTAACAGTGATCTACCACAAAAATGCAGAAAATTTATGGCCTATGAAGATTCATATTGGAAAGGTCAATGTATTTCTATTTATAAAGGTCTTAGTACAGAAACAAACTGAAAATCACATGACCTTTAAACTCCTGAATGCATCTCGCTAGCACTAGAGCACTGTAGATACACTGGGGCCTACAAGTGTATGCAGATAAACCCCTCAGCAGAAAACCAAACCTATAATTCGTGTGCTAAGACACAGCTACTCTATCAGAACGAATGGATCAAGCCAAGGAAGTCAACCGGACATTAAAGAGAAAGGGAAAGAAAGGCAGACCCAGGTTTTAACCTCGTTAGAAGTTCACAGGAAGAGGCAACTTTCTCACGGTTACCCAAAGGTAAGCAACAGTGATGTCTCAGGGCTTCATGCTGCAAAAAGCCATTCATCCACACAGAAGCCTTATGACCTGAGGTATGCCATAGCCCTGGTACCACAGCTGTGTGTCCCACACATAACTGTACTTTCATAAATATCATCAGGATCATCATCTGTAATCTGGGCTAGGCAGGGATGAAACAATAAACAAACTGACAACAATGATACAGTTGCAACATCCAGATTTTTGAAAAGTAGAAAAATATCTAATGGACATTCTTCTTTTGAAAATTTCCCCTACGTGAGTGGAAGATGAAAATAACTTTCTATATAGATATAACACATGCTTCCCCCTCTCCTTGCAGCTTCTTTTATTACTTTGCCTGCAGCAATGTTTTTCTTCCAGGGCTTTTTGCCTTTTTTCCTACTTTTCCTTATGAACAGAATTTCTTTCAGTGAGGCTCTCTGTACAAACTCGGCAGAAGATATTCTTAATCTATGCCACGTGCACTGTTTCATCTATGCCTCTACAGCACCATGTTAGGTGTTTATTTCCCAAGTATATCTAATACCTAAACAAAAAGAGATTATTTTTCAGTGTACATTACCAGGACTCCTCTAGAAAAAGAGGAACCCTACAACTATTAGAATGGATGGACAGTAGATGATCCCTATCAGAAGATACTCACAATGTGAGCCCATATTTCAGATAAACCTTTGGTAAAGGGAACACACCTCACATGCTGAAACCAAACCTGAATTCAAGAAATTGTTCCACAATTCACAGGACCTTCAGCATAGCAGACTAGGATAAAAACTGCTGTCAGAAAGATTATATCTCTCACTCAGATTTGTCAGTAATTACTGTTATGAACTTAAACTCTTTACATATTAGAAAATCAATGCACTACTTTTGGATCAAAGAGGTATTTTGTTCACTTCAATATATACACAAATCATCTGTACCATTAGTATTAAAAGAAGTTATGGCCAGCACTAAAGTGTGACCAGGCTTCTCAGGTGGTTTCAATGTCTGGGAAGAAAAGCTCAGTAGGTTCATAAATCTAATATATCTTTTTCATAATACAACCTAGAGCAGCAATAATTACGATGAAGTTTTACAAGGCATCCTGAGAGGAATAAAAAAATAACTGCTCTCTTCACCAGAGTTAAATAAAGCAAAATTAGATTTTTTTTTTTTTTTTAAAAAAAGCCCGTAAGGAATTCAAATTTACAGACTTTGTAAAGGATGCTAGCGAAAGACTTCTGAGGGAGACCCTAATTAATGGTTGCTTTGATTTTAGTGACCTTGCTTATCTTATCTTTCTAAACAGACATTTAAACAATAAAGTTTTAAATACCCAGACGGCGTAAAGGCTGCTTTGGGTGCAAGACTTATAAAGAATAAACTTCTGTAAGTTAAACTGAGTTGTTTTAGTGTATTTTTGCCATGTTAATCCCCATTCTTCATAATACAAAGCAGACCACTAAGCTCAGTACCCGTGTGATGAAAGGCCAAGACTTTGGAGCTCCAAAGAGCCTTCAGAGGCAAGCCACAGGTAGTGATGGCCCCAATGTGTCTGCTGCTGTTAAGAAGTCACCCTCCATTTGCAGAATTTCCAAAAGTTGACATTTCCCTCCAAGCATTTCTGGTGCCTCCTAAAGCCTTAACTTAGATTACGCCTTCCAGAGCATGTAAAAAAGAAACAGCAGGTACAGGCACAAAATTACCCAACCTTAAGCAATTAGTGTTCACAGTGATCAGGCAATCCTGGTGAAAAGCTGATGCTTAGCAAGGCATCTGGGACACACTAAATCTCCCCACATTAAATACAGCACAGGGAATTCTTCCAACACTTAGCAGTAAAGTATTGCTATATACTTTATGAAGTGAAACAAAGCATCTAAAGTAAAATCTTCTAAAATACTGTAGGGTGAAGACTGGAACGCTCAGTCAGTGTAAATCAAAGTATAAACATTCATACAGCACTAAACCCATCACAGACATTTCACCTCTCCAGTTCTTACAATTTCCATTCTTCTGTCTTTGCTGCCATCAAATTCCTAATTTATAGTCAGCATAGAAAGCAAACAGAATAGTCATCTGACAAGTACTATATGCTATCTGTCAAACACAAGTGATTTTGGGGGCTGCACTTCCATAGCAGCCTTATCTTACACCCACAAAAAGGTATAAAGGGTCTGAGTTTTAAAGAAATTTCAAGCTTTTTTTCTTATTTTACATCCACAATTAATTTTAAAATATTTCTGCACTCATGAATGATCTGGTGCAAATCTTACTACTTGCAGCTTTTCTGCAAGTGTCTGAATTCTATCTTCAGGCAAATACACAGATATCTAAATCAGGGCCTGCAAACACTTGCATACACAAATAAAAACATACATTCTCAAAAAAAAAGAAAAAAATCCCACAGAATCAAGACTATTTTGAAAATTGCCAATAGGTTCATAAGATCCATGCCTTGGTTCTCTTCTTCACCCATTCCTTCACTGACTTTCCCCTTATCTTCTCTACAGGCAGTCCTAAAGGACTATTCTTGTTCTTCTTCACTTCTCCCTCTATCTATTCTCAGCCTATCTTTTGGCAGCAGCATCTGCAAATAAATTCAACTACTGTCTCTCTGCTCATAGCTCAAAGACACCCTTTATTCCTAGACCCATCTTCCTTCTCATACCTTTTCACCTTAAAGACATTAAAGCATGTTTCTCCCTCCATAACCACAAACTTCTATCCTTAAGGACTTCCCATTTGCTCTGACATTCTAGGCATCGCATTTTCCTTCCATTTTTTCCTAGGTTTTCTCATCTGGGTGATTTAAAGGCCACATATACACAATATGGTGAAGGCAGTACTGTGCTAAATTTGCTTTTCATATGAGCAGCAGAAATATGATCCATTTTTTGTCTCAAATCTATATGGCGGCATTACTATGGGATGTTACCATTTCAATTGAAGCTACCTCAAGAAGCACACCCTATAAAGGCAGGCACAAATAACTGCTCTAAGTGACTGTAAGATACAAGCTGGGCTAGATGATCTGGGACCCTGTGCCCAGGAAGAGGCAGGGTGCAACCTTCTGCATCTGGTTGTGTAAGGTGCACCCTCAGAGAGGCTGCATAACACAGATAATCTGTCACATTACATCTCTTCTTCAGTCTCTCGGCATCTCTCATTTTGAGTATGCCACACCCTCATGCATTGCCCCCTTCAGTTCTGCTCCCTTTCACCTCAGCAGAATGCTGCAGCAGCTAGAGTCCCCCACCCTGCTTTAACCACATCACCTATGTCCCACCAGTGGCTTGCCCTTCACTAGTACATCAAAGAACTGCTCACCCTCTCTTTCCAAGCCTTTCATAACCCACTCCATTTAAAAGCAAAAGCTTAGCTCCCAGCCCTGCCTGAGCTGTGATGTGAACTCATTGTCCAAATAAGTACCATCTGTGCTTTTTCCAGCACTTCCTTTTTGTCATGAAATAGCAACCCAGGCGTCAGAGGCACCAATGGAGGCCTGAGCCATGGCAGCATTCCTTATCCAATGGTCCTTTGAGTCAGTCATGTTACTACCTCTGGAAGGTAGTTGCTCTTTTTTTTTTTTCCCTTTTTCGTCTCCTGGAGATCCATGCGGCTTATACAACACAGAGTAATGTGTTTGACTTCTGTGTGTCAGGCAACTAACTATGATATTTAATCCACCCAGGAAATTTATAAAATTGCAGCCTCCCAAAGTCATTATCCTGACTCTTCACATTACTGTCCTCCTACACATTACAATCAAAACATTTCTTCATTTGCATTAGAAATCCTCTTTAGCCAATACTGTTAATTTTGCTTGCAGTTTAAAATGGAAGCTGTTCTTTCCCCACACCTCATTCTCTATTTCACCTGCTCCAGCTCTGTTTCAAACCCATTGCACATGTCAAACACGACTGGTTTGATCATTTACCAACTAAGAGGTAGGTGGAAAGGTCTTTCACAACTGCTTCCCTGTACCACTTGTGTTGCTGAGCTTCCCTTCCTTCCAACATCTCAGATGAACCTGTCACAAACTCATTGGTCTGGCCTCCTAAGTATCCTGTCCTCCATCTACTTCATCCTTCACTTTTACTTGCTACATCTCATTGTTTTCTCCAACTTCCTCACTCTTTTGGCACTTCCTTTTCCCTTGGACTCACCTTGTTTGCCCAACAGTGCCACAAGTGACACAAACAATATATAAAGATAACCATTCATACCTGTGTCTTCCTCGTGCATCCTCAATACCATACAAACGTATACACACAAACAGTGCAGCAGTACCACTGTTGTTCCATAAAAACAGTGCCGATTTTGTGAAGTTATAAATCACAATCAGCATGACCAGCATAAATTCAAGTATTCATAAGACTCCTTTTTACCTTTTCCACCCATCTGTGGCATGCATTGTACCATGCAGACACCAAGCTTTTGTTTTTTGTTTTTTTTTTTCTATCTGCACAGCACATCCTGCAGTATGTAATGAGTGAAAAGATACACCATCAATTCTGCAGGGTTGTGCAGCTATGATGATAAAAAAAAAAGGAAAGGCTTGCAGAGAGAAGGAAACATTTTTTTAGACAATTTGATATGGTAAGGAAAAAAGACATACTTTTGGGTCCAGTGTCATTTCATCAGGTCCAAGAGGCTGAACAGACACTGAGGACATTGCTCTTTGTTTTGACACTTTTAAATTTAGTATTAACGTTAGACCTGATTAGAAGATATAAGCAAATGGATTCAGCCTTGATTTAACCCAAATTAGCCACAAGAAGATGAATTTTTCTACAGAAAGCTCCAAGTTCCCAACCATCAGTCTTTCTGCTGACTAGTAACATTGTCATTACTATTGCCAGTCTTTTTGTGGCCACCTCATTCTTCAAATACAGTAACAGAGCTCATAATTCAGTGTTTCTTTTACAGAGGGTCTCCAGGCATAAAAGTGAGGAAATAGTAGTTACAATGGTGGTAGGGCTGCCACTTCCCTTGGGTGTACTTCCACCAGTTAAATGATGCTGGGTTCAAATTATCCAACTGATTACAACTCCATCATTTTTTGAGGTTACTGTAAGAAGTATGGAGCATAATCTAGTGATTACAGTGGATTACTACTTCTCTGCATCCTTAATCTGGTTGTGGTAATCACAAAGCAGCTGTGTGATCATCTTTTCAATCAAAGAAGAAGGCAACGCAGAGTAGCAATCTTCAATTGTAAAAGGGAGTTTTCCATGAGTAAAACCATTCAAAAAGTAGGAATGACTTCTGACCTTTAGCCTGCGGTCCTGGTCTCCACTACACAGAGAATTTACAGACACTTTAAAGGTCTTCCAGGCTGGATTTAAGTTATTCATCACAACCTGTGAGTGAAAAGAAAGGAAGGGAACCCTTAATACCTCTCCAAACAGAACGCTAACAAGAGCCACAATTTTCAGTACAGTATGTTCACCAGAAAGAGAAGAAAGCAGAGCTCGGCTGGAGGTTTGCAGAACAACATGCAGGGGATATATGCCCTTGAGCAACCTGCAGTTTGCAACACTCCCCCTCTGGAAAGCCCCAAAAAGGAGCACAGGTGGGAAACAACCTGTATACAGAACATGCTACAGAGATTGCCCCAGCACTGCCAGGCCTCAGTGGGGGCATAACTCACAAGGGAAAGGTTGTGGAATACATCCCTGAACTGGAAGCCATGGAAGAGATACAGTACTTGGCAGTGGGGATGGTCAGCACCAATTTACAGACACACGGTCTGCAGTGGCAGGAAGACTTTATGGGATCCATAATTGACAGGCTCATAACCCCCAATACCTGCCGCAGCTCCACCCTGTACACCTAACTCCTGCTTTTTAAGACAGTGCCAGTCATTACCATGGAAGCAGTAATGACACTGGCACAAATGAAACTAATGTAAAGCACACAGATTACAAATCTCTTTAGCAGCAGCAATCTGGAAGGAGGTAGAGAAGATGGAACATAGCATTAATGCGAAAATACGATACTATATGTAGCATGGTTTGGGCTAAATATAATATGTATAACTCCTGACCTTCAAAAAGAGTATCTGCCAGTTTAATTAAACTTTGATCCTTGGCTTCAGTACCATCTTCCCTTACTCTAATGTGCATAAGTCAAGAACTGACACCCATCAGTCAATAATTACACAAGAGACAGAAGTGTTTTTGAATATGGGTGCTTGCAATACCCTTTGTGACATGGGAAGCATATACTATTCCTCCTGACAGCCCACCTGTGTCCTTGGAAAGTAAATCCAACCTTATTCCTTACCTCAGTCCTGTGAACAAGTTGTTGGGTTGCATCATCATTCATCCGGAAAATCTCCAGAAAAGGATCAGATTTGCTGAAAAAATCCTAAAATAAAATATAGGACAGGTTACTCTTGAGACTCCTTTTTCTTTGAGCTTTTCAGGCACAGTGCACTGGTGCTTCTCTGACTGCTAATGAAACGGGAGAGCCAGTGTAGTTTTACTGAGACCTCTTGGTGTCTCTCAGCAATATTTCATTTTTGCCCTGTTCCACAAGGACTTCCATGGCACTGCTGTTGCTCTCAGTTTGACTATTCAATCATGGCAGGCAAAACTTTATAAAATTTCATTTTACAGCCTTCTCCCTTCTTACACCCAGTCCAGATTCCTGAGTTTTAGCTCCTTCATCCACCTAGCCTGTTTCTTTCTGTCTCCACACCTCTTTAGTCTTTTGACATCATTTTCATCATGCAAGGCCCTTTGAAGTATATTCTACAGTGCAGCTGAATTTCACACTATTCACCCACCTCCTCAAAACAAGGTAATTTGCCAGGACTGCTACCAACTAAAAGAAGTACTGGCAAGACATATTGGAGAAGGTTAAAGAAGCAAGTCCACTTTAAGCCCATGTTAAGATGACAAAAAGAGCAGGGGAATGCAGAAAATTACTTGATATCTCTAAGTACAAGAAAATCTGTGACAGGCATTGAGGTTCACATACTGCACCACAGAACACTTTTCCCTAGTCTTGCATCCAGCTAACAACCCTGAGCATTCTTACACAAACCTAAATTAAGTACATTGCTTTCTATAGCGTTGCTGCAGTCTGGCCACAGCCTCTTTCGTTTCAACATCTAATCTCTTCTGGACATGCTGACTAGGGGGCAAAAGAGTCGCTGAGTTTTAGCCCTCCACAGCTGGTGGGGAGGAAGTTGGCTAATTCAAATTTCTAACTGTGCAATGCTGCAAGAGCAGGATTCAAATGGAGGCCATTTTCTGTAGTATCAACTCCTTTCTAAATTTTCTTCTCAAAGAGTCACATGATAAACTTTATGCTTATGAATCTTATTGTTCTCTATAGGCCATATCCAAAACCACAGACCTTCACATCAATTTAAGGAAGTGAGGAATTCTGTTTGCTCTCCCACTGTTCCTAGAAATGCATTAGTGTAAAAATGATTGTAATATGCAATGCCCACCACACTTATTTTTGACTAGCTGGAGAGCCATTGCGATGGAGATAGCTTTGGATAAGATACTAGCCAAAGTATCTTGCACATCACTTTGGTCAAATTTGTCTTAAAGACATTGTTACAATTCCACAGCTGCAAAAAACACAGTGAAATCAGGGCTGTGTAAAGAGACACCTGAATTTGAATGCCTGGAGAAGAAGGTGAGTCCCTACAGAACACAAAGCCTTGGGCAAGGGTCAAGCAAGCTGAAGTCTTTTCCATGCCCCAAAGATGAGTCCTATCAATGCTGTTGTGTTCAAAGTGCTGCCCTGTGATCTGTTTCTTTTCCTATTAGAGAAAAGGTAATGGTATGTTTAGAAACTGATGCAAAGCATGTGCTTATGCATTTGTTAAATCTTACCATGTGGAGCTCTAAACAACAAAGCCGTATGTTTGCCTATTTGTTCCAATTACATGGTTACAGGACATTTGATGTAAGAGCATGTAGAACAGCACAAAACTCAACAAATTCTGTAGCTCCAGAATGTGTCTCAAGGCCCTGATGTAGATTTAGTATCTGGACTCCATTCAGCACTTGAAACTGCTAGTTTATTGGGAGCTTTGGTGATCAAATTCTGCCAGATTACTACTGCATACCAAACAGAACAAGTAGACAGTGAGGGCACCAGCTTAATCATGGTGACGCCAAAATTCAGAGTGAAGGGGGTTAAAAAAGATTGAACTGCCTCTTCTCACACGTAAGTGTAATGATTGAAGCTGAGTAAAAGCTTAATGTTAAATTCAAGTTTGATAAGAAAAGTTATCTGAAAGAAAACACTTCAAAATGATACATCCGAGGAATGCGCCCTGAAGTGCAGAAAAATTCAGAAAGGAAACCAGGATTTTGTGTAAGACTCAAAATACAGTATTGTTCCCAGCTGAGTATCATGAAAGCTGAAACTGCAAGTCAGCCCTAGGAAAGTAATTTTTAATATTTGGTTTTAACTACCAATGCAGTATCACCTAAAGGGAAAGATTTTAATGCTGGTTGATAGCTCATATCACTCCCCCTTCAATGCAAAAACAAAGACTAATTCCTTTCAGAATGAAGGTACAAACAAATAATCCTTCAATATTGAAGATGCTTTGTAACAGCTCAAAAATGATATGCTGAAGAAACACTTTATTTCATAGTTATTAATGTTTTCAAAGCTTTTTGGTTGTTACGCTGAATCTAAGCTTTGCATTATCTCACAAGAATATCCTCTGAAAGAAGAATAGCAGCAATAAAGGTTTAAGGTTTTGATATTTTAATAATATTTAAATGAATAATGTAATGCATTTGCTAGTGGTATAATGCACATTGTTCTTTCAGTATGTGCAGCAGTTACACAGTATTAACACAAGTACATGGCTTAAGCTCTAAAAAATTAACTACCTCCATTTCTGACCACCTAATTTGACATGTCTTTTAGTATATTTTCAGAGCATGAGACTTTTTAAAATTCAGGTTTGGGCATACGTCAAAGGTCCATCAGAAAAGGGCTGAAGCAGCCAAAAGACACTAATCAGTTTTGAAAATTCTTCTGTAGCAACCCATGGCATTTAAGGATTTTTTGGCAGTCATTTAGTACTGGGGAAATACATAAAAAAGCAATACTAGCTTGTATGTTGCAGACATTTGCTGGATAATATTTTTTCAAGCCATGATAACTGCTTCTCAGAATGGGGAAAAGCAGTTTGCTTGCTTCAGCGCTCGCAATTTATTATAGCTATCATAAAAACGTAGCTGCTTGTTATGGTAATTGTGACACAGCTATTAATGCAATAGAACCTTTCCGAAAGTTATTGTTCCACTGTGAAGTGTTCTCAGTGGATCTCTTGAAACAAAAATGTGCCATCTGAGTTGACTGGGCTTCAATAAAACATGAAAATGCAGTTATACCTTCCCAACAAGCACTGCAATAAAAAACATAACCTTTATCTCTGCAAAGTCAGTTAACTAAAGGAAACTCTCATACCTGTGACTTTCCTATTATTTTTTACTGAATGTTTTAGCCACCTCTGCAGGAAAAAATTGAGTAGGCTTTACTTGTTTTACTGCCTCTCTAAAACTCTTCCAGTTTCATGTTAGGGGAGTAAAAAAAAAAACCAAAAACACAACAAGAAACACATACTGCCTTTTAAATTAAACCAACAAATTTTGTTTAATCTGCCAAAAACATGTTGTTTGCACCTTTTTCCTTTAGCAGAACAAACTCATACTTTTAAAGACCACAATCTGGACCCTCTTTCAGGGAGTTTTCCTTCAAAGGGTGGAGGAAGAAAATTCTTGTCCATTCGAGATACTACTGATGGTAATGGATGGAAAGAATTTATCTGTTTTTAATCCTTAAAGCACATCCAGAATATCTCCCCACCCCTTCGTTTATCCCCAAACTGTGAGACATTAAGATTCAACTGGCCTTCTGCCACCCCAACAGCTACCAGTGCATGAACCCCTGGTTCAAAAGTGACCCTGTATAGCACAGCATGACCAACCAGTCCTGCAGGCTTCCTCTGTCTTTAAGGAGACCTGAAGGCCAGTTCCAGCCCTCAGTCTGCTTCTCTGATCTTACCTCTCTAAGGAGAGTAAGGAGAGGCATGCAAAACCATGCTTAGGATTTTACAAAACGGGCTCTCCTCAATTCTTTGATGGGTTTTTTTGACTTTTATGTTACATTTGGGCACTTGTACTTTTTCACCAATGGCGAAACTATGCCATTTAAGTAATTTCAAACCTTAATAATAATAATAATTACTAATAGTGTCTTGCATCTACTGACACCAAAGTTCATTATAAGCCATACCAAAAGCCATAGCCATTTCTTATAAAAGAGGAAAGCTCAGGTTCAGCCGGTTTAGAGCTATGTCTCTAGTTGCAGGAAATTGAAAAACTTCTTTCAACTCTAACAGATTTCCAGTGATTTTCATCAGCTGAAGACAGGAGTTTTGATTCAGATAACACACGATGAGTCATTGCCTGAGTTCCACACTGCACCATCCAGGAATTTTTTATTAGATGGAGCCCACCTTGTCTGGACATATTAAAATGGCAAGAATGACAATGTTCTTGCAGTAATTCAGAATGACCCTCCTTAACTTTATCCCCATAAAGTGTTTCAACAACTCGCTAAAGCTATTGCCCAGACAACACTGACCTAGCTCAGAAGCACAGTCTGGAAGTATCCTTTTAATTTATACCAACAATAGCCACAAGTAAATCATGATATTTACACCAAATTATATTTCACATTTGTAGAAAAATTACCAAGTGAAGTCTTACACTGTTGTATATATCCTTTCCTTTTTTCTGCATGTGACAGCATGTGGAACAGGAAAAAACTTGTGTACAACTTTGGAAATCACATCTAAAAATGGCTGTCTAAAGAGAGGTTGTTAAGTCTACATTTTGACACCTAAATAAATTATGTGATTCAGAAATACTAAGACTCCAGCAACTCTGAAGGAAGAGGTAATTCATCTTTCAGATGAGAAGCAAATTCAGATCCTGATCATTTATGATTGTTAGTGACCCTGAGCACAGTAATGTTATTTACTTGTATGTTCTAAATAAATTCCAGTACTATTAATCTTTCTGTGTACTTTTGGTGTACTTTCTGCTTGCCTGAGTTTCTCTGGCAGTTTCAAATGAAAATATTATTCAACAGTTATGGCCGGATTTTGAAAATCTGATGTATGTTTCCAAAAGTGCTCTCACTGATTTGATTTTAAGCTACTCATATGTCAAATGTTTACAAGCACATTTTTGCAGCATCAGTCGTAAACTTTTGTATAATATTACCATATGTTTCTAATTAGAAGCAGCTTCATATATAACAAGGGACTAAAAGGGTCATAAGTCTTATGAGGTCTATTAATGACAAAGATATTCCCCAGATTATCGCAAATAATTGTGTGTCTTCTATTACACTGAAATAACAGGGAATGTGCCTTACAAGCAGTCACCTGGATTTCTTGGGCTGTGTATTGCTTGAGGTGCTTATTATAAATGTATTGCTAAACAACAGGTATTTTCAGAAAGAGGTAGTCCTTATAATGAAGAGTAGCGTTTGAGTCACTGGAGTTTTCTTATTAAAGAGGGGAAAACTTCTTAACAAATGTGCAAGAGTCTTCCTCTCACATTCAAGCTATATTTTGTTGAACAAAAAGTATATCATGACTCAGCTGTTATGAAGTTTTCCAGCTTTATTTTAAGATGTTTACTTCAACTATAACGTCTTTGACTACTTATGGAAAGCTCACTTCTCTAAGCACTTCTGATCTGTGGCATTTTAAATAATTAAATTGTCTTGGTTGTAGCGTAATTAAATTGTCTTGGTTTTAATTAGATTCCCTTGAGTGTTTTTTTTTAATTACTTCGCAACTTGAGGAGAGCCTCAATCTGAACATTCATCTGAAATCTCTGATGTGTTTAATAATATAAGGCAAAAAATATCTGTCGGGAAAAATCTCATCAAATTATATTTGCAGGCATTCTTATATCTTTCAGTAAGGTTAATATCAAGCAGCTTACCTTGTCATCCAATTTCCGTGCACTGAATGAAAGTTCAACGTAGTCGTCATTGCCAGACAGTTCCTCAGCGATCACCTAAATGCAAAGCTACATTTGAGTTTTGCATGGGGTAATGAAAGGGGACAAAGATGCCATTTTCCAGTGTGAAGACCGTAGACCCCATTAGGAAGCTGAAGTGTGGTACAAGTTAATATGTTTCTCTTTGCAATCAGGAAGGGCTAAGAGCATTGAGTGAATCCCTTGCTCAGCTGATGGGTGGCACCTTGTTAAGCCTACAAACCTGAATGACTTTGTATCATGCAACTATCCCTTGTCAATCACCTGTCAATAGACATACAACAACATCCATCAGGGATCCCTTTCCTCTGACCAAATACTTTTCCTCAGACAGGATAACGGAGAATTCCACAGTCTCAAAGTGTCCAAGGGGACAGAAAAAGTTGTACAAGAGTTGTATTATTTGAGTCTAAACCTTAATTATTTTTATGCCGCTTTAGCATCATTTGGCAAACAAAGTGGAAAAAGGAGTGAAGTCACCTGTCATTAGTTGCCATGAAAGGCACATTTACAGCAGGAGAGTTCTCCTGGTATAGTTTTTCTGCAATAGCTACATTGGCAAAACCATTTACTATAGACTGAATCAGAAGAAAGTAACACTAAAATAACAGTGTGATTCTTTAGATGGCCTAAGCTATGCTGGTAATGATGATAATCACTGTGCTGTGAAATGTTGTTAAGAAAAACCCCAACTAACCAACTACCAAAATATCCTTCCTGCCTAGTCCATTAAAGTACTTCTGTGGACAGAAGGTATTAACCAAACCTTTCAGTGAGATATTTCACTGAAAGAAGTTCTTTGAAACAAACCACATTATATTTTATTTGACAGTTATAAAATCTTTCCGTATTGTAAATATTCTCCCCAGAGATTAAAGCACCCAAAAGAATGTATTTCCTGGGTGTTTCATGCCCAGGGCCACACACTTGGCAGCCGTGTCAGCTCTCCAGCCAGCCTCACACCATCTTCACTGCACAGACTCCAGGTCCTCGGGGAGCTGCTGGGACACCCCGACAATTCTTCAAACTGGCTGAAGGCTGCTGAAAGCTACGGTCAGAGCACTGCGGCGCAGGATGCTTTTACTGTCCACATAGGCATCTCCCAGGAATTAGCCTGGCTGTCTACAGCATTAATAAACTTCACTATCACTGGGATTTTTTAAGACCTTTTTTCTTTCTTTGATAGAAACTAACTTAGACTGTGCATTGGGCATAACTGGCAGGGGTTTGGTAGCAGGGGATGCAGGGGTGACCTGTGTGGGGAGGCTGTGAACTGCCCTGTGCTCATCACAGCTGGCCCCAGGCAGCTCAGCAATGGATAACAGCCTCCAACTGCACCCCAAAATATCAGCTCATCAGAGGCGTGTACGGCACGAATGTGTGACCATATTTAAGGAAGGGCGGCAGCTCCTAGAGGCAGGAGTCACAAAGGGAGGAGGAGCAGTAGGAGGCCTGAGAGGCCACCCTAAAAAGGATCCAGGAGGAGGCATGGAAAAGGGGATGTTGTTGGGGACACAGCTGGAGACGTGCTCTTGGAAAGAGTGCCTCCATGACAGAGGAGGTACCTCTGAGGGCCTGCCCCGCCAGGTAAGCTTATGCTAGAGCAGGGACTGCCCCAAAAGGACTGTGGCCCATGTGCAAGCCCATAGCAGAGCTGAGAAAACGAGTAAGAAACAAAGCACAGCAAAAAAGAAATAGGTGTTTTCTGCTCCTGACCTGTGCCACCCGAGACCTCACCAAAGGGACTAAGCATAACATGTAGTGAAGGCAAGGGGAGTGGAGACTATGAAGGGTGCAGGAGAAGTGTCTGAACTGAAGTTAAGCCCAGGGAAGGGGGAGGAAAGGTGTTTTCCCTAAGAGTTTGTCATATTTGTTTCTCAGTAGCCAAATCAGTTTACATTAATTGGCAATGAATTAAAATAAGTTAAATTGCCTGAGTCGAGACTGTTCTTGCTGTGACATCTCATAGCAGTAAACTATTGGATTTCCTCATGCAAAATATTCACACACAGCCACGTAGGGGCACAGATGCTTAACTGTGCATTAAAGTACCATCACACAGACTTGTGTGTGATGTTTCATGTGTTCCAGGCATATGTGAGCTTGCTGGAGATTTGGCTCACAGAGTCTGACACATTTCTCTTCCATGTAGTGTGGTGGTTCAAAAGATCATAAGCCGTATATGACCACCTGCGCTCCGGGATTTGCACACCAAGTTTCACAAATATTTTTAACTGAAAATAATGAACCCTCTCCTATGACAGACTTCTAACTGGAGAAGTTGAACAAGGTTCTGTTTTTATCCCACAGTCATAATAAAATTGTATTGATGAGACATTACACAGTCAAAGGGCTAATAAAATTCCAGCAAAACATGCCAAGACAGGAATTTTCATAATCCTACAAAAACCTCGTAGTTCACTACACTGAACATGTTAGGAAACTAGTATTCGTAACTTGCATACTTGTAAGACACCTGGTATGTACCCCAGGTCCAGAAATAATGACAATCCATTTTGACTTACTGTGTTAAAATAACAATTTTTTTATGTTCATTTTTGTCTGAGTTCAGTTTTCTCCCATTCAAGTAAAGTCAACTTGCTCCTTAGCACTGCTGGCTGGAAGCCAAAGCAAGTAACTAAGGTCCGTATTTCATGGTTATCACCCAGTGTTAGGCCAGCAGGGACTATTAACTCATTTTCTCTCATCTTCTGTATATCACAGAGAATTCATTTTTGACAGAACTCTCTATTAACAAACTTAATGATTTTAGCTGAACCAGAATATTCGTGCTTTCACAAGACTAAACTCCTTCGTGTCTCTCATAGAACAGGAGGGGGGTCCACAACACCATGGTGATGGAACAAGATGAAGTATGCCCAGAAAACCCCAGCAGGCAAAACTCACCAAGTTATTTAGGGAGAAAAACTCTCTCCTGGTTCTATTCAGCCAGATGAGCGGGGAATTCCTTTCCAACCCCAGACCAAAAATCATTTGTATTTAAGCAAATCCCTTCCCAGCCAAGCACCAAGGAAGACACCTAAGAAAGAAAATTCCCTGGGCTCTCAGAAAGCATTATTTCTCATAGTCTGCTGTCTCTTCTGTGGCTGAAGGCAGAAAAAAATCCAAACAATCAAGCCAAAAGAAACCCATCTGGCTAATTGCACATCAAGGGAAAAAATCCTTCTCAACCCCATGAGGCTACAGAGCAGAGATCCCCAAAGCAGAATATTTTATTATAGTCTTTGTCTTAATGCAGAGCTGCAAATGTCACACGCATGCTAGGTTCAGTGTAGACAAGCTTGATCTCCCAAACAAGCCAGCAAAGAGAAAGATGAAAGAGAGGTAATACATTGATTTGCAGATGTCAAGATACACATGGGGCTATAACTATCCAGTCCGTAACTGTATTACAACACAACTAAAATACCTAATCTCATCAAACTTCTGCATCTGGTGTTGCTGGATGCGTGTGCGTGTTTTCTGAGTTGCCTTTTTTGTCTTTTGTTTGTTGTTTTTTTTTGTTTGTTTGTTTTAGAAACTGGAAAAAGCCCAAGGGCCAAAAAACATCAGACTCTGTGTGTCAAAGCAGGTCAACATGAATTCCTGAAGGTTCTAGACCTTCAGCTAAAAGTAATCAAGCAGCCCAACTTTCTTGCTGTCATCAAAGTACCTTAAAAGTAGTAGTAAATATTGTGGCTTTTGTACAAATCATACATTATTTGTTGCGATTTCCTTACAACAAGCATTTGTCAGAAACAGCAAAAGTAATCTGTTAAATAAACAATTTAAATATATTTCTCAATGAAGGGTCATTCTGGTGACTTAGCAGGATGCTTTTAGGGAGAATTAGTCACAGTAGATATTTCTAAATAACAGGAAAATAAGAGTGTATTTTAGACTGACTTACTGTTATAGATGACTTTCCTGCTGTGTTCCCATGTTTGAGTAAGGACTTTGAGAGTTTCCTCTGAGAAACAATCTGCACAAAAATAAAAACACCAGGAAAAAAAATTAGAATCTGTAGTAAATACATGGCTCATTGTGATTTTCGTTTTTATGTTGCCTTTTTTTTCTTTTTATCAAGGTAGTGTCTTAATCCACAATCAGAGTTAGCGCAGTAATACCACAACTGAGAAGAAACGTCTACGGACAGGATGCAATGGAAGGACAAAGCAAGCAGATGGAGCGAAGCAGAATGGGAAGAATACAACTCACTGAGTTAAACAGACTAGTGGAAACCACATCTCAGATTTTCCTCAACTATTGCCATGATGGAAACAGCAGGACAGAAGTAATACTTAAATGGACTTTAAAGACAGTAAGAGGGGAGCTGTACATAACAAATCTATCAGAGTTGCTTCTAAACCCCATTCATTTTTATAGGAAATTGAAGTCCATTTCAAAAAGAAGGCATTTATTTTATTTCAAAATATCACTGACAAAATACATTATTTCCCATATCAGTAATCATTAAATTCCCCTAATGATCTTGAAATGTTTAAAACTAAACCTGTAAAAATAGTAGAAAATGAAAAAGCTTTAGAATAATGCATAATTAGTAAGCTTCAATGATGTCCCAGTATATTAGGTCTCTCTTCTCTGTAAAGTTAATGCTGTATTAATTTATTTATTTTTAAATTGGAAAATGTAGAGAGATTTAGAGGTTTAGAGACTCCAAGCATATCTTAGGAATCACAATTAACATTATTTTTAATGTGACAATACTGTAGCAGGATCGTGCTGTGCAGATACTGAGCAAAAGATCACTTCTGCCCCGGGAAAAACCCTAACCTCTGGAATGTGGCTTTTATGCTAGAAAGAGTCCTTTCCTACATCCAGCATTACTTGGACAACTTCATCCAGATGGCTAATCTATAGCACTTCAAATAAAATGATCCACAAATAGACATCTTTGGCAAAATATGCAGAAGTATTGCTTGTAAAAGAGAGGCAATCATCAAGAGAAAAGAATGGCTCCAGACCCTTTATTAGAGTCCTGGGTATCATATACATTTCAGCAATAAACCACATCAGTAGGTAATGGCCAGAGCCGGAGGAGTGTGAGTAATGCAAAGTCACAGCCAGGCAAAAAAGGTGCTGTGAGACAGGAGTGAATAGTATGTAAATTTTAGCATAATATCACCATGGGGAAACATGTCTGTCCTGTCCATCAACTTGCTGAATCGATCAGAAAAGCAAAAACAGGACCTCAGATTATCCTCAGCTACTCTCATGACAGAGGCAGCAGGACAAAACAAAGTTTAAAATGGGGTTTAAATGTGAGACAGGAGAGCCATCACACAGCTGGATCACAGGCCTGCCACAGGACTGGACAGGACATCCAGAATCACTTTGTCCAGCTTCTTGCTTCTAATGCAGGACCAGTTACACCTGGGTCAGCTATACCTGACAGACGTGTGTCTAATCAGTTCTTAAAGATATCCAGAGGTAAAGCAAAACACCCTCCTCTGGCAATTTATTAATTATGGTATTCATTATCCTTACCGTAAATGTAATTTCCTAACAGATAACCCAATTCTTTGCAGTTTAAGTCCATTATTTCTGTCTAATGCACCATGAATAAGTAAAACAATCTTTTTCCCTTCCTCTTTCAGGCAATCTTTATATCTGAAGATCAATATCATCTCTCCACAGTTGTTTTTAGACTACAGAAGCCAAGTTTGTCCTATCTTTCCTTTTTGACTAAATTTTCTAGCCCTCAAACCATTCTCACTGCTCTCTGCTGAGCCCTCATGGACTGGCTCATATGCTAATCTTGGAATAATGCTCAAAAATTGGACATAATACTCCTGGTCCTTCCTACGCAAGAAGACCCTCTCATGTCTTGCAAGCTATGCTGCTGATTCACTCCAAAATTGCATTTGACTTATTTTAAGACTACCATGACACTGTTAACTAATGTTCATTTTACGACCATTTCAGATTGCCAGCTGTTTCTTACCCTGCATTTTTGCAGCTGGCTATTACTTACACGAATAATTTAACACTCGCCCTTTTTGGACTGCCTTCCATAAACCAGCCTGCTGCCATCTTCTCACTCACTTTTCCAAATTAACTTTTGGATTTCACCACTAGTATTGGTCAGTGGTAACAACAGACAGGGATACAGTTAAGATGACCAGTACTGCCAGGGTTCAGATGTCCTTTTTCCTCCCTAGGATCTTGGAAAGATTGTTTGCTGTGACCCCTTAAGTCATCCATACCTCTGTTTTCTTGCCAGCTAAACAGGTTCAAGAACAAATCGTTACACTCCTGTGAACTGTGAGGTGCAATTTAAAAAAACCTTTGAGATTCTCCAATGGGAGGTAATACAGAAATACGATAGATTATTCTTAGTATATAATTAAACTATGGGTTCTGTACCAACCAGACAATGAATTACGGCAGCTGGGGAACAGGGCCCATTTATCTCTATGACCTCTCCCCCTTCCAGGGGATGCACAGACAACTTTGTAAAATAGAATAAGCTCTTCCACTAAAAGCTATGGGTATTGTGTACCAGAAACCTTTTCAGATATGTTACACACATATATATGAGATAGAACTTGGATGGGAACCTGTCCTTCAGCTAGCCTCCCTTAGAAAGAGCAGGACTTCTCCCCCTGAACTACCCAAATTCCTACAGCTCCCTTTGCTGCTTTAGAAAGCGTCCCAGCTTTCAAGAGGCATCAGGCAGACAGAAACCTGAAGCTTGGGAGCTCCCATGCAGGTGGCAGATAGGTGGCTCACAATTCCAGAGAAGATAATTTATTCTGACATTCCCATTAGTAGATTGTATTAATAAGACTTGCTCTCTAAGCCATTAGCATCATTGTGACACAGTAAGCACTCTGCATATGTAAATAAGTGTATTTGGGTGCAACCATTTACCAGTTGTTAATTAAGCGGCCAGTACAAAGAACCTTCCATCTGGCAACAATGTGCCAACATCATTGCCTCAAACTGTAATTAGCCATGTAGGATCCGCAGACTATCATTGCAATCACTGCCAAGGAATCTGTTTTCCTTAGCAGGAAATTATTCACACACTGTACAAATCAGCTCTCATTGGTTACAAGAACCACTTCTAAAGAAGCTGCCATCCATTGTATATATATAATATTCACTGTTTATGTATCAGTGTAAATCTTCTTCTGAACAGTATCATGAAAAGCATTTGCTGACCTGATTGCCAGACAGCAAGTCCTAAACAACAATAACTTGAGGGCCTAGAAAGCATTCGTCTAAGTTCAGAGTTACAGAGACAGCCGAAGTGGCAAAATGGCTTACAAGAAGGTATTTAACAACAGGTCTTCCATTTGTCAGAAGTCTTTGGTTTGACTCCTACTTTGAAAACTTGCAATTTAAAACTTCATGGGAAAGGTGTTTTGTCCAAAACTGATGTGATGAAGCGCAGAAAGTAAAAGTCTCTCTTCTTTCTAAAACACAGATAGTAGAATCCAGTTCAGCCCTAGTAAACCTCGTTACTCTTCCAGAACGTGGTTTTTTCATGAACTTTTTAT
>KZ506239.1:188062-218914 GCA_002844005.1 Limosa lapponica baueri
ATGTAACTAGCACAAAAGCAACAAATTTTCATTGGCTGTTACTTGACATCTTTGATGCAAAGAGCAGCCAAGAGTCAAAGGGCCATGGAGAATCCACTGTCTTCTCACCAAAAGGACATTTCTTTGGAGGAAATTTTAACCGTGCTCATGAAACAGCATGTGAGTGCTATAGGCAACAACGGTACATCTGCCTCATGAACTAAGCAAAATCTTTGGTCTAGAGAACTATGGTCTGGTGTTGCATTTCCTTACGTGTTTTCAAAAAAATAGTTCAAAAGCTGTAAACATGCAAATTCCATTAATTAGAGAGCGGGTGCCACTATTCAGCCCAAAGCATGTTTTCCTGTGGCTGTTACATTTTTAGTAACTTCTTAGACTGACATGTAAACCCACTGTTCCCCAAGCATTTTAGGGGCCAACAAGGGAAAATCAACAGGCTGTATTTTTGGTAGAAGTCATTATAAAATGCTGATTAAATCTAGAAAAATCACATTTGTCAGTTGAGATGACAAAATGTACAGAGGTGAAGGGGTAAGATTATTTTTAGGTCAGCTGAATTTTAACAAGATTGAAAATTTCCATGATACAGTACCTTACATGAAAATTTGATACCAAGCAGAAAGCAATTTACACTTTGCTTGGCAGCTCCTGAGGAAGTTATTAATAATTATTTTTTTTTTATTATTAACAGTGCTTTCACACCATTATATCTCTATCCCATAAATGAAAAGTCATTGCAAAGGTCACCCTAATTTATAGCTCCAGTTTTCAGTTTAATTTATGTTTGAAAACAGTCAGAAGAAACCTATAGGTCTTTAACTCTTTTTAAGCTATAGAGCTCAAAGACAAGCACAATCTTATCAACATTGGCAAAAAACTTTTGGATGCAAGTTGGCTGGAAGAGAAGCATTTAACATGAATGGTCTGGAAATTATCTGCAAGTAGTTTCTTTTATTTATGTGATATAAATATTAGATAGCTTGTAAACCTCCAAGTCACAACCATGAAGACCTGCTTTCAAGCACCAGAAAAACTAATACATACAAACAGCCCAGGCCTCAAGGGGCTCCAGTCTAAACAATTTTATTATTTCTTAGTTCAAAAGTTCTTCATTAAGAAAGCCCACTTCTCTGTTCAGGGCCACTGACTGTCCTCTGCTTGCTTACTTTTACTTTCTCAGTTACTTTTCATTGCTCTGAAGCAGGAAACAGATAGATTATAATATATACTATGTATAAATAACAGATAGATTATAATATATACTATGTATAAATTCTTTTAGAAGTTCCTGGATGGAGTTCGCCTTATATGCTCATAACTTTTAAAAGAAGAAAGAAATATGATTGCTGATAACTCTTTGCATATACCTTATCTCATCCACTCAGAAACAAAATATGATATAGTTACAATAGCCATTTCACAGACAGGCACTCGATATTTGCACTCAAGGACCTACACTGAGCCTTGGCAGACTCCCAGCCAGTACGGATTTCAGAGTCTTCTATGAGAAACCCCAAGCTCTCACTGTTAGAAAACCTGCCAAAACCGCAGGTGCAATACAGGCTAACTACTAGTGGCAGGCAAATCTTGGCAACATTATTCAGGAGCTGAACAGGGAGATCATTTCAGCTGGGATGGGCAAGAGTGATGCTCAATCCCCCGTATGAAGAAAGCAGGGCCTAAACTGATTTGGAACCCTTGTACCAAGGGAATCCCGAGTTTTCTGGAACAAAAGAGATCTCTGGGGAAGCTACAAGAGCATCCTTTCACTTTAGGATCATATGCAGTTGTTGTCATTTACCTCCTTGATAAGTCTAGGCTTTCTAGGTTGCACAAAGACACTGGAAAGTACAAAGGCATCCCTCCCACTCACTGCCATTTAGGAAAGCTCAGATATGAGAGAAAAAAAGCAAGTGCTCAACTAATGCATTAATGCATAGTCACACCGGACCTGAATGCACTACATACCTGCTTTTAGTTTGCTCTCCTCTGGAAAGAAATGCTTTAATTTCATTCAAATAGTTCTGGGAGTTAGAGGACACCATGTTTTCTCAGCCTAATGTCACAAAATCCAAATCTTTTGGGTTGGAGTGATAATTTTTAGTCACTGTATGGACTGCAATAAAAGCAAACAGACTAAAATTGTAACTTTGTTGGGAGACTTTCATGTAACCCCTTTGGATCTCTAATTGCTTTTCTGCTAACATTGCTGATGCTGGGAGTCAGTGCTGGGAGACCTGTTCTGCCGTGATTCTGTGAAAGTTTTAGTTGGATGGCATTGAAGCAATTTGGGTAGATTCTGACCCACTATTTCCTACTGACAATATTTAAGAAAAACCCCTCCCAAATAACAAAATAAGACCACGTAAAGTATTAAAAACACCATATACAAAATATTAAATATTAACATGTTAGTATTACTGTTAATTAAGTTCTATTAATATATTAATGTATAATATTAAAATATTAAACAGCTTAAAATATTAAATCACACAAAATATTTTTTACATTTTTTTACAAAGGACTAAAAGGCTAATTCGGTCTAGTGGCAAACTGCAAAGCATCTAATTTATACACACCCAGTAAAAAACTACACAAAGCTGTAGCTGTATCACGTAGTTGTATCACAGGGGATGAGTCATACCTATTGTGCTCCTAGAAGTACAGAGATGGTCAGGCATTTTCCAGGGAAAGAGTGCGTCACTGGAACATGAACTTAGGTTAAACAAGATGTCTAGTGGCTTTGTCAGCCACAGAGGTTTGATGAAACTTTGGCGTGGAAGGGTTTGAAAATAACCCAGATGCTCCTCCTGGACATCAGTGGTTCAGACAAAGATCTCTGCTCTGTCCGATTCAGACCAGAAACACTAACTTTGGTCCCTCACACCACTAGCAACCATCTTAGCCACGAGGCTACTGACTATTTCACATGGCTCCCCCTGTGTTCTCTTTTCCATAAATTATAAAATACTCACTGTCCCAGACAAGCAAACTACACGTCCCATGTCCCACCACGTGACTTCACCTTTCCTGACCATAAGAAATGCCTTAAAATGACACACAGAGTCTTCAGGTTGCTTGACACATGAATGCAGCGCCATAGCGCCGGTGGTGGGGGAATGCTGGCCGACCCACAGCACCAGCACCAGTCCCACCATGCGGTGCATAAGGCCAGGAAGGGTCACCAGGACCCCGGCACAACAGGGCCTCTGGGTCATACTGTGCTCATGTCCCAGCTGCCAAATGTGCACACACACATCGCTTGCTAATCCTCCACACGTCCCGGCCTCTTGAACTATCACTGCCTCAGCTCGGCTGCTGGCGCTGCACTGACTCTCCTCCGTCTGCCGGCTCCTTAGGGGGAAGCACCAACGGGCAGAGGGGCTGGTGAACTCCTGAACTGAGACCAGCTCCCCAGGAAGACTCCTCTCCCAGAGAGGAGGAAACACCAGACTGGGTCATCTGCAAAGGCTTTCATGTCCTGCCTGGCCGGCGCAGGCTCAGGGGTGATAAGAAAAATATGGATGGCAATTTTAATTTGTCTCCTGTAAATTATCATTTGGAATATCAAAGAACTCCAGCCCTGAAATCTTAACTGAGGATAAGCATAAATTGTGCAGTTTTTCTGAGCCTAATTGCAGAACTTCTTCTGTACATAAACACTTTAAAACATGAGGCTTTTTCCCGCTATTGACCTTGGGTTACAAAGGACGATACTTCTTGTACGAGCCGCTGCACTGTGAATATTCAAGCCAGTTTTGAAAAGCCAGTTGCAGAACATTTCAGTGAACCTGAAAAGCATAACTTCTCTTTAGAGCTCATCATTAACACAGCATAAATTAAGGTCTTTCCAATGAACAATGATTAACTGGACTGAACACTGAGAGGACCACGATAACTTTAGCAAGACAGCAATAACTTGCTTTTGTAGAAGATATTTTACATTTTCTTATATTTAATATGGGAATACTTTCTGAATTTTTGTGTGCAATATTTTAAGTTCTGCTAGAGATCAGAAGGACAAGCTTGTAGAAAGTACAGCCCTTCAGGTACGCATAAAAGACTTGGGCAACTTCTTGATGAGCACCTGAACTTCCAGCACAAGGATTTCACCTCACCTGGAGCCTCCAGGGTGGGTTTCACTGGGTGCTCAGGGATCTCTTGTCTTTTTGGCCCCTTGTGTTATCACTGCCCTAGGTAGTGCTCATGCCTCAGCAGAGAGGATTCAACAAGTCCTTTCATCTGTATTCCTGCTTAAGCCATGAAGGTGTCCTTATAATGAGCTACAAGCTATCATTCAGAGGTGACCTAACACAACACTATCTCGGGCATCCAAAAATTTAGGCTTACATTTCCAAATAACTAGTTGCTTTAAAGCCTTGACTTTCATAACAATAATTATAATTTTACCGAACTTGAGGTACACACAGCACACTGGAGTGTAATATCAGTCTGTGAGACAGAGCCAGACCTCCCCAATGGCAGCTACCGCTTAGTGTAAATGATATGCCAGACCTTTGATACTCTTCATCAGCTGAGAGGAGCCTATCTCCATACAGAAGGCTCTGCACTGATGACATGCTGTGATCATAGTGTCATTGACAGGAGATTTTCCAAAGGTGCCTAAGAAACTCTCCCTTTTTATCTCCAAAATCTGTTTGTTCCCCTTTCAGAAGTATTTTGAGCAGATTTCTGTTCAATGTAAATCACCACTGTCCCTCTGATTTTACTGCCAGCTGCCATATACAGCAAATTACACAGGTCAAGAGCTACTTTTCCGCATTAACAACTGACTGAAATGGATGAACATGAGCTAAAGTTTTTAAAAAAGATTGAGCATCCCCCCCCTCCACACTCTTCTAGTGAGGAAGTCCAACAAACTCCTCAAGGCTACCTTTGCACAAGGCCAGCAGCTGCACGAGATGACATTCTGGAGGCCATCCCTTCCATTGTGACCATGGCCATGGACTGAGTTGTGTTTTGGAGCAGGCAGCAATAAGAAGACTGCACTCTTGTCTCTTGCAGAGTCATTAAACAGAGTCAAGCAATGATTATGCTACTCCTGCTAGAGGGTTCAGACAGTAAATGGAATTACGTCAAAGCCCTTTATCTTATTCTGGTAAGACCTTCAGAGCCTTAACAATCATACAAAATTGGCAGCTCTAGAAACTTTGGTATTAAAGAGTGCTTATTCTGAGGTAGTCAACACATCCTGACCCAGCCATTAAGTACCGCAGAAGGACTTCATAGAAATCGCTCAGTGGCAGGAGATACACATGTGCTGTGCTCCCTGCATATTTAACAAGCACTCAGCAAGCATCAACACAAGTGGATAACAACCTGCATCAACTCATGGGATAAGGTGCTGTAACCCACTCAGATGTGATTACACTGGCATAGAACAAAAGAGAATTCATTTTTTCACTAAAAACTCTTGAATGATATGTCAAAGCTGAGCCCTAAAGGTGGATGCTAAATCCTTCTTTACTTTATATCCCAAATACAGCCCAGACATTCAAAGACTATGACGACTGCCATTTATTATTCCCCAACCTTCATTTGATGTTGAGAGATTCAGTTTGATGTTCTTAATTTGCATGTCCCTGAGGACACAGGCTTTTTGTAGAGAACAAGACTGATCCTTCAGCGTGGCAACAAAAATATTCACATATTATACCATTTAGCTTCTCTCTCAACTAGCCCCAAAATGCTAGTGAGCAGTGCAGTGCCTGGCAGCAGTCTGAAAGTCAGAGCACTAAGCAGGCATTTGAAAGCTCTTCAGCCATATATTCTCCCTACAGTTTCCCCCACAGATTGGAAAAGTAAGCCTTGGGAATAAGTTCTTTACTTTAAAAGGAAAATCTGTTTTGAATATTCTCTTCATTCACAAAGTAACGCACAACCTTGTCTACATGACAGCAACAACATTACTGGGTTTTGGAATATGATTTAAAACGTTCCAAGTGCCTGAAGATTGCTTTTTTCAAATGCCATTGCCTGGTGTGCTGGTTTTGGCTGGAGTAGAGTTAATCATCTTCACAGTAGCTAGTATGAGGCTGTGTTCTGGATTTGTGCTGGAAACAGAGTTGATTATATAGGGATGTTTTAGTTGCTGCTGCGCAGTGCTGATGCAGAGTCAAGGCCTTTTCTGCTCCTCACACCACCCCACCAGTGAGCAGGCTGAGGTGTAGAGGAAGTTGGGAGGAGACACAGCCGGGACAGCTGACCCCAACTGACCAAAGGGATATTCCATGCTATATGATGTCGTGTTCAGCATATAAAGCTGGGGGAAGAAGAAGGAAACGGGGAGACATTCAGAGTTACGGCATTTGGTCTTCCTAAGTAACTGTTACACGTGATGGAGCCCTGCTTTCCTGGAGACGGGTGAACACTTGCCTGCCGACGGGAAGTAGTGAATTAATTCCTTGTTTTGCTTTGCTTGTGTGCATGTCTTTTTCTTTGCCTTTTTAACTGTCTTTATCTCAGCCTATGAGTTTTCTCACTCTTCTGATTCTCTCCCCCATCTCACCAAGGGTGGACTGAAGAAGCCGCTGTGTAGTGCTTAGCTGCTGGTAGGGGTTAAGCCACAACACTTCGGAATCCTCAGTTCATCACCAGAATACTGTACTCACACAATTACATTAGGCTGTAGCATTGGGCTACAAAGAAATGAACTTACTCTAATCAGGATGCAAATTATTTATTTGCTAATTCCATCTTTCATTACTCCAGAACTGACTTCCAGAATTAATTGTTCAGCCACTTTCAGGTAATCTCACATCCTAGGCTTCCACGGCAATTACAGACATGTTTCTTCTTTGCCTGCTGCCCTGGAGGGCAAGAGACTTAGAAGTTGGAAAAACGTATTGTAGTGTCAGCCCATTCAAACAAAAATGCAGATGCTTGCTGGTGTTGAGCAGCAATTAAGGCTGAAAAGAGGCCTTTGGAAGAGTGCTTGGCATCACAGAATTGATCAGGAGAGAAATGTGGCCTCATACCATTTCTCAGAACGGAGAAAAATTAAGTGATGGGATGATCCTTTGCTCACCGAGTATCAGTGGGACTACATTATACTAAGTAGGAAATCCACACTGCTTCAGTAATTTGCTCTTTAATTAACTGACTATAAGTAGTGATTTGATAATTTATTTATACTGAGAAAGATCTGCTTCATACACTCAGGTAAGTTAAGCATAACTAATATGGATTCTCATATGGGTTAATGAATTATGTCAATTGATACAGGCCTAGTCAAGTTGCTAGTTTAAGAAATTCATTTGCTAATGAAGTGCACATAATTAAAGATTTATTAATCTATTTTTAATGTTGTAATTCAACTGCTAAATCAATTATATCATCAAGGCATTAGCAGCAGGAAGGCAATGCACTATTAAGCAAGATAGATACGCACTACTTTACCAGGCTTTCCTGAATTCCTATACTAGAAGCAACAATTTACAAGACTCATTACAACCATTTCGAGTCTTCCTAAACAACTAGGGAATTTGAACTATGGGTTCGAACGACTGCCTAGAAAAATAGCTGATTTCTTGTGACTCATGTCCATTATAAGCAACTCTCATTCTTTTTTTTCTTTGCCACATGCATCTTGCTAAGCTTGTCAATGGGCTTGCCATTTGCTGAAACCATAGCAGCCTAACAGCTTAATCCACTACCCAGTAACAGCGGTGGAAGCCTTTCTGTGAGCTACTACAAATACCAGGAAAAGAGAATATAACATTATTTGTTTTTCAGCACAATTACACCCACAATAACACATTCTGGCATTGAATAGTGCACTACTAACTGATTAGAAGTAGAGAGCAAGTTTAGCTGACCTGCATTATAGTTTTGCAGACAGCATCCTATCAGACCCCTGACTCGGGCTGTTTGGTTTGCACTACTATTGATGGATCTCAGTGAGTTATGGCTCCTGTATTTATTTGGGAATATCTATTCCAAAATGATCTCTGGAAAACAAAAGCCTTGTAATCAAGCCTGCTGCACATCCATGCTACCCAAAGATATATAAGCTTAATCTGACAGGACCACAATTTTCCCTTTCCTGAGAATGACTGCAGCCAGGAATATGCTATATACAGGGACCTTTTTTTACTAAATCTGACTTGCCCACACAACCACTTTGTGCAGTAAGCAGCCCAAAGCTGCTTCCTGCAATGGCTGCAGGCCCTCCTGGAAAGTGTTATGACTTTCAGTTGCTTGTAAACAATATGCCTGATACGTCCACATACATCAGATATATACAGCAAACATACACATCAGTCCTGCTTACATTCACTGTGATTTATAAAACTGGTTGGTATATGCATAGCTGTGAAGCAGATTCATGTGCAGAGCACACCAAATCCACCTCTGGTATGCCTCTTGGCAACAGCAGGGATGCAAAGTGCTGACTTTTTCAACTAATGAGCACAAGATTTGATCATAAAAGACAAGTGTTAGCTTTGTGGGTACTTGTATTAAGTGAAAGTAGTCCACGTATCTACTCCTATTTCCTACTATCATGTTCTACATATTATAATTACACGTGTGTTGCTATAAGTTATACATGCTCCATTATGATTCATAGAATGGTTAGAGTTGGAAGGGACCTTAAAGATCATTGAGTTCCAACCCCCCTGCCATGGGCAGGGACACCTCCCACCAGACCAGGTTGCTCAAAGCCCCATCCAGCCTGGCCTTGAATACACACAGGGATGGGGCATCCACAACTTCTCTGGGCAACGTGGGCCAGTGCCTCACCACCCTCACAGGAAAGAATTTCTTTCTAGTATCTAATCTAAATCTCCCCTCTTTTGATTTAAAACCATTACCCCTCGTCCTATCGTTACACTCCCTGATAAAAAGTCCCAAATAGAATCATAATACTATATTATACTACACTGCTGATTGTATTACTTTAGAGCTGGAATTTTCAAGGAAGTTGGGTGCCTAAACCTTCTGTTTCTCAAAAGTTCCAGCACCTGGCTATTTGAGGCCATAGGGACAGAAAAATTTGGAAGTTCCCTTTGTGCACAGGAGAGCTCTGAGCTCAGAAAGGAGGTTTTCCTCATCTGGGATACAGACTCTTCAGCAGCTGATTTGCTCCTTTATCAGGTGCCTTACCAGATGCAAAACAGTACACAGAATTATGTTATTGCTTAGTAAAATAACTTTGAATTCCTTCAAAAATTCATTTGCTGTAAAGAAAAAAATAATTGGCAGTTACCCCTGGCTTTGCAAGAGCACCCTAATTATATCAATTAATTAAATACATCATTCAATTTCAGAAGGTGTTTTCATTATTCTTGGTTCAATAGAGAAGATTCTGATGTTACTCAGCAATGTTTTTACAGTGGTCCCTCAATTTTTGACCTTTTTTCCAAACTTCATTTTACTTCTGTGTCATTACAATTAACCGATTTCCCATCTCTGCACATTCTCTCTCTTTATTTCCCAACTAATCTCATTGTCCTTCAGATCCTGTTAGTCAGAACTATTATTACTTCCCACTTCATAGCACAGACTTCAGATGTGCAATACAGAGGCAAATCAGGCCCTAGACCAGCAATGAGCTAATTAAATCTTTACTTAGTAACTCAATCTGAAAAGGTGGTAATAATTCCACAGCTCGAACAAAATTCACCTCAAGGTTTTCCTGTTAGATTGAGGCAGAAAACTTAAGAAAATGTAAGTCTAATAATAGCATGAAGAGAAGAGCCTAACACAAGGTATATTCATTCAGAGTGAAATTATACCTGCCAAATTCTTTCTTCATCTCCCTACAGCACACCATAAGGGGAAGTTCAGGGTTTTAACACTCGAGTATGAAGGATGCATAAGAGGTCGCTGACTACTTCAAAGAAGAACCATTTCATCATGTAGACTCTGTATATTCCACCATGAAATATTTCAGCCCTGGCATTTAGGGGTTTAAACTTACAACCAAACAGCCAACAGACAGAGCACAATGTCCTATGGAAGGTACTGCAGGACAGTGGTCAATACGCTCTATAAGAAAACTAGGCCAAAAATGTCACAGAATAGCTAAATCTGAGCAACCTTCAGGTAAACCCTACGGAACCCATGGTAATCCCTATGAAACTGTAGGCACTAATGGCCACAATCAATAAGCACTGTCAACAGGGTTTGGTCTTCCTGGTAGACTTTAAAATTTAGCTGTGACTGAAGCTGCGAAGAAGCAGCTTGTAGCAAGGCAGATTTTGATGGAGACTTGCCCAGGCTTAGTTCAGGGCTGCCCTTCTGAGACTCACATTAAGGCTGGCTTTAGGCACAGGCAGACACACAGCCATGAGAAAACAGCTTCAAAATGAAAACACTGCCCAGGCTGCTCTCCCTTAGAGAGTAGAGGCAAAACATTCAGCACACCCAACCAGTTCAGCACGCTGAGAACACGGAGCAAGATCCCTGTTTTCACCCAGTTTGCATGCACAGTCCAGCAGGGGTTATAACCTGATCACCCAGAAGGAGAGAGTCATGCCCAAGGCTGTTCATGGCCCTCAAACTTCCCTGCCCCTGGCTTCAATACTACCTGCCCCAGGGGACCACTGCAATGCAACTTGCTTAATTAGTCACTAAGTAATTCACAAGCCCCTTTGTCTTTATGCATGGGGTCTGAAAATGTAATTTTGCTGACACTGCTGAAAAGCTATGAGCTGCCTCTGGGATAAAACACATCACTCAGAGACATTTTGGCTAAAATGTCCTGCATTTTAGCCACTTTTAAAAAATAGAAGAAAAATGAATGCAACTAAATATGATCAGATATTTTCTTATCTCAAGAGGCTGCCATGCTGGACTCACACGGAAGAACCACATTTGGCAGTAAGGCTCTCCTGGCTTCACCTTTCAGCAACTGCAAACCTGCTATAAACCAAAGAAAGCTTTGAGTGGACTTCAGCTCTCCCTCTGTGTATCTGAGGTCTTTGATACCGGTAATTTTGAAGTCAACAAACCCCAAATATGCATTTTCATGTCTTGCTAAAAAATGAGAATAGAAAACAATGGAAACCAGTAGCACTGTTACTATGTATCTGCAGTGTGAAATGCATTGAATTTTTTTTGCATAAAATAGAAGATGTTTTCTAAACTGGTCTTTCAGGATAGTAATATGCTAATATATTTCGCACAAGCTGTTTTGCAGTTAATATATTCAGAAAGTTTATCCAATGTTTCCATCCAAAAAAATTAATTTAAATACCTGTTCTCTGCGTATCTCCTCTAAAATTCCCTCTGACAACTTCTTTTCAACACTTATTCTGTGCATCATGGCATTTTATATTAACAAACTGATATGAAAATGAGAAATGCAAATAATGCTTGATGGAAGTTTATCTTTAGACCTGGAATGCTCTAGAAAATCATTCCTGTTTTGAAGGTTTGGGCAGAAGAGAAAACACGTTCTCGCATTCTGTTCCAACTTGAGAGACTTACAGCAATGCACTTCTCATTCTTTTCCTGTACCGATAGTCCCACCCCAAAACACAGGACGGTTGAGAGAGGACACTTTCTCAATAGTAGGCTGAGCTCAGAGCCTTGTTTTGACCACAGTCTGGGCTTATTAGGGATAAATTTAAACAAGAAAGAGATGGGTTCAGGCCCACTACACATATCCTCATTGAAGTGTAATTTTATGAAAACCTCCTGCCACCTACCCAGCCGACCCTGGTGTTAGGTACTCTCAGGTATGGTGTGGCAAATCCTTTAGCACCTTCCAACGGATGACAAGGTCAAAAGAAAACTCTCCCTGTAGCAAATGAGTACAAGAGAGATTTTGGCTGAACCACACAGTGGAAACCAGGAGCAGCATATCAGGGCACATCTTGACCTGATCCAATTACTGTAGGAGTATTGCCTCTGCATAGATATCACTGATAGAGCCCTTTGGCCACTTGATCAGTGATTCTGTCACTGACAGGGCACTGGCAAGTTGCTCTACAAGTGTAACAAGTCCTGTAATCCATTCCCTATCGGTCTGTTGTGTGCTTGGAGCTCCAGCTGAAACACAAACACACTGCACTAAAGGACTCATCTCATTGCATGTCTCACTTCAGCACAGGACACTGAGCTGACTCTCCTTGCATAATGAGACACAACCCCAGGACCTGGTTGCTGCCAGGCTGAAGCAGGGGCATTAGTGGTCTAGCAGAGTGGTCTAGAGTGACATACTGTGAAGTGGGGAGAAAACAGGGGGATTGCTAGATGGCTAGAGGGGAATAAAGGCTAGGGGAAAGCAACAGCAGTAGGATGAAGCTCCCATAATACAATGAGGCATGGAACATTGTTCATCCTGCTATTTTGTTGCCATTTCCACAGAATAAAAAGACAGTGGTATGAAAAAATAATTACCACAGACACTGCTCTCTGCAGCTTCAAATGGACAGAACTAGATGAAGTAGATACCAACCACAACAAAACATGTCAATATTGAGATACACTAGAGACACAATTGGTCTTCAAACAATCTGCATTTCCAGAAAGGCCAACTTGTTTTAAATTAAGAGCTACACCTTCTAATAAATTCCTGCTTTTTCGATAGGACAACCCTTCTATTTAATCAGAAGAAAGCAGCTGAAGGTGAACACCTTTCTTTATCTAGACATGTTGAAAAACAGGAAGAAAGTAGTACAATCAATTAATTATTCATTGAGATTAAAGTCCTGTAATCTTTATCCCTCTTTTCTTTGTCTACCTCAATTTTCTACCTTTGCTTTTATTTTATCGATAGTAAAGGATAGCTTCATATTTCTACCAGCTAGCAGATTTTATTTCGTCTCTAACATCACTTCCTGCATTTGCACAAAGCAAATCTCTTAGGAGTAAATGTATTCAACAGTGGCCTTTCATTTCAGGCATCTTTGTTTCGGGGTCTATCCACTGGGATATGTGCAGTCTGACTTTTAAAGCTGCTATGCTCCCAGAGCTCCAACCGATTCCAGTGAGGACTGTAAGTGCTCAGCGCTTTTGAAGGTCACATCTAAACCAGTGAGTGGTGGGGACAGCCACAACCCAGCTTGGAGGTTTCCCACAAGGGAATTCAGCTCCTCCGAGGTGTAGGGGAGCACAGAGGAGGGAAAAGCAGAGGATTGCATGGAATTTATCCTGGGAGCTACATAAAGTTTTGCTGGGATGCTGCTGAGAGTGATGGGAGGAAGGTAGGCAGGCCAGGGAGTTGGTAAATGCACTGAGAACTTCATTGCAATAACTTTTTTCCATCCTTTCCAGTGTTGTCAATTGTTTCGATTTTGCTATAAGATTCTTGAGTTTTTGCACCTTTCGAAAAGAACCCAAATGACAAAATGCTCATTTTCTTAAAGATCTTTTCTTCATGTTTTTGGGGGAAAGTCCTGAAATATCAAGAAAATTATCTAGTAATTTGAAAACTGGATGACAGTGAACAAATAAAATGGTGGTAACATTGATTTTTCTTAATCTCTTCCTTTTTTAATGATCTCACAAGCTGGGAGAATTGATGTGATGCCCTGAAATGTGTGAAGGTGGCCTTGTCAGCCTTTATAATCCCTGCTGTAATGACATGATTGCTTGGGTCACATGTAGGGACTGAGTCCAGGATTTCGCTTTTTTTTTGGTATCCTGGGTTTGAATCTCTGACATAAAATGCCAAAGCATAGCATCGCACTTGTTCCTGTGAGCAGCAGTATCTAGGATGAAACCATTAGTGCAAATTAAAATACAGAGCTGGCAGTCATTATAGCTACAGAGTCCTGCTAATAAATGTTTATGTATCAGGGCCTCCCCATTATAATTCAAATGGATTTAATGCTAGCTACCAACAAATTTGCTGGAAGTTGCATGCAACCATCAGGATGCCATTAGTGATTTAATCCATAGCAGTTTGATAGTTAATGAGCCTTTTGGAATGTAAATCACTTATCTCAATTTCAGAATCAGTTTTGGTGCAGGGAGGGGCAATCTTCTGCTAATCCAGCTCAGCATTAGAAAAAGCTGGTTTTTTTCTCATTTACTATGTACAGATATTGCAGAGAAATAAATTTTAATCTAATATGTAAAAACATTGCTGTACAGGCTGCTGCCACGAAACATTTAAGGGATAGGTGTACCAAAACACAGAGGACAGCTCAGAAGAGAACATTTCAGCCATGATCCCATTAGGGATAATGAGCTGTTGTCCTCACGAAGCAAATTGATTTGATGAATCAGACATAGAGGACACACAATTTTGCAGAATCAATATAGGTATATGCACTGTTTATGAAAAAAAATCAAAACCAACCCACTTTGAATCAAAAAACCTAAACCAAGACACATGAATGATAAACCCAAGCAATCTCCTTCTTTGTTTCTCCCCATCATTCCAGTTCAGCCTGTATTTTGTCTTCCTAATCATAGACTCTTCAAGGCAAGAACTAGCTCTTCTAAGATATGGTGGGGATGTTCCTATAACCTAATTTAGGAGTAAGCAGACTATTGCACCACAGGCACTGATATATCAGGGGGAGGGAAGATTTAAGGACATTTGTGCAGCTGCACCCACGTCAGCTGATGTGGAAGTGCAGATCACACACACCAGTGATAATCTGGCCTAAAGTTGTTTTAATACTGCTTCCCTGCCAGTAAATCCATGCTTGATATATCAATATTCAGAACCCATGTAAATCCACAAGGCAGAAAGATGCTTTTCAATCATTGCTAAACTTTTCAGTGTTTCTACAAATACTACAAGAACAGATTTGCTGTCATGTCTTTTTTCCAAAAATGTCCATTTTTATTCATGTGCTGCCCTATTTATTCTAGGAAAATTGTTTATCAGTGTATATATGAAATCTTCCAGACTTTGCAAGGCTCATCAGAAACCAGGTTTTCATGGAATAGTAGGCAGTGCTGCTAGTTTAACCCTGATTCAATAAGGCAGGTGCAGAAGTCCGCCCAGTTTTAATGGATGACCAGACCGCAAAAAGGTAATGAAAATACCTAAGTTTTTTGTGAATTGGAGCACTTCACAACACTTTAATTATGTAGGAATGTAACTCTTAAAAGTAATCTCTGCTAACAGTTACAATATTGCTGTTTAAATTACACGTGGGTCCTGTTTTAATTAGTCATTGCTAGGTGGAATTTTAAAAACCTCTCTGAAATGACAAAGATTCAACAATTATCTCAACAGTTCAAGTCAAGCTTATTTTTGCTTCTACAGTTATAATTGGCCCTTCAGTTAATAATGCTACACACAATGGCACAAATATTTTCCTAAATGTTTGAGCACTGTTCAGTCTGTCAGGAAAGCTTCGCCGTCGCTTATTTTCAGACACACATCATTTGGGGCGAAAACTACTGCAGGGAAGGCAGGGGGTGCGAACCCTGGCTTCAGTGCTCCAACTAGGATGGCCTATGTGGCAGAGAAACTCAAAAATACCTGGGCATCTCCAAGAGGTAGCAGGCCTGCTTTTTGTGGCATTTCTTTGAAGACTGCCATAAACATATTCAGTTACACAAGAAAAAAAACACAGATAAACCACCACAGTTTTCCTCAGCAACAGAAAATTATGATTCTTGACATTTGCTCCTACTCCATATGTAGGCAACAGGATTTTTAATCTCAGCCTTTAAAAAAAAACTTTAAAAATCTCTCACCTGTATTATGGAAATACTGTAACACCCTGCCTGGAACTGGCATCAAGCAGAACGTCTTTCAGCATCTGTCTTAATCATGACACCCACCTTAATGAAAAGGGGCAGTGATTTCATTCCTTTATCTTCTGCAGGGAAAGCTTGCATTTTTAAATGCAATTTCTTAATTGTAATGGGGCACAGAATTACTGTAAGGCAAAGGCAAAAAAAAAACCCCTACCTAATTACAAATTCCTCAGAGCATTATCTTGGATGTTTGCTCCCCTGCCATATAAACCCACTGCACAGTACACCCAAACTCTTAATATACCACTGAACTTTTCACAATGTGACACAGCTATGTAAACAGCTAGTCTCAGAAAAAGAATTTGGAAGGCCAGGGTCAAGTTATTTTTTCGACGGTAACTTACGTAAAAAGCTCCAAATGAAAGTGTACTTTCCACAATTTTCCTCAGCTATAAAACCAATCACAGAATTAAAAAGAAAGGGAAAAAAAAAAAAGCCAACATCTCTAGAAATAATCAGCAAGTTTCTGGAGTAGGTGTTTTTCTCATGCTACTTAATCGCTGAGATGTTCCTAGGTTAAAAACCGAAACCCAAAATTGTGCTGGTGAAATTGCCCTGGAGAAAATTGCACAGGATCTGTCCACTTCACATTTCAAAATTTAAGTCGAAATTGTGCTTAAATCCTGATTTCTGTGGATAAAATGCCACATAGGTGATTGCTACGGTGAATCATTCAGTGACTTGAGATTCAGAGGGAAGGGACCACTTTGATGTTACCCGCAGAGGTGTACTCCCTAGAGTCACAACAACAAAAATGAGAAAATAATACAGTCCCTATGTTAGATACCACGTAGTCTCTTCTGAGAGACTTTTTTGCTTCTGTAGTTACCTATAGAGACAGCAATACCAACAGCATAGCATGGAAAAAAGCTGCCAGAAGATCTAAGGGGGCAAAAAGAATAGAATGTATTGTTGGCTTGTGATGGTGGCAGACTAAAGTCTACTGTAGTAACCTGAAAATCTAAATCTTTCTGGAAAGAAACTGCTCATCTCATGAGAAGGTCTGAAGTCTTTGTGAAATATTCTGAAGGGCAAAAATATTCCCACATGACACATTTTGTTATAAGAAGTGGGAGTTATTTCAAGGTGGTATAAAGTGCCATGGAAGGCTTGTCAGGTGGCATATGGAAAATTTAAGCAACGTGTGCAGGAGTGCACATATGGTTGAGAGGCTCTCAGCAGCACTAGGAGAAGTGGCCAACAAGCAGCAAGATGATATTCTGACACTGCACCGATCAGTTACAAGAAAAGACTTGTTGAACCTGGTTTTAGGTGCATCATGCGACAAACAGCAAAACAAACCATCGGGATCATACAGCACTCTCTTGTTCACAACAGATGTACATTAGAACAGAGGTAGCTCAGTGAACACATATCCAGTCCAGCATATGCTCTCCCGCACCTACAGTGCTGCTGACTGAAAGGATGAGGGTGCTTTTCAAACACACACTGGCTTTGACAGCGTTTCATAAAACTCCTGAAGAGCAGGGGGGCTGAACACTCTCCTCCTGAGTACTAAACAGCTACCCACACCTTCTGTCAAGTACATCTGTTATTGCCAACCATATCGTCAACACCTCTATTTACAACTTAACACATTTTTAATTCACATCACTTCCAAACTGTGTGCACACACTACTATCCCCACCTGCTTCCCCAAAACTCAACCACACGGAACTCATGGAAGAGTTTCATCTGAAACAGAGAACCAGATTCTTGGGCAATCTGTGATGGAGGCCACAAAGATCCGGTCTCTTTTGCCTGTGCTCTGAGCTGGGTAGCTGTAAGCCAGTCTCCATCAAGAAATCCAGTCTCCACCTTAAGGGGCCTGTGAGTCTCTGATGGACAAATGCTAACAAGTTATACTTAGGAAAGCATTAGCCTGTACGTGCCTTGTTTCCAGTACCTTTCCCCATGCAACCCATCATTGACCACTGTAGGAGGCAAGCAGCTGAATGACGTAGACCTTTGGTCAGACATTGGTCATTTGTTGTACAATCTGTCAGTGGCATAAAGCTGTCTTAGCCAACTGTAGCTAACTCTCTTTGGAGAAAGAAAGGCGGAATCTGAGCATGTCCCATCAAATCATGACTGCTCAACAGGGCTCCAGGCAGCCCAGGGACAGAAGGACAGGCAGTGACACTAAGGAGGAAGACTGTCCACCCCGTTCTTCTAAGTTGCAAGCCTATGCTGAACACACTTCCACCACAGGCTTTACTTCTCAAAAAGAAGTAATAGCAGAGAGAAATCAGGAGACGCAGAAGAGCTGCTGTAAATCCATATGCACATGGAAGCATATTTAGATGTGTCTCTAGATTTTCACACGTGTAGAATCTGCTCTGAAATCTGTTTTCCTGAACAACTGCTAACGGAAGTGATATTAGCCATCCAATAAAACACTTGCTAATTATACACATTGTTTATCAACATTGCATCTAAACACTGAAATTTTCTTCCCATTTTTTCTTTATGGGTGGAGTATCCTACTGCCTGGATACACATGTACTTCAGTAAGTGTCCACATAATAGGAAGGAATTACATGAGGGGAAGGGTGGTACTGTAAGGTTCCAAAGCAAAATCACATCATTGCTTAGTAACATACTCAAGAACAGATGATGACTGTCCTAAAGAAGTGGTAGTAAACGATTAACCTCCTTAGCATTCAGTGGATGTGTAGCCCACTTGCAGTTCATGTTTTAAATGGATGTCTCTATGTTAACTTTGCAAACACAAGGACCTTTCTATTCAATATTGTGTTAAGATTACCTTTTCTGCTTTAATAGTAATGTTTCGTCTCACAGTGGTAAGCCCATCATGCACCTATTAAGTATACAATCAGAAAATTCATGCCAACAAATTATACAATATTGCTCCTTGCCCTCATTAGTCTTCAAGGACAATGACAAAAAAAAATTTTCAGAAGTCATTTAGCCACAATAATTTACTCTGATGCATATCATCAGTTAGGGAGAAAAATGGACTTAAATCTAGATGTGAATACCATGAGCATCATGAGCATCAAGAGACGGCGCCGGTGCTTAGCTTTAGATGAAGTAATACAAACAAAAGCCAGAATTGCTCTAGGGTTATAAAACACTCCTGGAAAAGCTACACCTCAGGAAATGTGTGGTCTAGCTACTACAAACATCTGATTCATCTGCAACAGTGCTGTCCCATTCAGCATGGAGAATTTTGCCTCCAGTAACCTAAAACATACGTGAGTACATTGTGAGATAATAAGCAAGAGTAATTAGAACTAAAAGGCAACTCTGAGGGTATCTGTCCTTACTTTACCTTCCTCCTGACTCCAAATACTATTCCTATAAGAATTTCTTCCATTGGGCTGTTTCTGGTCAATAAGAAGGAAATTCTGTGTAACGCAATACTGCATGGGCAATGAAATGCTCATCACTGTAAGGGGAAAAAAAAACTGAATCTCCCAGGAAGTTTTAGGAAAATGGAATATTGAATACAAGGCTGTTTTCAGAAAAATGAGGACAGTCTCAGCATAGCTCACGTTAACATGGTTATTGGGCTAGGAAGGTCCTGAAAGTCAGTGATATTTTCTATTCTGTATTTATCAAATGACAGCTGAAAGTTTTGCTACACAACTTCTTTAAAAATGTATGTACATATATTTTATATATATGCTTTTAGAAATAGGTACTTTAGTCGTATTTACAAAGGACTTGAGCACTTCAATCAGAGCAGGAAGTTTTCAGTATCTCTGAACCAAACCATGCTCATAGTTTTTTTCCCTTCTTTAATATTTCTCGGCAAATCTACATTCTTTCTTAGAGGTGTAAACCCCACTGCAATGCCCTTACATAGGGCAAGTTATCAGCCCTTCCCAGGCTCAATTCACCAAATGTATTTGCATTTTTGTCAGAAATGTATTTGCGATGCCAACAGAACTGCAGATACTGGTCTCTGTCATTCAAGTGTGCTACCGTCCTGCCTTGAAAGATTTCCAGGAATTTTCAAAATCGTCAGAGACGCATGCATCATCTTAGACAAGAATTAAGAACTAAGCAAAACACAGAGGGGACCAAAGCCAAGCTTTCTCAGGGGGCTCAAAACATTTCAGCTATTGTTTTCCACGCAATCATTCATCTCTCAGTGCTATTCACATCTTACTTATCCCATGCCAAGGGAGGAGAAATACACAGAAATAGCAAGCTGCCTGCTCCACCATCACCACCCATGTGCGCACTCCCATGTGTGAAGTGAGATTATGGCTCCTTCTCACCCCTTACATCTGAATGCAAAGGGCAGCAAGGTAACAAAATACTTATAAACCTCTTTAGCTGCAAGGAATCAACGGCAGGGTGACAGGGAGAGGAGGAGAGAAGCATTTTTCCTTACTCTGCCAATTTAGCAAAGGTACTACCTGACGCCCACAGTGTTTCCATCAGCTGTCAGAAATACCTTACATATCTGACAGTTATAAGAGATATTAAATATCAGTGTGTTACCAAACTTCTAAGTACTGATTACTGATTTTTCCAAAACAGTAACAAGGGTTTGATGCAAAAGAAATATTCTTGGTATTTGGGTTCTTGATAAGCTAGTGTCATATTTGTTACTACAGATTTCAAGAGGATTTTGTGCTCAAGGCAAAAGATTTCCCAGTTTTGGAAATGTGAATGACTAAGAGAAACTAAATAGGGAAATATAATGAAAAATTTTGTAAATAAAACTACTTTTCTCTGAGAGCTAAAGGGAAAAATGTTATTCCCTCTCCTTCCGTCCCCCTCCCATTGCAGGAGGAAATTGATTTAACCTCATTTACTGCTCTCTAGGAAGAAATCATTCAGCCATGAGCCTCCCAGGGAGCTTCCGTTTGCTGTACAAAAGCTCAAAATGTCACCGCATTTACAAATGAACAGAGCCTCTTACTCAAAAGGCATCAGTGGAGTCACCAGGAAGAGCAGTGGCCTGCAGGTTTCTTCCTCTCAGGGTAAATACTTTATTGGCAGGATAATATGCATGTTTCCATCAGTGAGAAGAGGTGCCATGGGCCTGGCAGACAAAGCAGTTTCTGGCCTTGGTTCAAATACATTTATAGCCAGGTGTGGCCTTTCATTTTTACCTGTATGACCTGGTTCTAGAAGCACTTTAACAATGCACGTCACATGCATGATGTGTCCATGAGGTTATGCAAGGTCAAACATACTTGGTCTTAGTTTTGTTTGAGGTATTTCCAACAGCCTGAGCATTTTCCTCAGGTTGCACAGATGTTTATTCTCAGTTTCCTGGAGTAATAGTGTGGTGGGACAAGGTTACTCAAGAAATCAGGACACCAAATGCTGCTGAGTATCCAAATCTTCTCCTGGCTTTGAAAAAATCTGTTCCAGTGTCTATATTATGGTGTTATCCACCTACAGAACTGACAGGCACAGATGAACTCTGTGTCACAGACCACCCCATACATATATCTGACTCTGTCACATGTACTGCCTCCAGACACACTTGGACCCTTATCTTTAGCCTCAGAGAAACGTATGATTGCAAGGAATGGTTAAGCTCAGCACTGTTAGCCACCTTTCTCACCACTCAGCTTCTCTGCCCTTGTTATCACTGCCTTCCTGTCCTGGGTTGAGAGACACAGGACTAACTTCTCGTCTAATGCTGGGGAAATTTGCACTTCTAGAAGACTCTAGTGTCTGAATTTGTGAAAATATTTACTTTATAGCCAGCCAGGCTCTGTGGGATTCAAGGTTAGTGCTTTTGAGCCTTGCCAGGTGCAGGGACAAGGAGGAGCAAGGCCTGGGCATTTGACCCAGGCTGGCCAACAGGATTATTTCATACCATGAACATCACATTCAATATAAATTAGAAAAGTTTGCTGCGTAGCTCTCTCTCCCTTGATGGCGGCGGTCCAGACAACTCCTTGCCCCGGTGCCGGAGCCCTGAGGCCTTCCCTTTCTCCTGAAGCCATTGCGCTCGCAGTGTCCGCCATTTGCTGTCCCCTGCTGGGAGTGCACAGCATCCTGCTGATAGAATTGGCTGAGTATAACTCTTGTATATCTTATATCAGTATCAGGATTAATACTGGTTCTTTAGTACTATTGTTAATTATTTAGTCTTAGTCTATTAAATCTATTTATATTTCAACCCTCATGTTTCTTTGTGTTCCCCAATTGCCCTTTCTGGGTGGGGAGGGGTCATTGGGTGATAGAATAATTGTCTAAACGACAATAGATTGTTATGGGTTTTCTCAAACCATAACACTTCCCCATGCACACAGGTTTTTCTTGCTGCTGGAGGGAGGAGCACATACAATGGCATCACAAAGTGCAACCACTGCTGGTGGCTGTTTCTAGCTTCGTCTAGATTCCTATATAGCTGTTGATTTTGTCAGGGGGACAACAATGTTGGTGAATCAAGCTTAAGAGACATACTTAAAGGGCTACTAAAGAAAATAAAATTCACCCTTCTGGAAGTTTTGGTTCTTTTCACAGACTTTCCTCCCTTGATCCTTTGGTGACAGTTCTCTGCCCTGAGCTTGGGTTAATTTAGCCATAACAGGTGTCACTCCTGTGTAACACTGATGGATCACCAAGTCTCACCAAATAAAGTTCTACCAACAAAGCTGTTCTTTGCCAATAAGTTATTTCACTTAGGATGTTTTCTGGGTTTGCACAGGCTTTGCCAGCCAAGGGGCAATGTTAGCTGTACCCTCTAGAAGCTGTTTGGTGATAGAGCTACTCAGGCAAAACACTGATTACACGAACCTGGCCTGCGTTCATTCCCTACTGACATTGCTTTGCCTTGAAATGGCTTTGCTGGGGGTGAAGAGCAAACATATGTTATAGCAATATCACTTGCAGTGCTACACAGGTGGCTAAATCCATCATCATATGGCATCCACTGCAGGCAAACTAGCTGCGAAAAGGCACAACGCCAGCCAAAACCAGACAAGAATAGACAGAATGGAAAAAAAAAATCCAAACTCAAACACTCTCTATAATCCAAGGCAAGGAAATACACAATTAATGAACTGTATATTTATAGTACATGAATTCAAGGAAGGTGTTGAAGGAGGAGAGGCAGGAAGATGGGGACATAAAATTCAGAAGGTGCTTTTCCCCACTCCCTATTGCAAACTCCCACTGCACAAAAATAAATGACCTGCCTTAATTGTGTGGGGTTTTTTGGTTTTTTACCATGTGTACAGATGCATGCATGGGTATAAAGCGCATGTAGAGATGGCCGCTTAGCATTGAAACACCCAGCAATGTGACTCTGAATTCTCAAAAAACTTGTGCATGTATATGTGCATACACACACTGATAGTGTATGCATGCTTCACACTTTGGTTACCTGTGTCTTTGAAAGCTGGGAAGTCACATGTACCCAGTGTGGGGTTGAAACCAGGCGTGACTGTCAAAGGGAAATGGTTCACACCAAAGACAATGCAAAAGCTAACATTGCCTAACAAAGTCTCACATAACAGTACTTCTTAGTTCTCTTTCAGGAAAATAAACAGAAGACTAAAAATGCAATAGAAACGTAATAGAAAACAAAATGAGGCTTTGTAGCCTCTTCTGTTCAAGTGATTTCTCAATTGGCTGGGATACACACATAAAAACACTCCTCTCCACACATTCTTTTCCATGAAGTTCCTCTGTACCCGCATAATGCCATTTTAAAAAGGAAGAGAACTACTTTTTACCAAAAAAATATCGCTACAGCAGAAGCACACACCTAAGAGGTGTTTCCCACTGAACTGAGAGACTTGCTGAAAACCTGCAGAAAAGAGCCAGACACGAAGAGAAATGCAAAACGGTTACACTTTCTTTCGTACATGATCTAGTTTAACTACAAGAGAGAACATTTCTAAATTGCCTGCTTTCTTACTTTCAAGATGGATGGTAATTCTGTGTACATTTTAAGCACACTCACTGTTATTTTTCAACTGACAGACAAGAAGATAGTGCACCACAGGAGTTTGCAAGTAGCTTTGTTTTTCTGACATAAAAAGTGCCTCCCGACAACACTCTTGACCAACAGGAAGATTGTCAGAAAAGCAGCAGAAATTCCTTCTGACAGGTCTTCTGAGCTGAGTCCTCAACAGATAATACAACACAGAGAAAAATTCAACTAAATCGTATTTGTTCTTATTTACTTTTATGTCCTCTCTTTAAAATGTGAGAATCATTTTTTCTCCTTACATCTCCTCCAATTGGAAAAAAGGACAAAACATCACACAACTCCATGAGGATTATTTCCTTCCAAGTATTTACACATAGTGGAGTATTTGCTGCATATACGTTAAGCACTGAAGGTGTAGTTCAGGTAAGTACACACCCTACTCATAAAGATTTTAGTGTAATGATGGGTATCATATTATATATATCTATATGTAGTTGATCCTATATTTGCATTCTTCAATTTCTGCAAGCCAGCCCTCAGTGTTTCTGTATGAGCAAAGTTTATTAGGCTTATCATATCATCTTCCTTCCACAAAAATTAAACTGCAGTTTAATTTACTACAATCGACCCCAAATCCACAGGAAAACTTATGCCCATACCACAGTATATAATCTGATTAATAAAACGGTATAGGATTGCAGCATGCAAGGACTTTATTCAAGCAAGTTCAGTCTCAAGCACACTCAAAAGTCTGTCCCAATTCTGAACACTATATACTCAAGCCCAACTGATACCCAGGAGGTTTAAATACATACTTAAATTGTTAATGAGAAGAAGTTGAGGGAAAAGGCATCATTTAAATCTAAGATGAATTATTCCTCAGTTCAGCCTGTGTTCCCAGGGGGTTCGTTGGAATAGTTGCCAGCTCCATGTTGAAAAAAACCACTACTTTTAAACCCCAAAAGAGCTGGTGTCATCTTGGTACACATCTTAGGAAGAGGAAGTGTACATACAGTGCCATGCTTTACATCTCTACTACGGGGCTATGCTCAGAGCTCTGCTGCCCTAGTTCCAGAGCACGGGCTCTACAGGAGTACCCAAAGCACTGCATTTCACTTTAATTTAGCAAAAAGAAGGGGACGGATGCACGTGAAGAAATTCCAGTCAGTATTGGAAAAAAGAAATCCACAAGGATAAAGAGAGAAAATCAGCCTCATTCAAACTGTGTAATGAAAATCTGGATTAGTGCTTTATACAGGAAGACAGAATTTAGCGTCTTTTCTCTCAAAGCACCACTGAGTACAAATGAGATCAAACTACAAAAGGTTCACCCAGGTCACATTTTGAATTTAAATTGATCTTGTTTGGTTGGTTTTAATATTAATTGTCTCTGAGGTATCCTGGAAAGATATTACCTGAAGGATTTCATGTGCATTCGTTCCCTTATCATTTTACCTTTGCAGTTTTCTTAAAGGAAACTCACTTGCTAAATTTATGCTGTGTAACCTATCTGCTAGGCCTTCCCAGCATGGGCTTCCCTGCCGCCTTCAAACACTTGAATCGAAGAGTCAAGAAATGAGCAAATAACTGCAGCTTTCAGTTCCTTAGATTTTGTTAAGACTGAAGCCTGCAATCAAGAAAGGAACCACTCTAAAACCCCATATAAATATAAATTAGCCTCTGCTTAAGTCCCAGTTAAACCAGGCTTCTAAGTTGCATTTTAGTGACTCTTTCCTCAGCAAAGCAGTCAGTCACATGCTCAATAATATAGATAAGTCCCAGTAATAATACACTTAAGTCCAAATAATAGTTAAATGCAGATGAAACCAGTGTGGTTTAATAACCAGCATTTAAAATCTAGTGCATATTGTAGCATTTTATTAAATATAACTGATTAGCTGAAACAGATTTCTCTTCAAATAATACACAGTTTGGCTCATATGTTATTTACATAAGTTCACATAAGCACTAGCTATGAAAAAGCCGATTTCTATTAATATCGCTAGCAATCAGATAGTTAAAAACTGCATTATATAAACAGGAGGTATTGTCATTCAGACAATGAAATCTGTTTCATAATTTTATAGTTCTTTGCAAGTTTTTTTTCTTCAAATCACCTCCACCCTAAGAACCTGGTAAAACTGTCCTTGGAGGGATGCCATAAATCAAACACTGCAGAAAACAAGAGTGGGGATGTATCAAAAAAAAGCATACCCTGAAAGAGATCTCTGATCCCAAACAAAAACCTCTGAAATATTTCCAGAATGTGAGTTTTGGCCAGATGTGCAGAACAGATGCTCCTGATTTTCTCTGAGCCCCTCTCCTCTCAAAAGCCAAATCAAACCAATCACAAAAGTCTTATTTGGAATCACAGATTTGATTCAGGCATGGCTGAGCACCTGCCAGAACCCTGTTACAAACTACATTATTTTTTAATAAATGAAAGATGAAATATTTATTCCATCTTTTCCTAGAGCTGTCAGTTGCACTGAATACCTGCTGGATGACCCGAAACTCAAAGAGATGGTGATATCATATTATCAGACCTGAAGGCAGGGAGGTGGAGCTGCAGAAATTGCAGACTTGCCACAGAAATAAAACACAGAGAAGCCTGGACAACATTTCCAAGCAAATGGACTGTATGCATTATTCTCTGTGGCACCTGCTGTTCCATTAAACTCTAATAAAGCCAGCTCAGAGAAGCTTCTGTCTCTTTTCACAGAGGCTCTCTGAGCTGGTACTTTTTAGTACTCAATAATTTAAATATTATATTAGCACATTTAAGGGATGTTCCCTGATTGCTAGCTAGTCATAGATCACTGGTGACATCAAGAAAAAGCCAGCCTAAATAGCTGCAACTTTGTTTTAAGGACAGGAAGGGACTCACAGCCCCTACGTGAGCAAATACAGCATGCCTAAAATGTCAAAACTCTTGTCTTAGGCTGTCAAAGATTACTTTGATTTAAAGCACTCTGTGCCAGGCCCAGCAATAATGCCTGCTAGGTCAGGAGAACTTCCCATGGCTATTGACTGCAGCACTGATTGTTCCAACAAAGCCTGCAATGATCACATAAGGTGATTAAAGAGTTTTGAAGTGCCCAAAGGGTCAGCTATGGAGAAGAGAAGCTATGGAGAACAGTAGACTGTGCAGGGGACTGATTTCCACAAACTTTCACAGTGTGGGATACTACCAGTTTCTTTTCCCCTCTCTTTCAGGTCCCAGAGCTGGACAAGCCAAGGCAGGTGGGTGAGGGGGAGTTACCTGCCTAAGCAGAAGAGAGCACAAATCTGACTGCAGTGGGGCGAGCTGTAACCACAACCAGCAGATTGGAGACAAGATTCAAGGACGGGTCTGCGTTACTAGCACGTGATGGTGTCCCTGTCATCCCTCGCAGATTGAAGCTATTGCTGCTAAACCAGAAGAGCTGTCAGGGAGAGTAGGATTGAAAAATGGGCCTCATTTACACTGGAAAATGAGTGCAGTACAGAGACCCAACACCTTCCCACCCCCAATCTAGTGGATGCCCAATCTGAGATGTGTACAGATACACCAGTTCAGATCTGAAATCTATGGTGTCATGCTGATACAGCGGGACTTATTGGCTTGGGTGACTACATCGCTTCTTAACCCAATCTGTTTTAAACCTATATGTCTCTGCATTATGGGTTAGTTAGACAGAAGCAGCAATCAGAAGAGAGGGAAAAGGAGCAAATTATCCCAGCTCTTGCAGCAGCAAAATGAGAGGAGAAGCCACATCCCATTGGAGGGCCATGCCCTGAATTGTACTTCCTTCTAGACACCATTTAAGTCAATCTGGCACAACTCTTACAAAGAGAAATGCTTTTTCTGCAACTGAGACTAGGAATCCAGGAGTTAATAAACAAACTGGCGGGTAGCTAACTATCATGCAGGTGATAAGTGGAGCTAAAACCATCAGGAAACATTTGGAGAGTTCAGCAACAACAAAAAAGTTTCTCTTTAAAGCATGTCTGATTACAGCAATATTTGGGAGCAGTGAAAATAGTAAGAAAGCAATCCAGAAAAGGCTGGACTGTCCTGTGGGACATTAAGTGGGGACATCTCCGAATTTTACACTCCAATCCAAGCAGAGTGAGGAAAGGTCCAGCAAGTTGTTTTGGCACTGGAAATTGCCATATTCATTTCACTCTGAAAATAATTAAAACCCAAAGCAAAACAAAAAAGTTCTATCCTGAAATTACTTTAGAAACTAGGCACACTGCCAGCTACAGCACTTTCGAGCTGAAGGCCTCCAAGTGGGGACTTACCACCCAAGCTCAGAGCTCCAAAGAAGCCTGGGATTTCCAAGGTCCAAAGCTCATGACAAATCCCTTCTGAGGAAAATGTTAATCTGAATCATAACTTTTTAATGTGATTTATAACTCATTTGCTTTGAGAGAAGCGAAAAGTTTCACTGGAACAAGACTGCCATTCTAAGCTCCACCAGCCTAATTCCAGGCACTTCTAACAGCTGCATTATCCCAAATATTGTGCTCTTGTGCCACAACTTATATGATGCCTGGAGAATTGCACTGCACATGAAAAAAAACCAAACCATACAAAGCTATGTGATCCCCTTAAGAAAGAGACTGTTTATTATCTGCAGTGTCTTAATCAGTAGTAAGGCTTCCAGTTAACTAACACTCATATAAAGCAGAGAAAAGTGGGTAAAAAGAAAAACTGCACAGAGTAGCACAACCCATCGCTGCTGTGGAACTTTGCTCTTCTGCAATACTTTTCACACAAAGATTTTCCTTTACAAACGTTAATCAGCAGGATTTACTCTTGCTTTTAAGTCTACAGGACTGGAAGGAAATTAGCAGACTATGATGTAATTTTAATTGCATTAATATGCAATAAAAGTATGTTCTTGGCATAAAATGCTATTACTATACTGCTTATGGGTTTAAATATTAAATACAACTCTCTTCTTTAGAACTCCTCTTCTAATTACACATTTTATTTTCTACCATATATTTGTCTTCCTAAAAGCATTTTGGAAACTAATGACAACTTTCAGGTTGGCTGGATTCCATTCTTTTTAATATATCCAAGCGAGATTTAATTTGAAATCTGACATCACCTTAAAATATTAATAAGATCAGCGTAGTTTTACAGTGTATATTCATCTCTATGATTGAAAGGAGCTAGATAAAGTTGGTGCAGGCTTTAGGTATCTTAAAGTGTAATAAAACTATGTGTGAGAATCCTATCAATATGCAGATACATCTAAATCCCCTGTTAGCAGAGAAACAAGAATAACACAGATCAATTTGAGGAGCTAAAGTACAGATTTTGTTGCCAATTATCATCAAAGCCAACAACTCCTGGAAATCTACCCAAAGGGAGACAGTTCCTGGAACTCCCTATGAGAGAGAAAGGATGTTATATATATCCTCCCATAGGGACATTGTGCCCTACCACCCAACTCCTGCAGCAGCTCCATGGACACAGCTACTGCCATGCCTCACCTTCAATGTCAGCTCCTCTTGCTGACAAAAATGAGAGCTGGCCAAGGCCAGCCTCATTAGGTACGTGTTCTGTAATGGATTTAACTGTCGGCAACTCTCTTCCTGGGGAAATGGGGACATTTCCAAATTGTCTTCCTATTTAGACCCTTTCATTTTCATTAATATTCATTTCAGTGGCTTGCCCTGTGGTGGAACCGAAGTTGAGAAGAACATTGCTAAAGTTGTGGCACAACAGCTGTTACGTTCCTGTGCAACCTGCTCTAGGTGGACCTGCTCTGGCAGGGGAGTTGGACTAGATGATCTCCAGAGGTCCCTTCCAACCCCATATCATTCTGTGATTCTGTGAAATCTGAGGAAATGTTAAGCTCCTGTTTGAACAGTAAAAGATTGAACAATAGGAGCCACCACACAAAAGCTGAGCCTGTGTGCAGGAGCAGCAACGTGAGGGTGGATGAAGCTTCTCAGAATGCCTGAAAGAAAAGGCAAAAAATGAGTATTGCTTTGGTGGAATCATGTACTTACTGCCAAAAAAAAAGAAAAAAAAAAAAAAAAAAAAGAAAAGGAAAAAACCTAAACAACCTTAAACCCAGAAAGGGCAGAAAGCCTGGGACATCCATGGAAGCACTTACATATCATGACCCCAAGAGGGAAGAGGAGCTGTACCACAGCTTTTTTCCTAGAGTGCCAATAAAGAGCAAGCAGAGTTTTGGAATCTGAAAGAAGGAAAATGCCTGCTATTATACAATTCCTAGTGTGTCTCATGAAACCAAAGCTGTCATACATTTTTTCACAGTAACAAGACCAGATCAAAAATGTACAACTCTCTGATTTTTTTTCAGAACAGATACCAACAACACATGACCTTAGAACTGCAATAGCGACAGACAGTGCAAGACAAGAGGGATGGTAATGACAGGCAATGAGAAATCCTGGGGTCAAAACCCAGTTCTATATTAATTCTTCCACCACATACTGTGACAATCCAAACCATCTTTGAAGACAATGATACTGCTTACTGGTTACAAAGCAGAATAAAAGTTGTGGTTTGAACAGGATAACAAGATTAGTAGAGGCTTGTAGGGTCTTCCCTCACTTCCTGGAGGGTGGATATAACTTTTTTACCTGAGCAAAACACAACGCCGTATTTCTCTGGAGCTCACGAATCATCAGTAAAACCACACCAGTGCCCTTCATCATGCCTAATTTCAGTGCCATACACAGCAGTACTGAAGTTTCATCTCCCCAGTCCTACAGTCCTTGCAAGAAGATGAAACATACTCCAAACTAACTCACAAAGGAAAATCATAATGCTTCCCATGTCATATGTCCTACTCCTACAAGCACCTTCATAATGAAGTGCTCTGTTGTTACCATCTTTATTCTCTCCTGTTATTATTCCTACTCCTTATTCCACCTCATCTTTGTCACTCAAAGAATAGACAGCAAATTGGTCCATGTGAAAAAGCCTAGAGAAAGTATAGCATGGTGCCCATTATTACCACTGAAAACTGCTAACAATGCAACAGTTCTGAAGGGAAATTATTTTAAATGCTGGATTTACAAGAAAGTAACCAAATCCAGACTCTGGGCTAGCTGAAATTCTAAGTACCTCATGTGCTGTGATGACACAAAGGATCAGAAACTCCAGTAGAAAAGCAGAGATTGGATTATGCAGCCAACAGAAGATGATTAGCAAACCCCGGTGTTTCTTAAGCATCTTTTTTTCTTTTTTTTTTTTCTTTTGATAGGAAGCCATGGGGAAAAAAAAACCCAGCTGGTTCCCAACA
>KZ506239.1:244315-256275 GCA_002844005.1 Limosa lapponica baueri
GGTCAATAAATAGCTGAATAGAAGACTTTTTAAAGAACGTTAGCAGTTTTGCTAACTCAGTTATTCTCAGAGTTTTGTAACTGCTAAAAAAGTCATGAAACAATTCTTATTAGGCCCTAAAACCCCTCCCAGTAAAAGCAGAAGAGGTTCAAGTTGCTGGTAATCCCTCAGTCCCACTCTGATGCTATAGGTTAAGAATTAGCATACCGAATCAATAAAGTGAATTATCTACTTACAAACCAGGTCCAAAGATTCCTGTTGACTGTAGGTTTATCACAATCTGCCAGACTACTAAAGTCAAGTCAGGCTTAAAATCTGTCCTGGAGATGTGTGAAGTTTGTGTATCTGCGATAAATAGCTCATGAGAGGCAGACATATCACTGAGCTAATCTGAAATGTACATCTGCCTGCTCATGATAAAAGCAGCCTTAGACTCTTCATCTAAGTTTAAAATATTACATATCTGATGGATAGATAATTAAACTGCATGGAAAGAGAGCAAAAGAACCAAAAATGTATTTTTTTGAGTGTTGGGCTGCCGGTGGCAGTATGGCAACTCCTCCCATTCAGAACTGTAGCAATTTTCCTTTTGGTTGATGCCAGTCAATGCAGTCAAGATATGCTTAATGCTAAAGGTAGTGATAATGCATCCTCCCACTTCACAGACTGGAGCTGCATTTCTGGAAAGTTCTCCCTAAGGCTGTTCAGCTACTTGAGCTACTGGTTTTCTGTGCTACCTCTTCACCCCTTCATCAGGAATCAAAACTTTTTTTTTTTTAAAGTAGCAGTAGCATTTGTCTAATTATTTCTCATATTTCTGTTATCAGCTCTGATTTCCTTTACTTGCTGAATGCCTCTGAAAAAGCTCTTCTGAGGATCTATGCCTGCAAAATCCTAGTACAGTTTTGCATGAGAAAACATATCTCATCTTTTATTTTATAATCTCTGCTTTAATTCCCAAGTGAAAGGGAGAGATGAAGAGAAAGCAAGCTATTTCTTAAGCTCATCCTTCATGGCTGTCAATTCTTTTATCTTGACCTGGAAAGGAGCCACAATTGAAGGTTTCCCATCACCTGTATATTCTCAGTCTGTATATTCTGCACATTACCTTGTCTCTGCCCCACAAGGACACATGAAAACAAAGATGCATCTTCCCTTTAAGCAGCTCTACCTGATGGGGCCATCATTCTGCATAAAGGCCATCCTTATCCGCTTGCGTATAGAAAAGCTCAAGTGTCCTTTTTTTGTACAATCTGGGATTGCTGCTACAGATTTTAGAGGAAGGCTGATTACTTTCTGCAGTAGAAGAAAATAGTCACTCTCAGCTAGCCATAGAAAGGAGGGTATTTGCAAGCCCTCAGATATATTCCTTATCTTCTGGATAATATGAAGACTACTAATACTAAATACCATAGACCAGTATTCAGTATTCTTACAGGTGTGACAGACAACTTCATATCTTTTCTATAAACTTAGAAATTGTGACAGATAACCAAGCCAGTCATCCAGTGTTAAGAAAGCAGTGGGAGCCCTTTAAGCCTTCCTTTTCCTGGTATCTTCCTTAAATAATTATGAAAACATTTTTAATGGTCTCTTTTTTCTTTTCTTTTTTTTAACCCTACTCATACAACAAAACTACAAGGCTTGACCTGGTTTTGAAAAGCAAATATTAAAAACCTCTTGTTTTATTAATATGACTGAGAACACTGTTAAAGAGTCACAGTTTTCATGGAAAGTTATCCTGAGAAAAAGTTGTGAAAAGTTAGTGAAGCATGAATTGAGAAGCAGGAAATAGACAGCATGGCTAAGGGCAGTATTTGCAAGCGCACCTTCGGATCATGAGAAATACTGATGAAATGATAACAAAGAAATATTCACAACTTGGGGGGCTTGCAAAAACACTGTTTTGCACTAATTTAAGATGGCCACTGGAGTGTCGTTATACAGAAATTGTACACTAGAAAAAAAACAGAGTTTTTCAATCATTTCCACAGTCTCAGATCAACTGGAAACTGAAACAGGATGTAAACAAGTAAGCACAGGTCATTCATATTTTCATCTAAACTAGAACAGTATTAGACTGATTTTTAAGCTGGCAGCTATTGCCTAACATTAAAAAATGACTACGTGGTCCCACAAGTCTTTTGATTCTTTCATTTCCATGGCTCTCCAGAGGCTGATTTACCAGGCAGAAGGCTCCTAGAAATTGGTCTCAGCAGATCTTCCCAGTAGAGAATGCTCCAGGCCACAGGACCAGGGAGAGGCTGTGTAGCTTTTACCACATCTCTACAGAAGTGCATCTTCCTGACTTCCCAGGAGTACACTTGGTTTTATTCATTTATGCGAACTATAAGAAAAAACTCTTCACTCTGCTATGACATGAAGACAGGGGACCTGAAGAGATTCAGTTGGACAGATACAGCCAGAAGTCAGTCTCAGGCTGCAGTAGGGGATCCCACAGCTCTGGTAGACAGCAGGCAGCCAACCCAAACATGACCATTCTCAGTAAGAAAACAGACTTCTGCAACACTATTTTTCTCTTTCTCTTCTTTGCACATGCATTACATTTCACAAACTGCACTACAGAGGCAGAAAATGCTGTTTGAGCTAGTGGAACATTATGATAGTTCAAATATATATTGACTCAAAGTGGCAGCATTTTACTTCAGTTGAGACAATCTGTCTGATTCGAATGAGTTTAAGTTTAAAGACTACTTGATTTAAAAAGATGGAAAAAAAAAAGCACTGTGGCTATGCTTAAATGCTGCAAGAGACGCTCAAGAGAAAGCAGCAGTGATGGATGAGATAAAAGCAAAAAAGACTTATTATAAAGTGGATTTAAAATAAATAGTCACTTATTACTACCTGGGGTGTAAAAGGAGAAATCTCATCAAAACCTGATGATGTTCATGTTTCTGAACTGGGCACAAGAGGAAAAAATTCCCAGTACCAGCTTCCAATCAAATATGTGCCAACACAAAAGATTTACAGCCATTAGTTTTCAGACCTCTGACTTCGCATAAGTAGTTGGAAAAGACCTGGGAGAGGAAGATAGTTGTCTTTCTTTTTAAAAAGAAGTGTAATATAAAAAGCAATTCTAGGTTTTGAATTTAATGCATATATATTTGTAAAATGTACTCAGTACATTAGGAGTTGAACAGAATATTATGAAATATGTTCTGTAGGATATGGAGGAAAACTTCACAGTAGATTCCCTCCTGCCTTCATTATAATGAAATGGTCTTTCAAATAGCTTGTACGTTTAAAATACACGTGTAAGGCTAAGAAATTACAAGGAAAGATACCAAGTCTGTTTTTCTCAGAAGACAGCTGGTGATTTGCTGTCAGAATCAGCTAACCTCTTTAACCTCTGCTTAAATTGTTGTAGAACAGGACCACGTCCATGTAGAGAACTTTTCCATAAAGAGTTAACAACAGGCAGGAGCTCTTCAACAGCAAACCCTTGGAAGAGAGGATACTTCCAAAATATTAAGGCTTGGAAAGTAAAGTATCCAATTAGATGAATTCAGGCTGAGAATGGACAGAGATAAAATATTCAATTAGCCTGCAGCCTGACCCTGCAGCCTTCCAGTGGCTGTCTTTGTCATTCGCACCACACAGAAAGACTTCAGGGAAATTTACCAGCAGCAGAAAGCAGAAGCTAAAAGCAAATCTTGGCAGCAACTGAGGTTACCACATAGTCTTGAGCAAAGAAGCATTCATTAGCATCAACATACGCTTAACAAAAAAGAAGAAAGAAAAGTACAATATTGAATTACGAGGGTACAATAGGCTATAAAGCCATATACACAGGCACATTGCTGTGGCATAAATGAAATTACAGCTTTCCATTTGATAAGTTAGAACAAGAGGGCTTTACTGGCACATGAAAAACTCTTAAGCATCATCTTCTAGGAATACTCCTTGGGAAATTAATGCAGCAGGACTGCTCCCATTTCTTCTCATGTTCAAAGGTCAGCAATCAGCACTTGTGCTAACAGATCATCGCCTGCAATATAAGACGTGAAAGATCTGGACAGTAGGGGCCAATCAACTAGATTGCCAGCTCCAAGTCAGGAATGGTAGAACCTTGGCCTCATGGTGGCTTAATTAAAAAGAATCTCATTGCTCATCTTTTCTGATGAAGATCTTGATCATTTCACTTACAGACTCAATTCTTCCCTGTTAGCTTTCACCAACCAAGGTTTGCACGAATCCAAATGTATTATCAATAAATCTAGTATTTCATTGAAGACTTTGTCCTAATCTTTGGCCAGAGAAAATGCAGGTAGCATTTCCAATTATGACCCCCATTCTACATCTAGAAGAGAAGAAACCCAAAATCTGCAACTGAATCAGAAGTTTCTTCACAATGTGAAAAGCTAACTTCATAATATATTCATATTCAGTGAAAGAGCCTCCCTGTCACCAAATTGAGCATAATGTGATACAAAACATCAGAAATTTGTAACTCCCTTTCTATGTCAGAGAACAATCTTTGTAAGTTGGTATGTTCATCTTACTGCTACCTCATTATTTACAATTAATTTTGTACAGGATGTCTGTTCACCAAGTTGAAATCTTATAGTGAAATCAGAAAAAAAAATATCTAGAATCTGCTCTAGCGTTGACTAGTATTTAAAAAAAAAAAAATCCAAAAAGACACAAACATCCAATAAACCAGCCCATTGTGAAGCCCTGTAGCTCTTTAAAGCAGAGAATAAATCCCAAATCACTGCTTGAAAATCCCTATGGGAATACAGCAATAGCTTTTGGCTCTGCATCTCTAAAATATTTTGAAATGAAAGTGGTTCAAATAACCAACCGATCTAATCTATGTTCCATGATGGGATAGATACACTTAATCTTCAAAATACAGGACATAATAGTTGCCTTCTTATACAGTGACATACGAATCGTAAGACTAAAATCTCAAATGGCGTTGAGAAAATGAATAGGGATTTTCCCACTGTCTCCTCCAATACAGGAACAAGGGACTTAAAATGAATCAGCTAGTGGCAAGTTCAAAAAATACAAGTAATACTACTTTATTCAACCAGCACTTAAGCTCCAGATCTCTATGCCCCAGGATATAATGAAATTTACTTTTTAAATTATTTGAACAAGATTATGGAAGATAAATTTACCAACATTTTTTAATTACAAAGACACAAATTCTTGTTTAAGAACTCCTTGAGATGCAGATTGGCAGAGAAAGGTGTAAAGACACTTTTATATTTCCATGATCTCACACTTCTTCACTGTCACCAACTAGCAGATGTGAAATGGGGTTAGACAGGCTTTAAGCCTGATTTTGTACATCTGCTAGTGGTGGTAGTTCTTGTTTCTGATCATTAAACTTTCAGTTCCATCCAAATGCTTCATCTATTACTCTGTTCATCTACATAAACTGAAAAAGATGTATCTCTTAGGGTTTATTTATATATGTAATTTTTTCCCCCTCTTCACAGTGCTTTTGTAGTTATTTTGGAACAGTTTGGTAGAGTCATGGAACATGTCAACCCACAGACTCCCCTATTTCATGGCTTGTTGGCTTCTGCAGTGGGCTGTAACAGCCACAGATGGATAACATGAGAGAGACTTTTGGGTATCTATGGAAACAAGTGGCTGAAGTCTGCCTCAAGGTCCTCTCTTCAGATCCTTCCCCCATACTAGGGAGGGGCAAGGAATCTCCTCCACCCTCCAATATGCAGAGGAGGGAATCAAGGCAGCAGGTGCTGGGATTAGAAATGGGGAGCTGAGGCAGGTAAGGAGGCAGATTAAGAAGGATGCTGGAATTAATTCAGAAATGAAGCAAAAGAGAGAGCAGGCCTAAGGGGAAAAGCAAAAAGAAATGAAGAGCAAGACTGTGTCCTTCCTATAGCTCGATTTCTAGCTAGCCTGTTTAGTAGGCTCCACCAGTATTCTACACATTAATTAGTTCAACGCATTTCCAAGCTAACCGGTCTCTACCGTCTGTTTGCATGAAGGTCTGTGCGGATCTGCAGGGTTAGTGCTCAATGAAAAAGAAAAAAGGAAAACTCAGTTTTGTTTTTTTAAACATGCCAAGCTCATCCTTGAAATCAAATGTCATGCTAAGTGACAAGTGAATTCCTTTTATCTTGAAAACACTGAAGTGAAAAGTTGTGGGTTTGCTCAGCAGTTTTATCAAGACTCACTAAGTTTCACCAAACCTGTGACTTCAGTCAACATTTTAATGACAAAAAACTATTTCCATCAACAAACTGTTTAACAAAAAAAAAAAATTCACTCAATTCCATCAAGATGAATTTTAGCAACTGCATGTTGTCTCTGGGTGCTGCTTTATTTGCTCTGCAGTTACTTCAAGTTTAATAAAAACTTAGGGGAAAAAGCAAAAACTCTGGCTATGCAAATCCACAAACTGGCACAGACTTTATATCCTGCTGCGGAAAGCTGTAAGAATGCAGCTATAGGAAGCCCTCCTTCATTTCAAAACATGGCTTCAGTCTTCCTAAACTCCTCTTCTCTTTTCATACAGACGTTCCATCTGGCTACATCAGGCTATATCACACCTCCTGATCCCATGGAGCTCTCATATGACCAGACACAGCTCAGCAACTTACTCAGCTTTCAAAATGGTATGTATACTTGCCATATGCAGATAACAACCTGCAAACATTCCTAAGAACGTAGCTTGGGCCTAAGAAGTTAATGAGAATTTCAGTGCTAGCACACCTCAGCTGAAGACTGCAGTGTTATATGCAATTAACATTTATTACACAAGGATATTCACACTGCAGGTGGGTAAAATAATAATTGGAGCAAAGGAATTTATCATCATGTACCTTTGCCTGACTCTACTACTCCACTCAGCCATTCACCAGCTGAAACCTAGCTCAGTAATTAAACCCCCTAAACACATTCAAATCAATATGAAAAACCCGTCATCAAATTATTATCTTTAACAAACAGTTTAAGTACAACATTTGGCCACCCTGCAAGTATACCTGCCTAAAACTACGGCCAGAAGAGCTAAAATTCAGCCCTGGATCAGCAAATTGTCTCTTAGGACATATGGATAGCATATGTACTATGCTATGGATAGCATAATCTTAAATTCTGCAATATCACACCCTGTCATCTCAGGCTAAAAATACAAACTTCATGTGAGAGAAAAAGTAAACTGCCGATTTTCTTGGGAGACACAATATATCATTTTAATTCTAGATTGGTGGAGATAGTGCTTTTCAGACAGCATCAACATCCATACACAGAGAAATGTGGGAGGGGAGGTATGTGTGCACATTTGTGCACGTGTGCATGCGGGTTTGTTTATAGGGAAACATCTACCCAGACAGGAAGAGAAAAACAGGAAGCGTATCGGGGCCAGAACTGAGGAGAACACAGACTTCTTTGAGTACTTGTCCATGTCCTGTCGGTTTTCCTAATGGTTTCACATCTGAGGAGTAATGTGGGCATCCTCAAATGGCCCTGGGAACTGACCCAGGGAATTACAGGCACGGTAACCTCACCTTGATTCCCAGAAAGGTGATTGAGCAGTTAATCCTGGAAACCATTTTCAGGCACATTAAGGACTAGAAAATCATCAGGAGTATGCCTTGGTAAAGCCATGTTGACAAGCCATGCTTGATCAACTTGACAAACTTCAATGATGAAGTGACTGGTCTGGTAGATGAGGGGAGGAGAGCAGTGGATGTCATCTACCTGGACTTCAGTAAGGACTTTGAGACAGTTTCCCATAAGATCCTCATAGGCAAGCTGCTGATGTGTGGGCTGGATGAGCAGACACTGAAGTGGACTGAAAACTGTCTGTATGGCTGAGCTCAGAGGCTGGTGATCAGCAGTGCAAAATCTATTTGGAAGCCAGTGACTAGCAGTGTACCACAGGGATCAATACAGAATCCAGTCCTGTTTGACATCTTCATTAACGATCCTGATGGGGCAGACTATACTCTCAGCAAGTTTGCAGATGACATCAAACTGGAAGGAGAGGCTGATATGCCAGAGTGCTGCCATCCAGAGGGACCTTGACAGGCTGGAGGAATGAGCCACAGGAACCTGATGAAGTTCAGAGGGAATTGCAGAGCCCTACCCTCGCAGAGGAATAACCCCATACACCCGTACATGCTGAGAGTCACAACCAGGTGGAACCCAGCTTTGCAGAAAAGAACCTAGGGGTTCCAGTGGACACCAAGTTGAACATGAGCCAGCAATGTGTGCCTGTGGCAAAGGCACATGGTATCCTTGGCTGCATAAGACAAAATATTGCTAGAAGATCAAGGGAGGTGACCCTTCTCCTTGACTCAGGATGGGTGAGGCCAAACGTGGAGCACTCAGGGGGGATCTTATCAATGTATACAAATACCTGAAGGGAGGGAGCAAAGAAGGCAGAACCAGGCTTCTTTTCAGTGGTGGCCAGCACCAGGCACAGGCAATGGGCACCAGCTGAAGCATAGGAGATTCCCTGTGAACATCAGGAAACCCTTTTTTACTGTGAGGGTGACCAAGCACCAGCACAGGTTGTGGGACAACCAGGGAGGTTGTGGAGTCCCTCTGCTTAGATATATTCAAAAACCATCTGACACAGTCCTGGGCAACTGGCTCTAGGTATCCCTGCTTGAGCAGTGGGGTTGGGCCAGATGACCTCTAGAGGTCCCTTCCAACCTCACCCATTCTGTGACTGAAAAAACAACCAAAAAAACAACCCAGAAAAACAGCCACATTTGAAAAAAAATACGTGTGCCACTTCCAATCTCTGGAAACAGCACCTACCCAACAACATGGATATTTTCATTCTATATTTATATGTGTGGGTGCATAATTTAAACAAACACATATGCACTCACAGTACAGCAGAACTGAAAAAAAAAATTCTCCTCAGCAACAGGCTGACACGTCTTATCAAACAGATAAAAGAGACACATATGGGCCTTCCCAGAGACACATATGCACAGATGTCTCACTTTCAGGGATAGTCTGCATCTGTAGAGTGAATCCATCACATTCTGGTGTCTCCAATAGCATGCACAATGATATCCCATCAACTTAAGCCCACCAGCTTCAGCTGCATCTGGCCCAGTATGGGCTGTGCAGTCAGTCCTCTGTACCTTCCATAACTTTCAACAGCACCTGTTTGCAAGAGCACAGCCAAATACAGGCTGCAAACCTGTATGTCAGGCACCTTCAGCCCAGCTGCTGACTGTTCATAAAACTTCCACACAACCAGAATATGTGATCAGTATGCATGTATCAGTCATACTGGATTTTGCTACAGTCTGTTCAGAGACATCCAACCTACAAAAGGTTTAAGATATGTGGAAATTCAAGAAAAGTTCATGAAGTCACTGAATCCATAGATGCAAAACTTTCTACTCCTTTTTGGGTTGTCGTTTAGCAATTTCTATGTTGAGTATACTCACTTCACCGGTAACTAAATTTTTTAAATAATTATTAGTCTGTCGGCTGTCTCAGGTATTGCTGGATCATTGATTGTCATCAGCAGAAGATTCTTCCAGCCAAATTATGTCTTCAGCTATACCTGAGTGACTCTGCTCGATTTAGCTCAGCAATTGGAACTTAATTAAAAAGTCTGTTGAGAATGTGTGGGCTAGAATAGGTAAAGGTTTAGCACGTCAGACCTGTATTAGCTTTGCAGCACTGATAGGAAAATGAACTAATAAAACCTTTTTGTTCATACTAAAATGAATACCCTGGACTTTCATTAGACAGTAGGAACAACTGACGTAAGATGAGAATCGTATCAGTGAACAGATCTGTTCTGCAAGAATTACTCTATTCAGACAATCACTTTCTAAATTAAAAACCACATCAAATATAGGAAAACTCCATTGCAACGTAAGAATATATTACTTAAAGATACTTACCCTGCTCATAACCAGCCACAGACAAACTGCATGAAATGCACTCAAAGTTATTCAGAGAACTGAAACGGCCCAAAAGATTGCAGTCTGTCCTTTTCAAACAGGGCCATTTCACTTATTTTGACCTTTAATCCATTGCTTGGTTAATTTCAACTATTTGAGTGATTACATACAGTGCAGCTAAGTGCTCCTTTCCACTTAGCTAGCTAGAATTACCTTTTTTTAGGCTATTATATCATCTTACATTTCAGTTACATGAAGACACTGATTTTGTAGCACTAGGACAACTGTGAGAGTTGTATTTCTACTCATAGACTGGTTTTCTACCAGGAACCTCTCTAATGGTTCCACAACAGTGAACTAAGAAAAGATGAAGACTGACATCAAAAAGCCTTAAGTTTGCTATGCTGGTGCCAACCCTACACTGGAAAAATTTCAGAGATCCATAGGTCAAAACTACGCTATTGGAATAACTGGAACAAAACCCACAAAATCTGACAGACTAGGCTGAAAATGGTAAATTAAAAAACTCATCAGTTTAGGATTTTGCTTTTTGCATATGCTCATAGCTATTACTATTTTTATCTTCTGATAGATAACACAATCTTATTCTGAATGTTAAAACTGTTGAAAAGAGAGGGATGAATTCTCACTCAAAATAAGAACTGGATTTAATACATTCCAAATTTTCTCATTCATACTTTCCATTAAAACTCACACCTTTTAGCTTGATTAACCACAAATACTCAAGTGTAACTTTTAGGTAAAATAACCACCAAGATTTCATTTTAAATATTCCATTCCATTCTAATGTTCTTTATTTACAATTTGCCTGTCTGTACAACATCCTGTTTCCATTTATCAATGGAAATGCTTTCTAAGATTAGGTAAAATGACAAGAAGTGAGATTTTAATCAAACATGAAATCTGCAATATAATGCAAGTTGATAAGGCAAATGCATTAAAGTTACAGTTGGATTCACAGTTGAAGTTAGTAATGCTCAAAATTTGCAAATCAAACTACTGTGTCACCAAATTCCTTTATTATTACTCCAGAGAAGAGTCATAAATACTCCTCTCCTCCACAGCATTTCTCCTCTTTAGATTGGAAAGCATGATGGTCACTATCATTTTCACTCCTATTTTATAGCTTTTATGGAACAAGGGCCTAAAGGGAAAAGTTTTATGATGCTTCATTCTTTGATCATCTTCATTTTTAATCTAGACTACAAAGATAAGTTCAAAGTGTCATTAAGAGTCTGATTCGAAGTGTATTAGAATTAATGGAAAATCTCTCTTCACTCTTACAAGATTATGCCACAGGCTTCAAATTGCTGCTGCTTTTTATTGTTCTTGCTATTTGAATTTTGCCTCCATTTCTCTATGCCATTCTAAAGCATCAGAACAATCATTTTTATTTTATTAAACACTCACCTCAAACCACTGGCCATGGGACTGCATTTTAAGGATGACACAAGGATCCGGTTTTGAGAGGGCATCCCTGTCTGATATGCCTTTGCATGCAACTCGCAGCTCCACTTTAGTCAGGCATGGGCTGTTAAAAATTCCCAGCGTGTTGGCTGCTGATTCATAGATGTTGCTCATTTTCTGCATTCCTTTTTCTGAAAGAGAGAAAAGGTCCATTTAGAACAGTGCATGCACAGTACAGTCCCTGCTTCCATGCAGAAGCCAATGCGATGTTCTGCGAGGCAATGGGACCCCGTAACTGTGAATGAGATCCCAGAGCAGGAGGAGGAAAAACAAAATCAAAGGAATACCTATGGAAAAAAGAAAGACATCATCTTGTATGTTTAGAAATCAGTCAACTTCAGAATGAAACTTTCCACCATGCCCCTGAACTCTGGGGCTGAACTGTGACCTTGACTTCCAGCTCTGTTCCTGCTAATAGAGCCAGGTTTCCCCAGGCCAAAGGACAGATGAGACAGTAATTCAGAATTTCTCCTGATAACACCTTATTCTAGTAACAAGGCTAAATTAAATTTGTTCAGCACTCCTTCAATCTGCTTTTATTTCTCCATACTCCATCTGAAAAGCATGCACTTCATCTTACACAAA
>KZ506239.1:275137-293561 GCA_002844005.1 Limosa lapponica baueri
GGGAAGTAGCCATTGTACACAAAACCTAACGTGACCCGGCCCTGGAAGCTCTCAGCTAAGTACACTGAGTTTCTCTGAAGCAAAGACACATACGCAGCCTGATGAGCAGTGAGAGCTATGAGATACCCTGGCATACTCGAAAAAGGTTCAGATTTGTTGTGTTTCAGTTTAGTCTACAGCAGTTCTTATATACACTAATTTATCTGGAACAGAAGACTGAAACTCTACCAAATTTCAATCCCCTCATCTACAAAACAGAAAAGCTAGTAGTCTTGCTCAAAGAAAAGACCGCTGCATTTCATTTTAAAAGTATAAAAATGTCACTTTCTTGGAACCTTGCTTGAAGGATGTTTTGGCCTTCCTTTGCAGTTAGGAGGTTGCGCATGGTATGGAACAAAAAATTCCAGCATAAAAGTTTATCAAAGTCAGCAAGCAATTGAGAATATTGTAGTGTGAACTGTCAGATGACCTTAATAACTAGCACCATGCTCTTCTCTTCAGTGTAAAGTGATGCAAAACAGCACCTCAGCTTCTTTAAGATCATAGGTACTGAAGACAAAGTGTTATGAAATGTGCAGCAAGAAAAGCATACATTCTGAAGAAAATAAATTAAGTTTTGGGCCTACATTTATGCCTACATTAAGAGAGGCATTTGTCTCCCCGCACCCAAAATAGCCGAAGATAATCGACTCCCTGGAGCTTACCAGTATTTTAATTTTTAAAAATAACATTTAAGCTCACTTTTAGTGTCCACCATGAACTCCTGCTGGCATTACTGTCTGAAATATTTTCATGTGACTCACCAGTTTGCCCAGCACACTGTGAAAGGCTCTCTACATTCTGGAGAAATTAAGCGCCTAATTTAATCCACGTCTATCTTCGGTTTGGTTATTTTATATTTTTTTTAATTATTCTTTTATCCATGAGAACAGAAGGTTGCAGGTCTGGAGTTTATATATAGTCACAGAAGTGGAGAATAGGACAGAAGACATGTGCCATGTTTGTTTATTTTGCTGGGCAAACTCAACACCTGCATGAACCCAGAAAACTGTTAAAAGATACTAAATCTTCTCCCCCTCCCCTACCTGCAAAAAAAACCAAAAACAAACAAAAAACAAAAAACAACCCACAAACCAGCAAAAGAATAACCACCAACTCAGTCAAGCAATCACATTATATAAGAGCCCAGGATCACTAACCCTAGAATTGTCACAAGTTTCTGTAATGGCACCTGGCAGCTCAATCAGTACCTCAGTCCAGTTCACACGCTTATCCATGGAGGAGCACTGAGTGATCGATCAGTCCCGGTGTGGGGCACGTATCACATCAAATGGTGGTGATAGGAGCTATCTAAACCCTTCACAACCATGACATAACTCAATAAATCTTTTTAGCGTTAAGGTATTTGACAGTTTGGCTTCTTTACAAAAGTAAAAAGGAGCAGGTCATCCAAACAGTCTCATCATGGGGGTTTGGCCCTGGCAATATTCTCCCTGTTAAATTGCTAGCCAAGAAGAAAGGTATCTTACTCATTCACAAATACTGAGTGAGCTATATTACTAGTTCTCACAGATATTGCAGCATCCTTCGAAGAGACCATGACAAAAGGAGACGTAAAAGAAAACAGTGACTTGTTTGTTAGATGCTGTGTTATTTTTTTCCCTTAATATTACATTTCACCCATTGCATTCATCAATAAACTTAGCAGGACACTGCCTGACATTTTAAAAAATGCAATCAATTATGAAAAGTCATGCTGTTTCAGAAAAATTTATCCCACACTGAAAATATGAACACAGTGACTCTCTCCAAGCTTTTAAGCTAATCTTATTATTATCCACATAATAATGTCCAGAGGCATAATAGTGTTCAGAGGCACCAGACCATTGTGTTAGTCACAGTGGACTAAATCTGTAGGAAAAAAAAATAATTGCCTTGACCTTATCTAAAGTTTTCTGATGGAAACATCTGAAATCCAGTCTTTCAGCCATGGGTGTTTGTTCAGTACCCTCCTTTTACAGTGACTGAAGGACAAGCGGGATTCCGGCCTCCGCTCTCAAGTCCACTCCCACCACAACTGCTAACCCACAGAGGTTACTTAGACTACCACAGACCAGTCTTCTCACACACAAATCAAAGCAAGCTTATTCTTGGATGATCTGGATCCCCTTCCCAATAGCTGTGAGGGGCTCTCCAGTTCTAGCTCTCCCAGGGGCTGACTGTGATAACCAAAACGCAGAGCAAATCTCGAGCAGAAGTGGAAAGGGCAGGTACCATTCTTGGGATCATGCAACAATCCCTTTTTCTTTTGAAACCTTGGTGAAGCTATGTATTCACATCTACACTAAGACCAGATTATTTCTTTTTTAAATTGTTTACACAGAGAATACTGTGAGTGAAAGAAATTATGGCTCAAAGTGTAGCCCTGCATCCGCATGCACCCGTACTTACTGTATCTTATTTCAGACTATCAGCTGTTTTATATGTGAAAGTGTTAGCAGCTCCTTTCACCTGAAGTGAAGGGAGCCTTATCAGCACAACTGTGGCCAGGTTTAAACCTTTATGCAAACAAGTCTTGCTTAGAAGAATCTAATTCCAATCTCTTTATTGCTCACCTAAGGCATTTATTGCACTTGATAGGCTATGAGGAAGGGCAGCCAGATTGATCCCAAGATTATAGGATTGGAACTAATGGGAACTGTTATAAAATTTTAATATATGCCATCTTCCAGACGAAAGGAGACTCCAGGGGGAACTGACCTTTGAGTGCAGAAACCTTAATAACATGTCAACAGTGGGGTTACATTTTCAATACAAAAATGAATGACAAAACTAGGGAGACTGCACTACGGTTGTACTGCATAGAAATAATTCTCAAAGGAGAGGTTTCTGCTAGACTTAAGTGAATTTATGGGTTATATAAAAGACTGAAAAAACACAGGGCCAAAAAAATGCTGATATAGTTGCCATTGATTTCAAGCAAATCTGTGCCAAATAAAACTCTTTTCATAGCTGATGCAAGTGTCATCTCATCTTAACTTCTGATTATACACCCACAGTATTGACACTCTTTTTAGCAGCACAGTCCTCCTTCAATTTGTACCTTTCCATTCACAATCACTATTAAGAGGGGGAAAAAAGCAACCACCTGCTCCAAATAAGCACTATATTCTTCACAAAATAGAATTTCATGGAAAACGAAATTACTTGAAATTAAATTTAGCAAGTAGTTTTCTCCATAGAAGAAACAAAACAGGTGGATACTCGGACTGACTTAAAATTGCAAGAGACCACCGGAGTTAATCTGATCAAATCCAAAGGATGAAATATTTTAAAAGTCTAAAAGCCTAATTTTAAAGTTTCAGAACCATTTCGCAGGTGAAGCAGTCTGTGATTGATGACATGCTTGTTTTCCAAATCTGCCTTTAAAAACATACACAGAAAGCTGGTACTGTCAAAATGATCCTGCCCTGTTTTATCCCAATTACCCTGTTCAGAAAACATTCTGCAGCGTTATTGATCATTTCCCACCATCTTTTGATTATGTGGCTCTACCCAGAATTGCATGCACAATAGCTTTAATTCTTTCCACAACAAATACAAATCCTTCTCTGCATCTGATGATAGGAATGGCATTTTTAAAAAAAACACAATATCAAACAAACACCATGATCCTCAAAAGTGTCCTTCAAACAGTAATTCAGTGTCTTCAGAGGAACAGCCTTCAAGAAACGGATAAGCTTCAGAAAGATCAATATTTCCGTTCACATTAAGACTATTTCTTATCTAGCTGCTATACAGAATATGCTCAATAGCACTGCACCGTACTCCCAATGGCTTTTATTAAAAATTCAGAATATGGAAAGCTTATTGATTCTTTTTCTGGTGTTTGAATTTGCGCTAAGTGTCTGGCACCCATCAAGGAAGAGTCGGCAACTGACCTGTGGTAGTAAGTGAATTACACAAGCCTACATAAAGCATAGGCTGTCACCCATAACCACCATACGTTTAAATTAATACTGACCTGGAAAATATTTAACATATTAGACCTACTAATAATGATAACTATAACACTCAACCTTTTACTACAAAGTCACATCAAGACAGCAGTACTCAAAAAAGTGCTTTCGCCTTAGTCATGTCTGAAAACATTCCTTAAAAACACTGGAAAGAAAAGGTGTATGCCTATACACAGCTTTGAGGTAAAGCCATGTACTTTCCTGTTCTTACCAACTTTGCGCTCGTTGTCACATAAGAGATGACGATGACTAAGTCTGTACAGCAGATATATTTCTGTCTTTGCACTGTGTGATACTATTTGCTGAGGTTTCCTGTTTACTTTCCAGATCAATTATTCAGGCACATGTGCCTGCACAATATGAGTTTTTAGAGCACACAAGGCATAGTTATTGTCCTAGGTTAAATAACTAAACTAGGATTACCAGAATGTTTATCCAGGCATTTGCGTTCAAGAAAGGCTACTGGAAAACAAGCAAAACCCAAATATTCTCCAAATAAAAACCACCTTCAGGAAATGAGGGTGGAATTAACTTTGACGAGCCTACATCCTTTCTGTTCTGCCAGTTCTATCCTGCCAGATCTCAGAGTCACTGAGAAAACCATGAAAAAGCCCTTGTCCCACAACAGGCAGCAGGAAGATCAGTTCTCTGTCAGCTCTGTCTAAGGCACTCTAGAGAGGGATGGGATACGTGCTGTTCATAATTAAATATAGGGGAATGGCAAGAATAAGGGGCTAGGCAGGCACAGACAGAAGTATTAATATAGAGGTCTTTATTCATTAAATACTTCTTTAAAAGTTAGTTTAACAGACTAATCTGTCAAGATCACAGAGCTAAGGCTGAAGTCTCCATAGCAGGTTAAAGCAGAGCTCTGCCATGTTTCTGCCATGCATTGTTTGATGAGAGGTTGCTAAATGGATTTTTGTATTCAGCAACTCAATTTAATCTCATGGCAGAATTAATTTCATTTGCCCATTCTGACCTGGGATTTCTGGAAGTTCTAGACTATTTTAAACCTTCCAGCATGCTAGCACCAGTATAGTCCCCCAAAACGATGGTAGTCTTCAAGATGGCTAAACAGCTGAAACAATTCTAATAAGTCCATAGAATCAAGCAGCATATTGCTTGCAATTATTCACATTCTTCCTCCAAGTTGAACAAGAAATAACTTCTGCAGCAGGATATCACAATTACAGTTAAGCTACTTTGCTCCTATACCTAGCACTTACCTTCTCTTATGGTGACAGCATAAGGTACAACGGTGCACACCTCAGTATTGGTCTAGATAGAACTTTGATGCAATTGGCTTTGGGTGACTGCCAAATTTCTCTTTTTTTTTTTTTTTTTTTAATTAAAGATGACACTAAATATAGAGTTAGGGACAGCTACACACCATTTTGGTGCCTAGCTTCGCACTGATTTCCACCAATACAGATACAGGAATCAGACAAGTATCTAATGCCATAGATGCTTGCTGTTAGCTTTTCTCTTAGCATTAGCTTAGATCAAGGAAGGTAGCTCTAAATGATCGGTCAGTGGAACAGGACTTTGGAAAGTCGAATTTAAATCCTCAGTGCAACTTCCCAACAGAGCTTCAGCAAATCTCCCAATCTTATTTGTGGTTTTTTTTTTTTGTTGTTGGTCTGTGATTTCTTTTTTTAATCACCGTCATGATTAAAACCATTGGTGAGGAATAAGACGTATCCTCCAAATGACATGCTGAAAGGATGGTTCTTGATTTCAGACCTTGGATTTTGGAGACTACATATGAATTTACCACTTGAGCTGTCAGCAATGTGGTATTTCCAACCCAATGACATAACACAGCAATAACTTCAGTCACAGAGAGCAATTGTCCAGTCAGTTTTCAGTATGTGTCTATGAAAGGGTGTTAACACAAGCACTGATTCAGGGACCTTATAGAGTTTTGCAGTGTCTTTTTATTGTGTGGTTTATATTCATGGTTATCTTCTTTTAATCCTAGACATCCATTCTGTATCTCATCTAGGAGTTTCAGCAGGAATTTTTCCCCATACTTCAGAGCACCAAGCAGACAACATGGTTCCCTTACTCCAACAAGGATGCACAGCCTCTGTATTGCAGCTTCTACTGGACTGAGAGTGCAGTCTCCAACAATCACCACAAATAAAATTCTCAGGATGACTCTTGCACAGCACCTTACCCTATTTTACAGAGTAAAGCAGAACTGTAAAATTATCCACATAAATAAAAACCTTGAAAACCGCATTACCTTACTACTTGAATTTGCCATGAAAAATTGCCAAAGCATATTTGCAGACTTAGTAATTCCTTTAAAAATTGGTTTCTCATTATCTACTTACCTAAATAGCAATTTTACCCTTTTCTGAACATAGATTATTAAATTAGAATAGGTTTTACATTTTCCTCTTCCTGCAACCAAGTTCCTTGAGACTCAGGAGACCAGACCATGCCTGAAGGAACAGAGCAAACTCAATAACTTGATTAAAAGGACCGGACTGCTCAACAAATAGGCCCAGCAAAGGTCCTGTGTTGAAGCTTTCATGCACCAGCCTTTTAATTTCAGAATGACATTCAGTAAGGGCAATGAATTAACTAAACAAAAGGACTTGCATGAGTGAGTTAGAGGTGGCTGAACTTGAACTGAGAAGGCATGCACGTAGATTGAACAGAAAGGATGATAACCATACACTTGCTCTCCTTCAAAAGGACAGTACCTGCTGGGATGGATACCTACCACACCAGCACTTCAGAGGTACACTGGCACCTCTTGTGGAAGGAAACAAGGTAAAATGAGGACTTTCTGGGAATTTCCCCCTACTCCACGACTTTTAAGTATTCACACCAATATTTCTAGATCCCCATTTTCAAATCCCCCACTTCATATTTCCAGCTTGTATTCAAGATGCCCTGATAATAGGGCTGCCAAAGCAAGTAATGCACTGCTAATGCCAAGAAACGGTCAGTTCAGGCATGACCACATTGAGAATCCTGTTACTGTGAGAATTAGAAGCAATCCTCCCCACTGTTAACCTAGGGATAATACAATCCAACAGTATTAGGAACAGTGCATTAACAACAGCAGTTACTGTACCAGCCACATAATATTCTGTGATCATTATCTAGATGTGCTTTGAATGAGAAGAGATGTGATACCAGCACTAGAGGCACTCAGAGCATACCATTCAAATACTGCACAGAGCTGAGACGGTGCTGTTTGACATATAACAGGCATTCATATGCCCATCTGACAGGGTCACCAAGGGCACCCACCGCTCTTTTGTGCCCGTCTCCTCTGCCGAACAAGGGGAATTGCAGACTTTTTGAAGTTGAGGCCAAAGCAAGAATCAGAGAGGAAGGAGACGGAAACAATTCAGAGGAAACATGGAACATTTTTCAGGTTTTAGGGAGGTTTCTTGGTTTCTGCTTTCTGGAGGTTTTTTTTATTTGGCTGGTTTGTTTTTTTGAAATAAATGATGAAATCCCTACACTTTCATGCCATCCCAGAGTGAGTTACTCTGTTTAATGCAAGGATTACTGAATTGCAGGTTCTTTACACACCACACCTCGCAGCAACCTCAATGTACGCCACCAGCCACAGCACACACATCCCTCAGTGCAAAGCTCCAGGGGCAGGTGAGTGTGCCCTGCCTTGCCTGCTGGCAGCTAACATACAAGCTGCCTTCTGCAGCCTGTTCCGCAAAAGCAAAAGGAGCTCCTGCCACCAACAAATTCACTCCAGTGCACAACACTGATGAGGCTTCATACAAGCACCAGTGACCAGAAGCAGAGCTCTATCTCATCATTCAAAATTCACCTTGCATGTATTCTGTCTTTTAGAATTAGCCCTCTTAACAGCTCTCCCATTTCCTTTTCTGATTCATGAGCGGCATCTGACAGGGCTACAAAACTCACTGAGACTGGCAAACTATAATCTCGCAAAGAAAAAACATCCCTTCCTAAAACTGCTTTTTCTTTTCAAAACACCCACTAGTCATAACATTTATTCAGCTACTACTGTCTGCGTGCTGTTTGTACTTTACTTACAGTCATTAACACAAAGGAGAATTAAATGATGTACAGGAGAAGCCAGGAAAGACATTCTTTGGACTCTGTGCACTTTAAAACAGCCTTTTCTTACAGATGACAGATTCAGGTCAGGGAAAGTCTAAAATGGGACACTATTGCCACGTAAAACACATTGAATAAGTAGTTAGTGCCCTTCCCCCCTACCCCAACACACCCTCAAAGAGACCTGACTTAAAAACATTTGGTTTTATGGTGCTTTGGAAACCTTTGATGGCAACATATATAGAGACTTCTTTGGCACTTTTTTCTTCCCTGTAGCCCTGTGTGGCACAGCCACATAAATAAAATGCTGACTCTGAGGTAGGCTCACTTGACTTCACTGTAATCAGCAAAACACAAGGAGTGGAGAAGAGAGTTGCAGAAAAACTTACGGAATAAAGCGTCAAGACAATAGGGAGGAAATATCCATACATATATATGTATATCCACAAATCTCTTGTCACTTTACAAACTAGCAGACTTTAGGGGAGACCTGTTTTCACATTTTATTATCCAATTTACTGTAGAATGCAGTAACAGTAGAAACTGAAATACAGACTCTTGGATCTGTTTCTATGGAGAGATGAGAAAACTCATCATTGTGTAAGTCATTTTCTGGTTTCTTACATCATCCTTGCTAAATCATCAGATTGCCCCTAGACCCCCACCGAAGCAGTGCAATGTGCTGAGCTTTCCCTCAATTTAATTTCCCTCCCTAAGAGCTGCAAGACTTTGTTTTCACTGTGGAAAACCAGTAGGCATATTGATTACACCAAACCCCAGATATGATTCAACTAGGTGAGCGCATTATAACAAATGTAGAATGCAATGTAAAAAGACTGACAAAAACAGCAATTTGAAGTCCTGATTCTGCAACCAGATTCTTATCTTAAGGGCAGAAAAGATCACTGAGAACAAGAGGTTTGATATTTTGCATCAGAAAGCGAATAATGTTTCACCTAAGTTTTAAAGCAAGACTATGATTTATCATTGAGTGACAGGACAAACTTTTTAAACAAACATTATGAATAAGGCTTACAATAACAATGAATTCACTGCATCCATAATAAATGCTTCCAAAGATTAAATATTACTATTATTAAAAAAAACACTTTATGCAAGACTCTGGCTTATTGAGTATGCTCACCTGTTCATTATTGGTTTACAGAATTAGCTCAATATTTTCCTTTTTTTATACGTAATATGAGCTTGAAATTGCTTTGCCAAGAGTTCTGCCACTTCTTGCGGTAAATAAACTTTTTAATAACATATTTCATGTATAGAAATATGAAACTATGACAGAATTAGGAATTTTAAGAAATTATCTGAAAAAACTTTCCAGACTGCTGCTACTTTAAAGTACGCTTGCAGTACTTTAAGGGGGAAGGAGGAGAAGAAAAAAAAAAAGAAAAAGAAAAACCTTTTACAGCCACAGTCCTATGTGGCATTAAATACTGTGCCATTGATTCCTGTTGAGAAAAAAAATTGACTTTTAGCTGGGAAAATACGTCTCCTAAGGTTCAATTTGAGTATTTTATAAAGAGAGATAGATAGTGTCATTTGAGGAAACAACAAGTACAAGATAAAATAAAATCTGCATTTTGAACTGTGAACTGCAGTTTGACCATGAGAATACTACCAGTAGAATACAGTGCACAGAGTGGAGAAAAAAAAATAAAAAATAAAACAACCAGCCAGCAGCAATTACCCATTTTGGGACCCTGGCTTGGCTGAGCTTGTTGGATGTTTGCAGGATAAATCTTTCCTACATAGATCTCCATGCTTGAAAATGGCTTTAAAGTTGTTCAGCTGCGTTCAGCATTATACCAAGCTAACGCTACATTACCTGACAAGGGTGGATTCTTATTAAGCAGAACTTTTTAAAATAATCAAAGCTAGATGAGGTGGAAGATCCAACACTGTTCCTTTGTCTGCACTCAAAAGACATTTCTGGGACACCAAGACATAAGAACTCTTCTACCATGGTCATAAGAAGTATAAACCAAATCAAACCTGCTAGTACATTTTGGACCTTCTTGAGCACTTTGACAGACTTTAACCTCTTTAGTCTGTATTGATGTAAAATATATGAACTGGCAGCAAATCAGAGGCTCTAGAAAGATAGGTAGGTGGCTTTGCTGCCTGTCATTGTGCCTTCCCTCTGGTGCTCTCTAATTTTCTTCCAGCAAAGTCAGTGGACTAACTCAAACCCAGCCCCACAGGCACAGCAGGCTGAACTAGTCTCACAGATTTAGACTGAAGCAGACTAGAATATTCTCACTCTGCTCGCAGGGCTGCAGAGGAACAATCTCTGCAACATGGCACTGGCAAGTACCAGCAGGTGACATCAGCTTCAAATAGCACAGCAAAACGAATAACTGTTTGTAGCCAAAGATTTGTATTTCCAACATTCAGCTAAAGTAGTCTAAAGGAGATGCACAACAGTTAAGAGTTCAGAGCATAAACACGGAAAGTTAGCATGGCTCACCTGACTCACAGGAACTTTTAAGTCCTCCTTGACTACGAGTTCAGAGCCTGGTATTGGAACTTGAATCCCCTTCCTAAACTTGGAAATAGCTGACACTATTTGAGGAGGCACGGGGAGGGGATTCACTGAAGTAGAGGATTTACATTAGCTTTACTGGACAACCGTAGCAATAAAAGCAACGTTGGGCTACTGGTATTCCCCCACCCTCTTGCAATGCTGAATAATTTAAAGTTGAATTAACACATTTAAATGAACAAAGAATCCTTGCACAAAATGTTTTTTTTTTTTGGTTTTGTCTCTTTAAAACATTCTGGTACCAAAAAAAAAAAAGTTAGGATATTGCACAGGAATACCCAACCTGCTAAAACCTTTGTATAATCTCACCAAAAATACACTAGAGACTAAGGGAAAAAACATTCCCTGACTTCAGTGGGCTGAAGTCCCATCCCTTAACGATACCTCCCCAAGTTTGATGTCCACCAGTTCTTTGTGCCACTTATGACCCCTTAACAGCTAGGTCCTAAGCACCTGGTAACACCTAAATGTAGCGTAAAGCTGAACCTTTAAGAGAGTGACAATGGTATCAGGGTAAAGCTAGGAGACAGCAGACCCTCTCCAACCACCACCCAACCCAAAACATGAGCTGAATCCTTCCAGTTTCCCATCAGGGCCCACACCTCCATGCAGGTCTCACCTGGATCCGTCCTCCCTCCTAGCCCCTCAAGCTCTCCGCTCGGGAAGCTGCACAGTTCAGCATCTTGTTCCTTACCTCCAGCACAACGCAGCTGCTTGTCTTCTCGAACAGTAATCAAAGGTGATTTTAACTCTCAAACATCATCCGTTGCTAAATGCACATGGTTTTAAAAATATCACACAGTAGTTGAAGTAAAGGACAGGCTGTGTATTGCAACATGATTAAAGTCACTGTCTTCAACATTCTTCCACACATTCACTTGGCTGGCAGGCTGGAAAATGCCAAAGCGCTAAAGGTTATTAGACTATTGTTTATGACAATGGATGTGTGAAAGTTTGCAGTCGTGATAACATATTCAACTTAAAAGAGAAGAAAATTGAAGACATGATTAAAAAAAACCCTTACACACAAAAGCTCTGACTGTCCCTTTATCAGCTGACAAAGGAGCTTTCTTCCCTCCTTCCCTACTCCCTCATCAAAAAAAAAATTTTTAATCTCAACATATAATAAAGACTGAGAGGAACAGAAAAATTAATTTAATGGATTTTTCTACATGCATTATGCAAAGCAATTTTTAGTCTAGAAAGAGGTACTGCAGTTACCTAAATTGACTCTTGAGGGTATTTTACTTAGAATGAATGTTTAATAGATGTTATCTCAGTTGAAGTAAATAGCTCATGGAAGAAAAATAGCTCTAAATCTCTTCATAAATAGTAATTTTTTGCACAAGTGCTTCTACATGGGCCAAAAGCATACCTGCACTACTGAAATATCACAAGCATCTATTTCTGCCTGTCACTTAATTTCTTTGACTAGAAATTAATCAGATTTTTTGGATCAAGGTACTGCTCTTTTTCTCCAATATACACAAAATATCGTGAAAATGTTCTTTTAGGGGAAATGCACATAACTTGTGTTGCACTGGAAGTCCAAACATCCTTCTGATGCCTCACTGCCACAGATGCCTAGTACTATTGCAGACAAATCAAATAACCCTGCTGTCCCTCTGTTCCCAGTCAGTAGAGCGGGAGTAGCATTACTTCCCCTCTTTGCACAGGATTTGAAAAAGCACAGCAGCAATGTTTGTGACTCATTCACCAAGGCGCTGAGGAGCAACACCATTCAACATTTGTAAGAATTCATAGGCTAGTTAGACTGTGAGTTCAAAGGCAGTTTTTCTTTTAAATCTTCCCTTCCTTTTCTTCCTGCTTTAACCTTTTCATATTGCCTCTTCCTTCCCGGGCGTTAAAACCTGCTCCCAAATACACACCTCATGTAAGAGAGAGGTGACAGTGAGTAAAGGCAGATCTGTTACCCCGCATTGCTGCCCAGCCATCCCTCACACCTGAACCCTGGTGTCCCCAGAATACCTCAGTCCCTCGCTACTGGAACAAGAGCGGAAAAAGCTGAGAGATCCCACTTTCCCTAACAGCCAGTAATACCCTGGGCAATAGCAGTACTGTTTGTGGTTTCCAATCAAGTTGAATTGGATGGGGAAGAGCTGCCGAAAATGTTTATTATGAAAACCAACTCCCAAAATCCCAGAGTTTCAGCCTCACTGTCACACCAAGTTACTCATGATTTCGACTCACTTTGCTTAGTGCTTTCAACTAAAAATTGAATGACAATCTACAGCAAAGAGTTATCAGCCCTGTCTTTTGTCCAAAGGATAATGGCCCCTGCCGAGAAAGAGAGATTCAAATCCTTCCTCTAACCAAGAGAATTCAGAGGTTTTCCTCTCTCCTTCCAAACATTTGTGCTATTAATCCAGTTTACTGATGTTGCCTTGGTCTCTCCCACAGTTTGCCCCTGCCAGTAATGTACTCCAATATGACCTGAAACTAGGCTGAAGCCAGAGGCACTGCACCTCCTCCCTGCCACAGCTGGCTGAGCACAGAAGCCAGATGGTTCTCTTGTCCTCTGGCCCAGCTTCAGTACAAACATTTTACAGAAAAAGGAAAGTTTCCATCTATCTACAGAAAACACTTTAACCATCACATCATGCAAAGGACCGGCCAATTCTTGCTGTTGATTTTTTCAAGGACATCTGTGTTCTGCTGCAATGAAAACTACTTCAAATGAAAACAAAATTTTGTTTTCAGGGAAGGAATAGTTTATTCGGCCCTCCCAAATCTTGAAGAAAAATCTTTCATTTTACTTTCAAAATGAAAAACAAGTTAGAAGAAGATTTGTATCAGAACAAACCAAACAAACATTGGTGGTTACTTGGTTCAGCGGGCAAACAAACAAACTACTTTATGCACCCACCCTGCAAGCAAAGACAAGTGTGTGCCAGGAACAAATATGCTCCAATCCAGGTCAATGAATTAGAAGTGTCTCTAGAATTAGAAAAATAAGAGTTATTATACAAATCTGAGACAATTAGAAGTTTCTTCAATACTGCTTCAAGCTTAATAAGAGAGCCATAAACCCCTTAAATTCTACTTTAAAATACACCAGTGGTACAAGTTGAGTAGAACTGAGTGCTAGATATTAAATGAGTGCTAAAACTGAATCCTTTTTATCTCTGAATAAAACACAAAGAGAATACTCCGTTGAAAATCTTTATAGATCATTTGTTAAAACAGAACACAAAACCCCCTCTTTTTCAGATGTTTACACTTAATTTTAAGACGCTGCTCACGACTGTCATTTTTATTTCCATTCCTAACAAGAAATCAGGATGAGAACACAATGTATAATGTTAAACTATGTCACACTGTAGATTGTTTGGCTTCTTTACTCGTTTTCTACCAAGCTCAGTGTTGTTTGATGCTTTGTGAGCATTTTTATGAAGTAAAAAACCCCATAAGCTTCCCAAACTGGGTCCTGCAAATACCGTAATTCTGCATGGAGTTAGATACCATTTGTTCAAAGAAATAATGAGAAACCAATAGAGATTATGGCACACAAATTACACCAATAGACATTTTATTTTAGAATAGTTAGGAAAAGCAGCTAAGTCACAAACCAGCCGTGCATTCAGAGTCAAATCTCCAAACTATGCATTACATAATAAACTCCCAGCAAAAAAAAAAAAAACAGACTAGAAAATACCATTTCCTGTCTCACTCTCCATTTTCAAAGCATTCCACACACATGAAATGCTTACACCTCACACCCTACAAGAAAGAATTACTGAATAAAACCCTCTTAGCATCTTTGCCTCATGTTTCTTGTTCATGAGATGTCATGAAAACATGGAGTGGGGTTAAGGCTGAAAATGAAAGGGGTCCTGGGAACAGAATATTAAGTCCACAGAAATGTTGCGAGCAGTGGAACAAGAACTAAGTCTTAGTTTCTTGTTTCCTTGAGACCATTGGGTTTGATATTTAAGCATCCTTGCTTCTTTCTTGCAACAGGGAAATGTTCTGATCATGTCCTTTCTAATTAGGAAAGGAAAAGTAACTGAATCAGTGCCCTTAGACCCCACAGCCTTTCTCTGTGTACCCTTAATACCTGGGTGGTGACGAGTACAGCACAGAGACAGGGCCAAGTGACAGCTGGAGAAACTGATGTTGCTAAATCATACTCCTGCTCAAAACTTATTTAATCTTTTCTGTTTAAGGCCTGAGTGCATCTTTGGAAACATATCTGGATGCTTGCAAGTATCAAATATGATCTAGCAAACTATTTAAATGAGGTATGGCCAGCCTTCCTACTTCCAAGAGCCTGAAACCAGCATCCTCATATAGCTTCAAGACATTTACCCAAGACACTAAAAGAGAAACCCCAGAGATGATTCAACAGAAAAGGGATGACGAGCTCTCATGAATCACACCTTGGTAACACAAGGGATGACACTGTGGGAGCTGCCACAAGGGGCCCTTTCAAACATTCACCATCTATATAAGCCCAAATGTACAAGTATTAACAAACAATTCAGGTAGGACTTCCTGCAAGGAGTTAGGCAGCTCCATCCATCTCCACCCCTACCAACACCTTTCAGCCCCTCTGCTACAAAGCTTCTGTTGCTCATGGGTTGCTTTGCAGCAGGCATCCTGGCAATCCACTCTCCGTGGCAGATTATGAAACAAAGAGCAAGGTGGTTACATTCAGTTTACAAGGCTCACAAGATATTTTATACTGACAGCTAATGCATTACCTTTTCCACAGAGGTCAGCTCCTGTGTTTTCCTCCCAACACATGGCTATTAAGAACATTTAACACCAATCCTTCGCTTACTTATAAGCTTTTAGCTGCATAGTAATTTGTTCTCCACTTCAATGCATGAGTGACTTGAACTTCTACCTTATTTTCCAACTGCAATTCTTCTGGGTGGTTTCCATCTGCTGACAGTACCCGTACTCACTTTAAAAAAAAAAAAACAATCAAAAACAACCAAACAACAACAACAAAAAACCCACCAGCACAAAATCTACACTACAGAAGTTCTTTGCTATCAGAGTCAGGGATAGGTCACATCAGAATCAGTTTAGAGAAACTGAATTTGTGGTCTAACTTATATCACCACTAAGCCAAGGAAACCACAATCAATAGAGATTATGTTCGACTGAATTTTCTTGGCAACAGCTTCATGAAAAATGTTAGGGCTACTCTCTCCTTTGTTTTCTTATATATTTCAGAAACCACTGGGCACTGCCACTTTTGCAGATCTCATGCATTCTGCTGGCAGCCTACACAGTGGTAATTTGTGAACACTGCTTGAGTGCAGCTCATATTTTGTCAATGAAGTTTAGGAGATCAGCTACATTGCAAACCACTTGCTGCATCCATCTTCCCTGATTCTCTTGAACTGCAGGAGAAATGGACCATTTCTAATTGATCAAACTCTCAACATTCTCACTTCGCTGTATCATTGAACTCCAATTTAGTCTCTGCTCACAGATACAAAGCTGCATCCTTTGAAAAAGTTAGTATCTGACAAGTCATGGGTGGTCACTGGGAAATGGATACAACAGCATGGAAGAATTATTCACCTGTTAAATGGGTTGTTAAACACAACTACTTCCACAATAAAATTCCACCAAGACGCAAGTGCAAATAAGCAAATTAACTCTGGATACTCACTGAAGAGAATGATTATACAGTAACTATTTGCCCACAGTGAAATGCGTTATATATGAGAAGGTAATAAAATTCAAGTCATGTAAAAATCTGCTTTTTGCCAATTATGATCCTAAATGCCTACAGAACACATTTGGCTTTGTCATCATCGTTTGTAAAAGTCATACTTCATTATATACTTACTCAGTACAGACCAGGTTAAGGCTTTCCTAATACTATGTAGGCAGTATTTAAGTAAGAAAACTGTCAGGACACGATTTATTTCAGTAAAAGGTGGGCAAATATAGTTTAACAGGACAGGAAAAGAAAACAATGCATTAACATCACAAGTAGCAAGGTGTAGAAACCAAATACTCATTTAAGGCAGGAAACAAGTATCTTCACTGTGAAACTACTTGCTGTTCAAAACAAAGCCATTTTCATTACAGACTAGAATAGCTGATTTCACAAATTCCCAGTCGACGCTCCTGAGAATCACTGCTAACCTTCAAGCATGCCTCTTTGAGCAGTTAACTCCAAAAGATTTCAAGGATGCTTCCTCAAAAAAGTTTTTAACTTCAAAACAACTGGTCTCTGATATTCTTGATTTTTTTTTTTCTTTTTAAGAAACAAGGCAAATCATCTATTTGGGCAGCAAGTAAACATCACAGATGGAAGAAAGGCCTTCCTCTGCATCACATTCTGATAAAAATGAGCATTTTAGAAAGTATAGAGTCTTGCAATCCATTCAGTTGACTGTTTCTAAAAACAAAACTAGCAGAAATTGTCCTGTAAATATCGCTGCAATTTAGTTGCTCTCCAACTGAACACTTCACAAAAAAACCCACAACAGAATAAAACAAGTGACACAACACACCACACCCCCACACAAACACCACCACTTCAGTGTGTAAAATAATCCTTAACAATCCAATTACTTACATTTTACTGCTGAAGTAGTTAGAAGACTACTGATGTGCCAGCCACTTCAGTAACACCTGCTGATGCTTATGCCACTATGTCTTAAGGTTTAAGTGGCATCTCTTAGATGAGGATACCTCAGCCTCTGTCCCTATGCGTAAGAAGTGCTGGGAAGTCACTCGCGTCACACTTTACATATCTCTAACAGCACAACAGGGGGGGTACTTTTCAAAGATGTCAGGCTAATACTTGCACATAGCCGCAAGTCACAGGGGCTACTTTTGATAGCCAGTTTACAAATTAGTACCGTTACATGCTGTACACTCAGCTATCTTAGCTCAAGGAAGAAAAAAAAAAAAAAAAAAAGAAAAAACCCAACCCCAAACAAACCACAGGGCTTTCACAATTTGTTAACTCATGTGATTTTACATCAGAAACATGTTGGCTTCCTTGATGTACTGCATAGAGATCTACAATTTAAGAAAGCTTTGCTCCTGTGTAGAAGGGATCAGTCATCCTTGAAAGTCTACCCTTTGAAATTTATTTTCTAAAAATCACAAAGGGTGTGGCTGAAATATCAATTGCCCTCAAAACTAAACTAACCGTATCTCAAAAACTCATGGTAGACAGTGTCTGTTCCTAAAACTTCCAGATTATTTCAATTTCCTTCAGAAATTTTTTAGGTTACACAATTGTTTCAGTGAGAAAGTTTTTCCCAGTGTTTGACCTGATTTTCCATTGCAGATAACAAATGTTCCAAGTCTTTAAACTTCAAATACAAAAAAATAAATTAAGTTTCTTTCCTGACATTCTCTTTCTCTCTTGACATTCAAGACAGGAGTAATTCCAGCACCAGTGAAGGCAATGTAAATTTTGCTTTGCATTTCACAAGTCAGAACTTTACCCACTCTTTTTGTATTAAAACCCACTTGTAATTTTTGATCCTTCTACCCCTCAGGAAATATCAAAAGCTCTTCTCCTCTCTTAGAATCACAGAATCATCTAGATTGGAAGGGACCTTCAAGATCATCTAGTCCAACCATCAACCTAACTCTGACAAAAACAACCCATCATTAAACCATGTCCCCCAGCACCATGTCAACCCATCTTTTGAACACCTCCAGGGATGGTGCCTCAACCACTCCCCTGGGCAGCCCATTCAATGCTTGATAACCCTTTCAGTGTAGAAAGTTTTCCTAATATCCAATCTGAACCTCCCCTGGCGCA
>KZ506240.1:35411-54364 GCA_002844005.1 Limosa lapponica baueri
GCTGCAGGGATCACAGAATGGTCAGGGTTGGAAGGGACCTTGGGAGATCATGTAGTCCGACCCACCTGCCAGAGAAGGGTCACCTACAGCAGGCTTGACAGGAAGGCATCCAGGTGGGTTTTGACTATCTCCAGAGGAGGAGACTCCACCACCTCTCCGGGCAGCCTGTTCCAGGTTTCCGAATGAACCCCAACTGCCCACCAACATGGATGGGCTGGCGGTAAGCCCAGCCACCCCCTCAGTGGTGCACGTCTGGGGTAAACCACCACTGCCCCTCCAACAAGCACGCGTGGTGAAACCCCAGGTACCTGGAGTAAACCCCAACCAGCCCACTGCCATGCACATCCCAAAATCACCACCAGCACTGGCCTGCCTGGTGTCAACCAGTGCAGTGCCAGCAGGGCTGGCCAGGTGACATCTACTGACACCACTAGACGATGGGCCGCTTTCAAAACTCAGCCTCCTGCTGCTGCTGCCCTCCAGTTGCCTCGCTCTGGCTGATGGTTGCAGGTCCAAAGAGGGCAAGGGATTTCGGTTTATAATTAACACAATTAAAAATAGACTTTGAATAAGCTGAAGGCAGAGAGGCTAGAAATCTCTCGTGCAACTGGCACGTTAGGAGGAAGCTAAGTGGTATTATTCAAACAAAGGTAATCCAAGACACCGCAGCGCGGGAGCTTCGACTACCAGGCAAGTACTTTTAAGCTTGTTTACAAACCAACCCCCAGTGAACCCAATACACGCACTGAGCAGCATGAATTTAACCACAGCCGGCTCCGCAAGCAGCAAGACAACCGCAGAGCTAGGCCAGATAGTCGTCTCTGCTCTTCTACTCAGAAACTCTAATATTTGTGAAATTCTAGTTTGCTTTCCAGCTGGATTCCCAGGCTGAGGACCTCTCACTGAAAAAAGATGCTTAAATTCAAGCGGTTTGCTTTTTGTTTTTTTGAATACCAGTCCGGCTTGTATTTAAATTTCTTACAGGTCTATCCTTAAGATAATAGCCATGAAACACTGTTTCTGGGTTCCCTTCTCAGCTGATGTTCACGAGAGTCTTTCCCGGGAAGGGAGAAACTGGCCAGCCAGTTACACTGGAGGATATGTGAAACAGACTACGAATAAAATGCTGTGCAGCTCAAAAACAAAACCTGGGGGAAAAAAAGAAAGAGTAAGAAGTTTGAAGGGAGGGGGCTCGAGGGGATTTTTTTTTTCCGCCCTTTTTTTTTTTAAATACTAACTCTTTATAGTTTGGGGCTTCTATGGAGTATTTATAAACTAGGATAGAATTTTCAGATAGAAATGTGATTTTTAATATCAACAGCCTTTCTCAGAACATTTTTATTGAGGAAATATGTTTGTATGACTGTGGAAGCCATTGGGATGCTTGGAGTAAAAGAGTACAGAAAGAGAAGACTGGGTTAAATTAATTCCTGCTAAATGCTTACCAGCAGACTTGCTGTCTATATGGGGAGCTGGAGACAGAATTGTACCAGGGTAAAAAGGATACTGTGTCTATTTATAGCACTGCCTTCAACACCGTAGGAATTCAAAGGAAAACTCCAACTCAGCACACAGTCTTCTCATCATCTGCTTCTGTCAAGATTAAATCGGGGCTGAGATCATTCCCTTCCCCTGCAAATCCCTGCTAGGAAGGATCTGTTCCTTCCTGCAAGTGAGGGACTACCATGGTACAAACCACCCCAGAGCTCATATGCTCTGGTCCTCACCCAGCCAAATGTCACCTCTTTCCTCTTGGTAGTCAGAGGAAGGGGAGAAAAAGATCCTCCTAAGCCTCAGCACTTCAGCAGGAAAGACCAAAGGCATTTCACCACCTGCTCTGCACCCCTGCTGCCCGCACTGTCCCCAGCCCTTCTTACACCAGATGCTCTGGGGCACTCGCAAACAAAAGGGTAGGGGAGCTCCAGGATGCTCCCAGTGCCAGGGGGCAGGGAGGGGAAGAGGAACAGGGTCCTTGGCACACAGTCATGGTCACTCATGGTGTCACTTACTGAGATGATGCCCTTACCCTACAGGGGGTACACGTGCCACTCTTGCCACTGCAGGAACATCCATCTCCAAGAAGGAGGGGGCACCTATTTATCAGTAGAAATCATCTCTGATGCTAAGAGTACAAATGACAGCAGCCTTGGAAAAGGTATTAGCAAAAACCTGACCACCACTCTAAAAATAAGGCAAGCTCCTGGAGTTCCTTAGCTCCACTCTTATTTTAGCATCGTGGTGCCTCAGATCTTTCCTTTTCATCTTCCACCTTCCAGTTTCTCTTTAATAAGAGCTGCTCTTTCGTTCTTCACAAAGCACTACCCTACTCTACTCTCTCGGTGCTCCTCTTTCGTAATTCTGCTATCAAGCTGTCTGCGAGGTGGGGAGCAGAAGGTGCAGGACTTGGTGCTGCCTTTGAGGTACAGGTAATTATTATGTGCATCTGTTATTGTGGTTGCTGCCTCAACAGGTGGAAAACATGCTGTTCGCTGATAGATTTGCAGCACTCTGTGCTCCTGCCTTGTCTTTCCTCTAAAGCCAGTCGTGTGGTGTTCCTAAAATAATAAACACAGCCTCACTGCTGCCACAAAAACCCCTGGTAAATATATTTTTATGGGAATGAAATATTAAAGGATTTGAACAGTTATTCACTGAAAGCAAAATATGAGCAGTAAGGTTGGGTAAAGATTCAAAGGCTGGTTTGCTTCCTTTCCCTGGGGCACATCAAGGCTGTACTGTTTGCACTTTAGAGATGGATAGTGGGGAATTACTTAACCCAAAATGATGGAAACAATTCAGACTATAATAATATAGCATGAGAGTTTCTCACATTACATCTATTCCCCAAACTGCTGGCTATATTCTGCCTTCAGATTCACGTGCACAACTCTCATTGGATTCTGGAAGAACTGTATTTGAAGCCAAAATGCATTTCATCGTCTTTCTGAAGTCTCTCTACAGTTTAGTTGCTAAATCCTGAGCTCAAGGACTGGGGACAAAGCTTGTCTAAACATTTCCCAGTGTCTGTCTCTCTGAGATTCCCATCTGCTGTGTTTTATTTTGAATTTCATCTTCCTACTTTCCTGAAAACACAAAGCAGAAACACACGTTTCCTCTGCCCTGGGGTGCAGGAATCACCAAATTTCCCAGCAGGTTCTCTCACAACATACGATGGATCCAAGTTTGTCTAAAAATGCTACAAGCCCTTTGTGGAGTAGAAAGGGAGGAGACCAGAAACGTGGGCCAAGTTTCTGAGTGTTATGAACACCCCCACCCCCCGAAGGGACCCCATATCCTGTTTCCTCTCTCCCAAAAATTTCACCTGGCTTTGGGTTTCATTAGGAGAAATACACATTGCTCAAGTCCAGGCTCTAAGTCTTCGGTTTGTGCTTCCTGCTGACACTGCAGAGACTGCAAGAGCCACAAAAGCTGAGTCTGACCTGGGGGCTTCAAATTTACTACAATAGCACAGCAAATTAAATGGAGAGCACGTTAAGCGGGTTGGGAGATTGTTGTTGACCAACAAATCTTCATTAAGTTCCCGCACCAAGCTGTGCTGCACCTCCAATGGAACTGATTATTGTGTCTCCATCTGTGTTTCAACTATTTCTCCACCAGGCTTAAAGCAAATTCAAACTTGCTTTAGGTCTAACTAGAAATAAAACACAATATTAATCCACCTTGCCCCACGCATGCACCTAGTTTGGAGGTGCTGGTGCATCTTTCAAACAGGACTGGTTCCACTCTGTTCACCACCAGTTATTTACCGCCCTGGTTTTCGCTAGCTCTTTCATTTACTGCTAGCGTCACACGGAGACTTTGTTTTCGCTGTTTTATGGAGACTTTCTGGATTAGTGGCTTGCATTACCAAACACAAGGTTTGTATCATCTCCTGGCACTGCTCTCCAGACCTTTCAGCTCCAGAGCCACCAGTGTCAACCCCAAGGGTTCATACAACTCGCACCTCCCCACAGCAAAGCTGGTGCTCGGCATAACAGCAGCTTTCACATGATTAGAGCAAAGCCCTTTTCTGATATTCAGGAATGAAGGGAGCCTACCACAACCTGAGCCTCTGACAGCTTTCCCTGCAGGCCACTACTAGAAATACGGCTCCAGAGGTGAAACTCGGGTGCCAAGCTACTCTGCTGCGTGGGCTTTAAAAACACTCTGCCCAATTTAGACCAAACAGAGAATGGTTTGAGGAAGAAGTGCAAGGAAAGCAAGGGAAATTAAGCAGCAGTACTGAGAGTTACAGAGCTTTAGCATCTGTCGTGTACATGCAGCACAGCATCTTCTGCCACAGGCTGTCCTTGCCTTAAGGTAAGACAAGACACAATTATTAGCTATTTCTCCTCTGAATACAAGGTAAGAAACAAAAGCTACGAATGAGGGAGTTAGCCTTTAGTACCATTCTTTGCCAGGCAACATTTATGGGAGCCAAACCACATGTTGGCCATAGAGATTGGCCGTACCCCATATCATGTTGTCCTCAGAGTCAGACAACACTTGAAAAACATGGATGGGACTCAACCTTTTCTGTATCAAAGAGAAGGCATCGATTATTTGGGTTTATGCAGCACGCAGGCTGTTATTGGTTCTCTGCCCTTGGGTACTGCACGGCCACCCCCTTCACAAAGCTGCTGCTGTGTCCCAGGTGAGACAAAGGAGGGCAACCACAGCAGCTGCCATCTGATGGCATCTGAATTGGGTTTGGCTAGTGGTTAACTGGTTTCCAGCTCTAGAAGAATACGAGTTCTGTTGGTTTTGTACCAGGTTATCTATGACATTTGGCGGCACATATTTTTAACTGCTAGTTTGTTTTAGAAATATGGTAAGAGTTAACCTAAAGGACAAATTATTACAAACACCGGTAATCCCAAGAGCTAACACAAATGCTGGGAAATTCTAGACCTCAAATCAGCTGTGCTACAGAATATGATGAGTTCCTATTTTTTTTCCCTTCCGCAGACTTAGTAGTGAGATTTTACAATGAGAGGAAAGCAATTTGCTTAGCTGACTTGGGATTTCACCTCCTTCCATTGCATCTCTTAGACTACGCGCACATCGGCAAGCAAGTCTCAGCTCTGTTCAGTCTGACCTCTGTACTAACTTGATTTATTGTTTCTAGTTCTCAAATAGTGTATTACGTTATACCCCAAAGGGTCTGATTAGAACTGGTCAGTATTTTAATGATTTATGAGGGTCATCTGGGACAGCATGGGTAGCATACGTGTTGTGTCACTGCTATAAGGGGAGTCTGTATTGATCCATACCAGTGTGCTCCAAGACAAAAGCGTGTCAAATTCCAATAAGCTTTAGTTCACAAACCTGATTTGACAGGTGGCCAAGCTTGCACTGGGACTGACCGTAGTTCTCATGGTGGGAATGAAGCAAAACAGCTGGATTGCTTCTAGCTATTGCATTATGAGAGGATTTCCATTCCTTTCTCTTGTTCTATTTCTATCTTACAGAGCTTAAGGAGGTGTTTATCCTTCCCAGTTCTGTAGCCAGAAACCTGGACAACAGGAACTTGCTATCAGTTCTGTGGTTTATCTTTCTGCCAGAAGATACTGGTGAGAAACACAGGCTACTGGAACTAGCCTTCCAAACCTGAGTCTTGCCATGGCTATCGCATTACTAGAAAGTCTCAGATCAGAGAGGCTGAGGTGAGAGAAAGAAAGATGAAGAAACACTTAGAAAGACAACGCAGTTGTTCTTACGCCATAACGTCACTGTGTTTAATAAGGAATCATGGAATACCAGGTCAGAAGGGACCTCAGCCTTTCTTGGCAAAAACATGATCTAGACAAGATTCAGCTGGACAGGGTGCTGGGCCATCTTAAGTGCCCAATGTAGGGGAATCCACCACTTTCCTGGGGAGATCATTCCAACGGCTGATTGTTCTCATTGTAAAAAATTTTCCTCTTGTGCCCAATCGGAATCTCCCCAGGAGTAACTTGTACCCATTACGCCCTGTCTTTTCCATGTGACTCCTTGTACAAAGGGAGTCTCCATCTTCTTTGTAGCCGTGCTACTTTTTAAAGGTATCTCTAAAGAAGGATTTTGCAAGCACAGAAAGAAAGGAGCACAGCATGGTGATATAGGGTTTCTGTGTCCTTGGCTTGATTTTTCATGTTCTGAATTCTATTTTGAATTCTATTCCGCCAAAGCATTCCTAGGAAACCTCGTCCCCCAGCAGGCAAGTTCAAACTTGACCATGTCTTTCACCTCATAACGTAAGCTGCCTTTGACTCACTAGAGGTATGCACAGCTTTTGACCCAAATTAAACCCAAGGGTGACTTCTTTACCCTGGTTTAGCTATCACTACAAGTGTTTGGCAGCACTCTGCCCCTGGGTTGCCTCCCAGCTCAGACTTGTGGAGAGATGTAGAAAAATCGTGTGACTTAACTTTACCATCTCCACCTGTGTGGTAGGAACAGCAGTGTCTTCCTCACAGGCTCACTGCGATAACAGCTATAAAATGCATTCCACTGCTCAAGAAACACCAGGGAACTGCCTGCCTACCTCCTGCTGTTTCCCATCTTCCTTCCTAGCAGGTTGCTCAGCCCTCCTGCAATGCCAGCGTAGGGATAGGCGACTGCTGTCTCCTGTAGGTTGGGTAGCACAGAGCTATCTTCATAGTGCTGGTGGAGACCACAGGGCAAGAACAAAAAGCAGTGAAGCTGTCAATGCCCCCAAACAGAACAGACCCAAAAAAGAGCAATATATTGTTTTTAAGATAGAACATACCAGAGCTAGTCACAGGGGAGAAGGGCTTTGCATTGTGCCATCCTTTTGGTTAAATCCTTAGGGCAGAAACCATTCATTTGTAATGGGATTCTTTGAATTCTGAAGCCTGATGTTTCCAGCACTGGGCTGGAGGACACTGCTATATTAGTTATTGTTAAAGTAGCCTCATTCACCTTCAGATGTGGCCTGCTAAACTCTGGTGGGGACACAGGATACCGACCTAAGGGACTGCATCACAACTGGGGTTCTGTGCAAGGCACAGAGCAGGACATCCTTGGCCTCTGAACAGTTATTGCTGAAGCAAGAAATAAACACGACTTCTGCCTCAGATCATTCTGGAGGTGACCTGGGAAAACTAGATCAGGCCAGATTAAGAGTATGCAACACGGAGTAAGCCTGAAGAGCAAAACCATGGCTGAGAGACTGGAAACAACTCCTGAGTGACACTCTGTCTTTCACTAAGCTAGATACAGTGTGCCCAGCAACCCGTTCGTGGCTTTCTTGGGTTGTGTTCAGTCGGAAGTGAGATGTCCAGATCAACACCCCTTATGAAGTAGACAGTATGCAAAAGAGTGTAGCAGCCAGGCTGCTTGGCAGTCACAGTTTCACTCCAAACAGCCACAGAGAAGGAGCAGAAAACGTACTCCGTGGTGTGGAGCACTAACAGTGCATCCCACACAGCAGCAGTGCTGAAGCTGAAATGCACCTCAGTAAATACGAGCCTCCAGTCCACTGGATTTGCTTCAGAGAAACAGACTCGGCAACCTATGAATAGCAAGCAACCTATGAATAAACCCAAGCTTGTGCCTCTCCACAGGGTCACGCTGTACTAACATCATCTACTAATGAGAGCTCCACACGCTCTCTGAAACCTCAGGCTGCAAATATTGGTAGAGCATTACTAAAAGCCACGAAGAAGCAACTGGGATTTGTGTTATTCAGGGAGGGTGAAGGCTCTGGAGTGGCTTTACCCAGAGAACCCAGCTGGTTACTGGCAGCTCCAAGGGGAAGTCAAAGTGGCACACATCACTCCTGATTTACAGCAACCTGCATCAGCTTGCCAGCCTGTCTTTCAGACATGTTTCATCCTTTGAGTTTTTCAGTAATCTTCTGAGGGTGCTTCCAGAAGAAAAAACAGAGTTTACTCATTCAGAGTATACTGGCTTTCACCTCAGAAAAGTCATTGCTGGAGGCAATAGAGATAAAGTGATGTAACAACCCTTGTGCGTAGAAGAGCCACCCTTACACAGGAAGAACTAAATTTTAGGCAAGCTTGTCATCAACTTCTCAAGAGGGAGTGAAAAATATCAGTACTGAATGAAGGAAGGAGTTACAGACTGTCAGAACCGATCACTGGTCAAGTCTGATGGCTGATGTCCATTGCAGTAGAAACTAGCAATGATGTTTGATCTAGAGGTGGTAGCCTGCCAGGGAGCTAAAGAGACTGAAATATAGCATGGAGATGTGGTAGATGCATTTTGGACCAGCTACTGTCCTTGGGTCACACACAGTGTGTCTGATTCTCTACCAGATCAGGTTGGGTTAATGGGTATAAGGATGACCTTGGCAGCTGAGAGCACAGGAGTACCAGGGGGCTCCAGAGGGCCCAATTTTGCAGCTGAACTTCTGTGCTTACAGCCAAAAGCCCTGCATCTTTGCTGGGACTGGGGCTGGAAGGGAACCGACTTCTCCTTTGCTTGCTTGCCAAGAGCCAAGTTCAGGTCCTTAGAGCTCTGCAGTGTTCTTGCTCCAGCGGATGACTTCACGAACACCTAGCGACGGGAGGAACACAGCTCCCTGCACAGCTTTAAATGTTTGTGTTTCCCTGCATATGCCGATGACATCATTGCCACCTGAGGGCCTGAACTCTGGTCTTGGCAGGTAAAAGCCTTTCGGGTCACCTTACATTGGGGTTCTTGCTCTCGATGCATATTTATGTAATGATTGCTAGACGGCTGTAATTAAATGACTGTAAAGCACCACCTAAAATGCACCAGTAATAAATTCTTAATAGCTGATGCTATAACAAGCAGTTACAAAAAATATATCGTAATGTGGAGATTGTTAACATTGTCTGGGCCTGTTTAATGCACAGCTTTAAGTAGTTACTATGCACACTATTAAAATGGCATGTAAAATTTGTAACTAGTAAATAAAAGGTCCAATTCAGCAACAAAATATACCCAAGCTTCAGTGGTGAAGAAGCCACGGAAAAGCTTGGGGTGGATGAGCTATCTCCTCTTATCTCTGCAGTCCTTCTGGTGGTGTTACCTATCAGCCATGGTTTCTGTAAACCAAACTCCTTGTGCCCACCCCTGCCTGGTGCAGACTCTGCCCCTGTCCTGCCTCAGAAACATGGTTAGGATCCCATTTATATTACAAAAATGCAACCATGACCAGAAAACCCTTGGGTTTATATTCTGTGAAGCAGGGGCGGGTCAGGAAAAATCCATTTAGCTGCCCATATTTTCCACTTCTCTTTTATCCTGTCAAAGCTGCAGTGTGGGTAGAATCTCTACAGAGATGACTTCCCGTGGCTAAAGAATAAAATAAACATACATGCAAGACCCAGAATAATTAGCAAAACGAGAAGGTGGCCAGGTTTTGCACATTTGGTACAACATCGCTGCACATGAAAGGGTGGCTGCTTCTCTCTAGCCACCGTCAGGAACCACACACGTGGCTGGTAAATACAAGTGTACTAACCAGCTGATGACAAGAGAATATTTCATACTACAGTTACAGAAAAAAAGTAGGCCACCCTGCCTCGGGGCCTGTATGCCGAAGTACATCCTGAAACAGTCAAGATCATCAGGTCTGAGCCCTGCTGGCTGGTCCACAGACTTGCTATGAAAAAAATTAGACATTTTTGAGGCTTCTGAGGCCTGGCAGTCCATAACATCAGTGGAAGCTGTGGTAAATTCAGCATATTTGAGAACCAGGATGGGTCGATTAACTTCTTCCTTACATTTGAGTAGTGCTTTGCAGCAAAATGTCACTGCTGATTTTCCCTGGATGTCACACGGAGGAAAGTTCTACTTGGACAAAGGAGAGGTGTCACGTAACCCCTCCCCAGTTTGGACAGAAAATTTGGTACTAACACAATGCTGAGGGGAAAAACACTAATCAGATGTTTTGCTCTTTCTTGTGCTGCTCAAAGCTGTCCAATACAGAGATTAATTTAGCTAGTCTGCTCCTCAACATGGGCTCTGTGTGGCCTGTTGAGAGCAAGGCCATCTAAATGGATTTTGCCAAGTCACACCAAGTGGGTGCCTTACCCTAAACATAGGGCTGGGTTAAAGTTGTGGGTCTGGAAGCCTCTACTAAATTTGGAAGTACTGTTCAGATTACATCCTCCAGCTGCTGGTGAGATTTTCTTACAACCAGTTGGCTGCTCAAATACCTCATGCCTCCCTGGAAACCGCGTCTATCTCAGCTTTCAAGTCCAGCCAGCCCTACCTCAGTCATTGCTGTATTTGATTCATACCATCTATATCCTGCAGCGCTCCTAGCAATTGATAAATTACAGCTCCAGCAAGACTATCGGGTTAAACACCAAGGAAGAAAGAATGATGACAGTAATACTTGTCATTTGTGTGGAGATGTAGCAACACAAAACCCTCTCTCAAACATATGTTATCTTGGAGGAATCTTTCCAAGGGATAGGTTTTCTGAGAAACATTTATGACTTTTGAATACATGATAGGCATGAACTTGACACGATCTACTTTGGCCAAGCCCTGGGCTTCAGCCTGGTCTTTTACCACCACAAATCAAATAGTCTATTTGAAATGCAGTCAGACTGATACCTTCACTGAGATGACAAGGTTATAGCACACACCAGCTTGACGAAAAACAGGATGTTTTTGTTCTCAGGATTTAAAAATTCAGAAATATTTTTACTAAAGCCAGAGGAAAATGGCTATGTTCTACCCATACACAAAAGCCAATACAGTGCCTGGGATGACTAAAATATTCATTACATCATTGAAATGACAGCATTGACATCATTGTCTTATACTCAAACCCTTCTTTTATCTTGGCATTGGAAAATGCAAGAAAAAACATAGGATATAAAGGCTCTCTACTAAATATCCTAGACACAAGAGCTGTTTTTTCCTCCTGACTTTCCACAGCATCATGCTGCAAGTTTTTGTGTCACCCCATCTCAGACTTCAGACCATTCTCTCAGCTTGATCTCATACCAACGTAATGCCAAATTGTCAATTTACACTGACTTTTGAGTATTCTCTTATTTAATGAAATACTATGGTGTTGGAGAAATTGGACAAAAGGTGGCACATGTTTCCAAGGCCTGAGACACTTCTCAAGGGGTACTTGTCTCTAAAGGTCCTCTCCTCAGCCCAGCACTCAACAGCACTAATTGTGTTATGGATAAAGCTGGAATCACTGAATTAACTGAAAAACAGCCAAAGCATACACAGTATATGCAATCCACAGGGGCAGTCACTGGTAGGAAGAGAGGAAGCCTGAACATTAGGGAGGAGATACTCTCTGTGAGCTCTCACAGGACCACTTTCCTTTCTTCCTGAGATATTCCATATATGCACTTGGGCCACAAAAACCCCATGCATCGGTACAGGCTTGGGGAAGTACAGCTGGAAAGCTGCCTGGCGGAAAAGGACTTGGGGGTTCTAATTGACAAGCGGCTGAATACGAGGCGGCAGTGTGCCCAGGTGGCCAAGAAAGCCAATGGCATCCTGGCTTGTAGGAGAAATAGTGTGGCCAGCAGAAGTAGGGAGGTGATTGTCCCCCTGTACTCAGCACTGGTGAGGCCACACCTGGAGTACTGTGTGCAGTTTTGGGCACCTCAATACAAGAGAGATATCGAGGTGCTGGAGCAAGTGCAGAGGAGGGCAACGAAGCTGGTGAAGGGCCTGGAGAACAAATCATACGAAAAGCGATTGAAGAAGCTGGGACTCTTTAGTTTGAGGAAGAGGAGACTGAGGGGTGACCTCATCACTCTCTACAACTCCTTGAAAGGACATTGTAGAGAGGTGGGTGCTGGTCTCTTCTCCCAGGTAATTAGTGATAGAACAAGAGGGAATGGCTTCAAGCTACAACAGGGTAGGTTTAAAGTGAACATTAGGAGAGTTTTTCACAGAAAGAGCAGTCAGGCATTGGAATAGGGTGCCCAGGGAGGTGGTTGAGTCACCATCCTTGGATGTGTTTAAGAGTCATTTAGATGTGGTGTTGGGGGATATGGTGTAGGGGAGAACTTTGTAGAGTAGGGTAGATGGTTGGACTCAATGATCCCAAGGGTCTTTTCCAACCTAAATGATTCTGTGATTCTATATAAGGCACCATTGACCTGGCCACTCCTGTAGCCCAACTACAGCAAAGCCACTGATAGGTTTCCGGAAAGCGGGCTACAGACACAGGCACGGCGTGGTGACACGTACAGTCTGTGTCATACTCTAGGTCACTCTAGATGATCAAAATGACCTTCTGCTCTGTGATAGGCCTCTTTGATTGCAATTCTCCTGCTAGTCATAATTAAGGAAATTCTATTACACAGTTCAGATGCAATTACAGTTGTAGTACAAACCAATTCAAAATTAATCTAAATATAATGGTAAAATTTCTCCTACGTGATTGAATAATTACTGCAATACAACTCCAGTAGGGCAAAGATCAGGAACATTTCATATGAATATCATTCAGAAACCGGCATTTTAGAATTGCATTGCTCATTCATACAACACACATCACAGAAACAGACCCACTACAAAAAGCAAATGTAGAGGAATTGAGCTGAGAATCATTAAAAACATATTTTTAAAATGAAGAACCACATTATTACATATAATCGTTCTCTTTTCACACTAATTTGTTTTAATCTATTCATGCTTCTTATAAAACATTACACAAAAATTTAATCATAGCATTGTTTTCTTTAAATATGTGCATTTCAGTAAATGACACTTGCGTGTATAAATTTAGTGAGTTAAAATGTTAGACTGACGCTAGAACTGAGCAGTCATTTATTCAGAAAAAAAATTGACTTGTTTTCCTGTCTGTAAATTTTCTATGGAAAGCTATTACTTTTTTTCAGTATATTCATTATTCAACCTATTAGTTGAATAGTCCTACAGAGACTTCTCTGCTTTTGAATCATTCACAGCCTGTTAGTTCCAATTATTTCACATTTGAAATTTGAACCCCAGTCCTTCGCTTTTATTGGACGTAGACTTTACATGAACTGATGCTTTTCTCCAGTTGAACAAATGTGACCAGAATGCAGATGGAATAAGTTTTGCACACAGCATTAGCAGTTCATGTCTGTGTTTCAACAGGAGTAAATTCCTTAGCTATAATAAGAGATCAATGTGAGCACAAGCTGAAAGTCATCTTAGGGTAATTCTGAAGAAGCACACTCATCTAATAAAGACCATTATTCCACAACTATCAATATCCACGTAGCACACACTACTCTCTTTTGCCAAGTATATGCAGTTGTGTTTGCTTCTAGAAAAAACAATTTGTTTTTAGAAAAATAAATCTCTGAAGGAGCACTTTTCCTAAAGTGTGCTATACTTCAGAGTTGTCCACCCAGCTGTTACAGGGATGGAGTTACAGACCTGGAAATCACAGCTTCCAGAAGAGCCACGTGAGTGAGTTGCTGCCTGTCCCTTCCCATCCTAATGGCAGCCTGAACGCCGCAACGTTACTAGACTTTTGGGCAGTGCCCTGTAATTCTCCTGTGAGGCTTAGGAAAGCAAGGCTGATAGCACCCTTCAGTCTTCTGAGGCTAGGTAATACGAAAATCAAATTATTTATACAGTGGAGAGGGCGAGAGGAAGGGGTAACAGGCAGTAGTAAATAAGAAAAAAAAACAAAACAGTTGAAAGCAACTTTATAGGGAGTGAGAAGTGCCCTAGAGTGGTCATTAGCCACACTGCAAGGAATGAGATACATCAAAAAAAGGGAACATTTGCTGCAGATATTATGAGGTGGGAAGGATTGGAGGAGGCCGTTATTCTTGAAAGTATTTAATGAACTGGCAGATGGCCCTGTGGTCAGGACACAGGAAATGCAAGTCCCATTTCTGCCGCAGACCTCCTGCGTGGGATGAGAGAAGTCACGCTGGTGCCTGAGATTGCCAGCGGGAGATGAGCAGCCCTGGCACAGTGGGCAATGGGGTGGCCAGTGTCAAAGAAGCTATCAAAATTGATGGGGGATGTCCGTTCCAGTATGGGAATTCCTCCGTGCCTCCTCTTGCATAAAATCATCCAAAATGGGCAAGAACATCTGCTTTTGTTTTCACAGTAAAAGCTGACACTGGAGGAGATATGCACATTTGGGAGGAGAGCACATTCCACAGTGGAGCTCTTTGTAATACAAACAATACGAGACCATCCTGGGAACATCATTATTTGGTGAACTTACTGTATTCAAGAGGACAGGGCTGACTATGAAGGTGGCAGAAGAAGGTGTACTGACACAAGAGAGGGCCCCTCTTGGCAACCAGGAGGCAAGGCAAATCACCCAAGTGCATGGCAGAAGGGTGGCCTCTAGTCAACGTTCAGTGTGCTAACACTGACACAAGTCATCACTTCCCTCCTTCGTTTCTGTGGACATTTCAGGGACTTAGTTGCTCCATCTCTCCTTCAGCAAAACAAACGATTAATATAGAAAGGTGCAACGAGCTCCCAAAGCAGGCTAATCTTCAGACTCTGTCTCTGTCTTTGTGCATGCAAAGACAAATATTTTTAAACAAAATTACACCAAAATGTGAACTTAGGGCTGGTAAAAGTACCTTGATGGGAAATTAGAAAAACCTTTCACCACAGTGGTTGGAACGAAACTGTCAATGGAGGTGCTTGAACATGAATACAACCTATTTCTAAATGACAGAGCTGTTCAGCAGAAAGAAGATTTCAGGTTTGCTGTCCTGGACTGTTTTGCCCCAAACCACCCCTCTAGTCATTTATGCAAAAGACATTCAGCAGTCAGCGGCAGAGCAAGACTTTGACTCATTGACTACAACTTCACCCATCATAGACAGATGCTTCTGTTCTAAAGCTGCCTGAATTGACAGAGTTCCTAGTATCTCTGTAATGTGGGCACTTGACTAAATCTTAGAACATAGAAATATATATACATTTTTAATAATTTCTTAAAACATAACTCTGGTAAAAATGATTTCTATTGCCCTCTTCAAAAATCCTCCCAATAGTTCAAATCTACAGCTAACACAAGGAACCACTATTTCAACACAAGTGTACCCCATGGGAATGGAGTAATTCCAGAGATAGATTGAAGCCTAAAAGAGTGTTTTTCCTTGTAATAAAAGTACTTACTTCAAGATTAGAAATGGGATAGTTCTTGGATGGGGCAAGAGAGGAGAGAAACGCAAATGAAACAACCTATAAAAAAATACATTAATGCTCATATAAATGGCAGCTAGAATCACTGTAACTTAACTCACGCAGGTTCTTTCTAGCATGAACATTTGTCATCAGGACAACAAGTATGGCTGGCAGCTACCATTGGAAAGAACTAAAATTCTCCTGTTGAAGGAGACAATTAAGAGCTAACCAGTGAATAACATTTTTGCGTGACCAATTCTATTCAGCTCAGTGAGCAAGTTACAAAAGACAAATCAGATATATATAAGCAAGTCCTAGTTATGTGGTTAAAGGAAAAGCTCAGCATACCAAATTAGTAACTTGTTTCTATACCCACTGCATAGCTACACTTACACAATAAATTTTCTGTAACATTACCTCTTTCCATTTGAGAGCAGAGCTCCTATGCTGGTGTATCGTGGACTGGGCTGTTTTGCTGCAGTAGTAATAGGGTCTAGAATTCCAAATAGGAAGTTTATACTACTATGAAAAAAACCTTTAAAAAAATAATCATTAAGTTTTATCAACTGTTTGACATACCTAGAAAGAAGGGTTGGGTAGTCAGGTCAAAATAAGCCTACTGAGGTCCTGAGCCTACTAGTCTGAAAAAGCTTTAGCTTCCAAATTGCTGTAATAATATGAAACTTCATTTAAGAAGCACAGGCTTCAAAATCATTGTCTGAATCACAACATGGGACTACATTAGCCACTGGACTCTCGTTTAGGTTGCAACAGTATTCCCAAGTCCAGTCATGGTCTCTACTGTGATAAGGATATAAACACACAAGAAAAAGACAGTATCTGCCCCAAAAAGCTTATTACTGGAACTGTGGGCAAGCTTTGTGAGGGGGTAAGGGAGAAAGAGAGGGTGACCTCAGAAATGTTTCTGGCTGGTGGTAAACGTCTGCCCTCCACCTTTCAGGATGGCCTGGGACTCCCTGTGCAGCGGGGACTTACTGCGCCCCAAGATAAGAAGCACCTCAAGCCGGACGCCCGGCAGCCAGGGCAGCGCTGAAACGCCGTCCCTGGAGGAGCTGCGACGCCTGCTCTGGACACGCAAACACCCCACAGGGCATGTGGACGAAGTCTGGCCAAACCTCTACGTGGGAGACCTGTAAGAGAGAGGGAAGTGTTGAAGGTGTTAACACAACTCTTAGCCCTCCCTCCTCCCTCCTATTTCCCCCCCAAATCTTCCACTCTTTATTTAAGAAGTGCGCTAGGCACTAATTTGGGGACCCCTCATAGTAAGTGTAAGCATTGAGTAAGGCTGAACTGTGCATAGAACACTGTAGCATAGAGAAAAGGCATCCTAAGTGACCAAAAAGAATATTCCCCCTACTGATTTCTCCTCCTGCATTAGTACAGGAGCTCTGCACTGCAACAGCCTGGTGGGGCCGTGCCACGGGTACTGCAGGCAGTCACGCCAGAGCTTGGTAAAACAGGATCAACCTAATTTTCTCCTCACATTGTCAGACGGCATCAGTCCCCTGAACTGATGGATGCTCAGCAGAGGTGACCTGGTGAGAAAGCAAACCAGAAAACTCTTGGCTTGTGCAGAAATATCACCACCTTTTTATTTTTTGTCAGTTGAGAAGAGCCACCTAAACTAATGTTCCGGAGAAAAATGCAGGAAATGTAAAAGTCACTTTCTTAACGAGCCACTTCTGGAAGCATTTTGGTGGATGCTTTGGACGTGAACAACCCATCAGAAAGCAGCCAGAACAACTTCATGTGGTTTTAACAAACTGCACCATCAGCAGCATGTTCTACCCTTCATTGTAATGAAGCAGGTGAATATAACCCACCATCCTTCTTCCAGGTACGTCGCTCGTGACAAAGCGCAGCTGAGCCGATTGGGCATCTCCCACGTTGTGGACGCCACTGCCGGGCGATTTCACATCCACACGGGACCCAAGTTCTACAAAGATCTGCTCGTGGATTACTATGGAGTAGAAGCAGAGGACAACCCAAACTTTGACCTCAGCGTTTACTTCTACCCAGTTGCACGATACATAAGAGCAGCACTGAAATCCCCAAGAGGTAACTAGACCCTCTGCGCACGTTAGGTACCTTCTGCTTAGGAGCCAAGTAGGGCAAATTATCAAACAGTATTCAGCAAAAAACAACCAGCTGCAGATGTGGGTAAGAATGGAGTCACTCAAACCAAGTAGCATCACCCCTGCCTCCTGAACTCCCACAGTGAGTGGGAGTTCCCCTGAAACAGGGAAGGATGCACTGAACAGGCTTTGAAAGGGGTTTTTCCTATGCCTAGTGCTATTCAACATCTCTATTAGCAAAAGACAATACAGCAAGTAACTTTTATTACCTAATACGAACACACAGACCTGGGGAGGAGGCACATACACTTGATCTCTTAAAATTAGTGATGGGGTTTAAAATAAAATCTGGGATGGGATAAAAAGAAAAGGGCAAGCATCATATTTGAGTAAGAAGAGTCAACTATAACATTACAAGCTGTACAAGTCCTATAAATGCAGGATAGGGAAGAATCTTCTGGGAAGCAATTCTGTAGAAGAGAACCTAAGCAACACCACCAGCCAGGAGATAATGTCATGCTGCTGCTAGAAAGAGTATAACTTTGAAATAGGAAGATAACCTGCAAAATCCTTAGACTCACTAAATGCAGGCCAGGTACAATGCCAGAGGCCTGGGGCTAGTGGGGGATCATGACTATTAAGGACAAATCCTCACAAAAGCGAGTCTCCACTGTGCCACAAAACTGTAAATCTATACAAAACTGTATAGATTAATAAATCACTCAAAAGTGATTTATTAAGAGAACAGTTATACACTCAGCAAACTGTTTTGCTTGCATCACAGTGAGCTTTAATATCAACAAGGGTCCTAAAACATTAACTACCCAGCTTAATCACATGCAGCTAGTAGATCCGATCTAAACACCTAGAGGTCTACATCATACAAGCTAGGAAAGGGAGATGCATTAACTGAAAGCAGTGCACCTCCCTGCTAGATACCTCAGAGTTTTCTGCCATTTGGAGGGCTTGATCCATCCCAGTAGAAAGTATTTGCCTTTGTTAAGCTGAGGGCTGCATTTTGGATTTCAAAACCACTAACATATTTGGGGATTTTGGATCTGCACCCATTTCGATTACAGCATGCACTATTTGCAATTGAAGTCATTATTGGTGGTGCTCCAGAGAAAGGTAAGATCCAAAATCCTTTCATGCGTGTGTAAAAAAAAAAAAAGTTCCAAATCAATTGACAAAAGACAGAAGACAAGAAATGAATCATGGTGGCACAAAAGCAAACAAAACCTGTTCTTTGCAAGATGCCTGCCCAAATACTGGAAGTTATGAATGTAGAACAAGTTAGGGCTCAAGGCAAACACAATGAACTCATCATGTCTCAAGTGCGTATTTATCCCTACTCCCATGCTTTTAGATATTGCTTTACTGAACTCCATATGGAAGCAGGGTTCTGGGAATGGAGACAAGGTGAAATTCAATCATATACAGTCCAGCTGTTGCTGACATTCATCATTTTAAGGAAAGTGCAACAGTTTAGAAAATATATAAACAAGATGTTCTGGAAGCATAATTTCCTGAGGTACAGAAATTTAGCAGCTAAATACCCATGACCTGTGCAGGGATGAGACAGGGAGGGGATTGTTACTCACATCATTTAGAAGAACAGAAAAAATGGCATTTATTATAAGCAGTGGTGCTGAACAAAAATTATACCAGGTGACAGGAGGCCTGTTCATATTAAATTCAGGATGTAACAAGGTACTTCTGTTTGATTGAGAACTTATTTAAGACTGCTGCTTAACTATTACAAGCAAATTCAAC
>KZ506240.1:82676-93598 GCA_002844005.1 Limosa lapponica baueri
GGCATAAATCTTGCCAAATTGTTTGCATCTTTATACACAGCACTAAGGCTTGCACAGCACGTTGAGCCAAAAATACTAAGCAGCGTAGTATTCTGTTATGCAGATAATGACTTAGGGCTTTCGGTCTCAAAGTACTCAGAAACTTCCACCACATCTGGAAAACCAGCATTAGAAATGTACATGCCAGCACCAAGGCTCTGACGTTCACCTCTAGATATGAACCTCAACTTCCCACCTCACCATCTGTGAGATTACCAAACTGTAGGGCTCATGACTGATGTTTCCAAAAGCATTACCCAACAAATTTTGGGGTAGAGGAGGCACATGCCCTCCAGTTGAACAAATTCAAAAATGGGCCACTATGGTCAGTGACTTCCCAGGGCTTTCCTGGAAATTTTGGCTTAATTTGAGTAGTTCAAGGGACCCAGAACAAGGTGCTGAAAGGAAATCTTTCACTGCCATATTACTGCTCCAGCCACTAGACCGTGTTCCCTCTCTGAATTAAAAGCAGATAGACTGGCAGATTTCCCTTTTTTTTCCCTGCTTGCACTTTCTTTCCTCCCTCCCCGTTTTGTTAAAAATAAAATAAAAAAGCTAAAGAGCTCCATAAGCAATTCCATTTGGCAGCTGTAGAGTGGATAGTGAACATAAAGAAGAGATTCCTTTGCTGTGCCTAATGCATGCTGCTTATCCAAATTAGCCACACAATTACTTCTATCAATGCAAAAGTAGTTTAATGTTTTTTTTCTAGTGCACAGCACTTGAGAACGACTTAAAATGCAGTGTAATTTGCCACAGTGTATGTCCTGAAGTGGCTCGCTAATGAAAAGAGGATTAACTCTCCATTATTCTGAATTACCATTTTGTGAAATCACTAACAATATTTTCATTTATATACATATAACCCAAGGGGGAGAAATATTCCAGCCATCCAAGTGATTAACAAATAAAATTCATTAGATAACATGCACTTTGGTCTTATTTATTAAGAGAAAGATTAGGGTATAAAAATGCAGATGACTGAATTTTTATCATCCTTGTTCGATAATACCCTTCAGTCCATGACAGCATAATTGGTGAGCGCTGGCAGCTCCGCGTTACAGTCACAGGCTGGATTGAGAAGCAGAACCCGCAGGATGCCGGGCTCGGCAGACAAAATCCCGCAGGTTTGAGCATCGTACCCCAGTCCCGCTGAGCTGGACCGGGCGCTGGGCTCTTGACCAGCCCTGGCCTCACACAGTGCAGCAGGGAGCAGGGGGAGCCATGGCTCGGGCACAGGGGAAGAGTGGGACAAGCCACACATTGTCCTGCCTCCTGGAAGGGAACTGCTGGCCCCAGTGCAGGGCTACGTTCCTCGCTATGCCCCGAAGCTGGGCTCAAACCTTCCTGCCAAGGAGAACCTCTCTAGGACATTTCCCTCTCCTTTTCATCCCTCCCCCGTAAAATAAGAAAGGCTGTTCCTGTGCTGGAGCAGCACTTCCAGGAGCAAGAAGGGTTCCCAGTCCCTTACGCAAAGGACACAAGGACCATCCCTACTCCAGGGAGCTTTCACATCCAAGGTCGTGTGTCCCCAGCACAGCGCGGTGCCGTGAAGCGACTGCCAAGCTGCTACAGGAAAGCTGCGCTGGTATGTCATCCAGCCTGCATTAATTAGTTTATAAGGCAAAGCGTTTTAGCCCAAATGGCACTGGAAGGGGTGGGACGCTGCTCCGACGAGCCTGGGCAGGGGTAACCCTGCAATCTGCCTGCCGTCCCACTGCACGGGGTGAACATCCTGCAAGGGACCATCTCCCCTCCCCAGAGGGCTGCAAAAGAAATCTGAGTTTTCCCTGCTTGGGCTTGTGCAAGGCAGTCATCCTTATATAGACAATCAATCATCCTTATATCCACAACACCAATAAGAACAACCACCTCCCAAAAAAATAATCTAGTCCACTTTTTTTTTTTTTTTTAAATCTAAGAAAGCAGGCCTAGGGAACACTCTTCCCTCAGCTCTGTTTGGGGTACACAGAGCAGTCAGGACAAGATGAGGTTAGACATCTTTGGTTCCTGGAAAGACACAAGCTTTTCCATCCCTCTCCCCACAACCAAATGCTTCATTGGCAATTAATTCCAGAGCTCAACTAGCAAACCAACCCCTTTTTCCCCCTTTCCCCTCCTCCTAGTTAAACTCTGTTACTTCTTACTTAGTCTAGAGTCAAATTTGAAATACATATTTTATTAGAGGAATTTCAACTGATGCTTTCCTGTGCTCTAATTCAATTTAAAAATCCCTGCAGCAGATAACATTGGCAAGGCATAAAAGAACATAGCTCACTTGAAAGTTCAGGGAGCATATGGCTTCCCAGGACAGACAGAAACAAGTCTTTCTCAGCAGAGGTCTAACTTTCAGAGTGCTAACCAAGCTTCAAACCGAGACGGTGTTACAGCACCACAAACCATCATTTGCAGATGTAATTGCCCTGTTTTGAGGTCTGCAGGCTACAAGCAGGACTATTGGTGTAACAAATCAATGCGCTGTGGCCACCGAGCGTGATTACTGATTACATTGCTTTCTCCTCTTCCCTTCGCTTCCTCCCCTCCCATGTTACAGAGACGTGAATAAAAGCAGAGTCAGTCCTTCAGCATCAAGGCAACAGACTCTCAGTTGAGATAATTCCTTACTAGACAAACAGCAGTTCTTATCAAGTTCTAGATAACAGCCTATGACTGTGTTAGATTGTATCTCTGACAGTCTAACATTATCTACGCTGTTGAGTCTGCATATAGAATTAGCATAATTCTGGCACTGGAAGGAAAAAGGCTCTCCTGGGGAATGGCTACTGGGGGCACAGAGATGGGACTTGGTGCTGCTCAGAGGCACGCAAGACCCAGCACAAGGTAAATTTGCTAGAAGCCGGAAATCTCAGAGCCCTTTACAAATCTCAGCAGAGGACCACTTAGCTAAACATCATCATCATGTTTTAGGAAGTTTGGCTGGAAGATGGATCCCCTTGCCAGTGAAAGCAAGCCAATTCTTGAACAAAGGTGTACACATGCCAAACAAAAACTGACTCCATAATCTTGCCTAGCTTTGGAGTAGGAAAACAGGAATCATTTTGCTTTTTCAAGTTTTGTGGAGAAACGGAACATGGCAGGCACAAAAGAGCCCAAACCGAGCAAACAAACCCCATGGGTACATGGGATGTCAGTGAAAAATGGTCATCCTGCTTGCAGGAGAGCTCTACAACAGCTGCACGAAGGCACTAGCCAGATTTCTGTAATTAAAAGGACACAAACATCACCAGTGGCCAACACAAAAAATAATTGTGGCACTCACTACAGGATTTGTTGCCTTCAAGAAAGGTGGATTTCTGGCAGGCTGTACTCACACACCTCGTGAGATCAAGCCCAACTCCACCTCTTCTTGTTACGAGTCTCCTACAGAACCGCAAGGTTCAACTTCTCCCTTCAAGGGGATGAGAGACCAGAGCAACCGCTGCCCTGAGACATCAGGCAGTCCAGCAGGAGAAACAAGAGAGACCCAACAGGGAGATGGAGCAAAATCTGCAGCAGAAGGCTGGCAATGTGGAAAAAAGAAAACTTGTTTCAGAGGACGAGAGGGGAAGATGGTTAAGTGACAACTGGCAACAGGGTAAATAGGAAGTCAGGCATGTAGCCAGCCCCAAATTCTAGTTCCTAGAGGTTTGCTGTAGCGTAAAGATCAGCTGCACAAGCAGCTTAACTTCCTGGTGACAACTTGCAGAATAACATGTTCTTTGCCTTCAGAAATGTGCAAATCCATAGAAGAAAACCAAAGGAGACATTACAACATCAATGTCCCACACATGTCCAGTGTGCAGGCCTGCACTAAGGTTTCGAAAGAGTAGCGCAGGTACACCCAGCATTCACCTGAACAGACACATTTGATCTCCCTGTGTTGCTGAAAATCACCTAAAGGAGAAGCCTTTAGGAGATTCACAATCAATAATAAAGAAACATCTTAAGTTTCCCTCACTCAGTTCCCCTGGCTGCTCTAGATCCCAGCTGCTAGACCTACAAATTCCTACCAGTGGGTCTTCCAGGAAACAAATTTCCAGTGGAGACTGAACTTCAGCCATCACAACCCTTTGGCTTTCACTCCCGTTGCTGGTGAGCTCATCCAAAGTATCCCTTGCCTTCAGGGGAGGCAGAAACCCAGGTGCAAGTCTGTGCCTGCCACAGAGCAGGTACATCCATCTCAGACCATGCCCAGCCCAATCACAGCTGGCCAGAGCTGCTCCCAGTGTCCCACAACCGGAGCAGAACTTGCTGGCTTTGTTCTTAACGTTCTGTTTGGGTTGCATTCCAGTTGCTGGCGCGTCCCGAGCGCACTACTCCACGGACAGGATGTCATCAGCAGGTTTGAACACCGGGAAGAAAAACGCATGCACAGCAATCAAAGTAGATCCTGATGAGGAATACTGTACCCCGGGTGCCTTTGAATTGGAGCGACTCTTCTGGAAAGGATGCCCAAAGTACACTCATGTCAATGAAGTCTGGCCCAACCTCTACATAGGAGATGAGTAAGTCTACATAGTACCTCTCTACACAGCAGATGAGTAAGGGTACATAGTACATCTCTTCTACATAGGAGATGACTAAGCTGTACCAAGTACAAGGTGTTTCTCTCCTCCTCCTACCCATTTTTCAGTATTTAGTGGTGATGCTGTGATTTGCTGAGCTACTGACAGATGCCAGAGTTCAACCAAGCAATGGGAGTCTGGCGTGGCCCTTACAGATACAGGCACACAGTGCTGGTTGCCGTGTGGCAGGGTCTGCTGGTAAAGACTGAGTAACAGGAGCAGTTGTGACACCAGTGTAGGCTGCAGAGGCTGAAGCTAGTCATGTTCTATTTTTAAATGTCTCATTTCAAGGAGTAATTTGTCATTTATCTCTGAGTGAAAGTCCTGCTACAGTTACACTGAGAGCAGGGCACGGCCGAGACGTGTTGGACCACAGCTTAGGTTGGCTTAAACCTAAAATGTAATTCTTGAAAAGTGACTGAAGAGACAGCTCAACCCGCAGTGGTATTTCCGCATTTCCAAGCCTGTGCTTGTGTACACGTACTCTGCATTTCCAAATTGCTCAAGAGATTAAAACAAACAGAACCCTGTGGAAGGCAAAGCTGCAGAGATGTGTCTCACTGATCAGACCAAGTGTGATTTGGAAAAAAACCAAACCCACAAAACAGACTGAGCTCTGCTGAGCACAGGACTAAGCTAGAAACAGCCTATTCTGACAAGCAGAGATGACTGCTGCAGCAGGGAGACGTGCCATCAGAAAATCCCCCAGCCCAACCCATCAGCAGAGCAAGAGAACTTTTCTTACCCCTTAGGCGTTATTGGTCCCCTTCCCATTTTCCTCTACACCCTGTGCTAACATGACATTTATTTTACATGATCACTGTAAGGCACAGGCAGGAGCCCCACTGGCTCCAAAGTTCTCAATAATTTTTTTAAAAGGTCCTAAAATTCATCTGTTGCCAGCTTATAAAAGAGGAAAGATATACAGCTTTGAAAGTTACAAGACTCCTAATATCATCGACCAATTACTTCTGTGGCGCCAGAGGCAACAGAAAGACACACAGGAGTTCTGGGCTTTAACCAAGCTGGGGCTCTCAATTTTAGAGACAGAAAAAAAATCATATATATTTTAAGCCATGGGAAAAGCCTGGCCAAATGACTCAGGAACAAAGGAAAAGGGAGTTGAGTTGTCCTCTTCCCACCCTACCATGCCCCTCTTGTTAAATATTTCCAACTCTAGGTCTAGGGTAAAGAACAGCCTCTTCTGGCACTTATTTCCTATGTCCTTGTTCAGAAACACTAGCAGAATTATTCTGAATGAAGCTGTCATAATAATTTCCCTCTTATTTCTGTGAAAAAGCTGCTCTCTGACTAAAGGGATCTGATGAGACAACAGGTCTATGGACAGTCAGCCTCTAAGACCAGGGCACCAGCCACTGGATCTTCCCTGTAATCGTTCCTGAAGCAGTGGCTTGGTACACATTGTAATTTAATAAATGCCAGGAGGTGTGACTCTGAACACAATACACATCTGCACTTAGTACAAACTAACCAGAGGAACAGAAAAACGAGCTTCTTGAGAGGTACTTGGAGCTACACCCACTTACACAGGGCACTGTATTTCTACAGGGGACCAGCCTTAAGTCAGGAGAAAGAGCAACGGTGCTTCAAGGGGAAAGAAGTCCCCCACATGACTGGGATAAAAGAATGAGAAAGCCAAGGGAGTGAGAAAAAGAAGTGAGGACTAGGTGGGGGGTGAACAGAAGTAAAACTTCTCCAGAAAACGGAGCTCCCTGAAAGAGAACGACTACTGTCAGCAAGATAAGGGCAAACTTGACATCCAGTTGCAGAAAGTCTGAGATGAGAACTGGTCTGCAGGCAAGATGCAGCTTTCATTACCAGAACTAAAATTCGATTTGAAGCAGGCAAAGTCCAGGGACCTCTCTATCCTTCCTTGGCCAGCTCCACATCTTACTTCTAACCAACAGCTTCCCCCTTCAGTGTGGCAGAGTTTTTTTGTATTGTTTTATTTTAAGATCTTGCTGTAGCACTGGTCGCCAAAGAGCTGCCATGGAGACATGAACAGATGTTGGGTGTATTTGCATCCTTAGCCATGCTAAATTAAGGTTGATCTTGAAAGAATTTAGTGGAGCTCATCAACAAAATCAAGTGAACACACACATACAGAGTTTATCTTCAGAGCCTCCACATCTGTGCTTCATTCCTGCCTCCTGCATTTACAAGGTTAACAGGACTTGTGACTGCTTATGGAAATGCTAATTAATTACCCTGACTACGTAACCACATCTTCCTTCTAATGCAATACAGGCTATCAAGGAGCCCTGTGAGGCCACTCAATCCTTTTGTTACAAGGCTTTGCTGCAGATGTTGCCCAGAGGCAATGAAATCTCCATGAGCCTGTCAGGCCCAGAATAATCAAAGCCTCAAAATATAACATGCTGTGTTCAGCTCCAATTGAAATTTTCCTCCAGCAAGTTCCAAGGACTTTTAAAGACCAGACACTGGAACTTGTAGGAGACAGCCCAGTGATAGGAATAAAACACACTTTGCCAAAATTTTGACTCATCTGCTACCAGGATTAGTGCTCACATGTATCCTCCTCACACCCAGAAGCCTTCTAAAGGGACAGAAAGCAGCTTTGTCTTGCTCCTTGCTGGTCACCAGGTTAGCTGCACGGGCAGTTTTACTGGCTAATCCCAAGCCTGCCTGGTTCACCACAGTCACCTGGAAAACCTCTGCCAGTTATGCAGCTTGCAGTTTTCCTCTTGCGGCTGTTCAGTGATCACCTTATTACCTGAAATGACGTTCATGGTTCCACATTTCTGAATTTCAAAGAATATTTTAGCTGAAGACAAAGGCCTCCCCAAGACTTTGTTTTTCCCCTCAACCATCCTCTAGCTCTCATTAGGATTTAAGGCTTGATCACAATTTCAGGTGTTCCTGTGTTCTGAAACTATTCCCACAGGAAAAAAAAGTATTCTGGAGTCCAATTCCTTACAGGTTAAATACAAAAAGTTTTCCAGATATGCAGGTGAACTGAGCTTGCACTTCAAGAAAGCTATTGTGCTTGTCCCAGTAGAGCTCCAGCGCTTACGGTCTCGAGAACTAACACAGGTGAGCTTCAACAAGACACACGAGTTAACTCAAATCTAGATTGGGGTATATGATAATTAAAACACATAATTAAACTTTAAACATATGCTTAACTAGAAGTCATTCTCTCCTCTTCCCTTTCTCCAGAAAAAAAATACAGGATGGCTTTTTCCAAGTGACTGAGAGACTATTTATACTGATCTAGAAGAAAAGAGATGGGACTCATTCAGGGTAGCAAATAGTTACCTCCCACTGTTTAGCTTTATGAACTCCTAGGATCTACACCAGTATTAATCATCCAAAAATAGGAGCGTATGCAGATTTAGATTATAACAACACTCTTGAGGACATAGTTTCAACTCTGTTAGTATGAGAATCTGCCAATTGTAACAGCAGTTTAACAGTCCAGAAAATCAGATCTGTAACACTGGACCATAAACCTCAAAGCAGCAATGGTTTCCAAGACAAGTAACGCTCCCTGACACACCACCTCTGTCTAAAGGCAACTTGTAACACTTGGTGAGTGACTGAAGTCACGACCAGGAACTGACCGACTACATCACGTGTTTAATGCCTTTGCTGTACAGAAAGGAGAGAGGTTATTTCCTGTATCTAGATTGCATCACAAAAACAATATTCACCATTTTGGGCTGGAAAAAAATGGACTACTAAATCTTTTTCTACCACATATTACAAAGATCCAGTTCAGTATTTTCAGTGGTACCTAAAAATTCTTCTGATTCACACTGAGCAGGAGGTATCCACAGAAATGGAGCAACACCTCAGAAGGAAAAGGGGATACAATGCTACGCTATCTCTAGATTCCCTCAGCGCTGGAGTTACCAAAGGAAATTGGGTCAATATTATTGGAAATTCTCAACATCACTCCTCAGGAGGGAGAACTGCCAAATTTTCTTAGGAAAGTGTCAGTACTGCCTATATTCAGGGAGCTTCTTTCTGACACTGACCATCTGGTAAATTATCATCCTGCATCAAGCTTTCCTTCTGCATTTAAGAAAACGGAAAAGTTTGAGAGAGACTATTCCTGTTCTAGTAATGTGTTGCCTCCGATTTCCTTGTGTTTTGTCCATCTGGGTCACATGAATCTGTGGTCTTTAACAGTCTATACCGAAAGATGTTTGCATCGCTCAACCTTGGCATGAAGCTGAAGAGACTTGGCTCTAATTAGAGTTTATAAATACACTAGTCTGATTGACCAGGACCAGCTATAAGGTGCTGACTTACTCCTTTAGATGTGCTTGGGCTTTCATGAGCTGCCTTCTCTTCCCTTTGTTAGCTGCTTTTTATATACTTAATACTTGATGTGGAGGTGCAAGCTGCAGGGACTTCAAGTTGTTCTTCCCCTCTCTTGCAACTCCATTGGTCTAGGCACCTTCCTGATGAAAGCACCTGGGACTGAAGCTTGTTATGACAGTATTTTTGAAAAGAGAGAGAAAGGATTTGGTACACTGGAGACGGCAACTTGAGAGGAAGGATTTTCTTTCATGTTACAACTACTTACACTGTTGCTTCCAGAAGGCGGCAGAGTTTGCTGCAGCACCTGCTTTTAATCCTACGAATCTTAGCTTTAAAACTGACAGCAGGCATACTTGAAGTCCTGGACTTGCCCTTGCACAACCTGAGAGGCCTTTTGGGAACCATCTGAAAACGGAAGACATTTTTGTTTGGGTCAGTTCTTCTTGGCAATAGTCTGTTATTATCAATATATCCCATGTGAAAGTGATTTTAAGTCCAAATTTTCACCGTTTAGGTGGCATTCCTGTATCAAAGTACTCCCCCTTGCCTCAGAACTTTAAAAACATGTTTATGAGTCCATCTGTCCTACAGTAAATGCAAGGTCTGATTCAGCAAAGTGCTGAGCTTTAGCTTAAAGTGCTTTGCTATAGAGAGAAGGACTTCTGGGTATGCTTAACTTTTAGCATATGTTTACGTGCTCTGAATTGAAGAGCTGATGAGGTTTTACACGGGACCAATCTGCCCGGTTCATCTCTTACTAAACTGAATTATACTGAAATTTTCACTGTTGTCTCCCAGTGCCACACTTGACTTTCTCTGCACAGGAACACATTCAAGGCAGACACTGGAGACCACAGTTGCACTGTGTAAGAGGAAATCAAGTGCTAATAGCACAGATGGTGGAGATACACAAAATGAAAACAATTGCAAGAGCAGTCAAATGCTTATGGCTTCACCTACACTGACATTTGTAACAAACTCTTCTTTACAATGGCTACTTAAAACTCAACCATAATCACAAAAATGGAAATATTAGTTGCAATTTATTAGGAAAGAGCAGCAACCAAAGAGGGAAAAAGGAACTATTAAACTCTGGTAGTGAGCCAATTGCAAGGGAAAAAAATCTGTGCCATTTCTAGCTGAAACTAAATTAGAAATAGAGTTATAAATCCTCCAATAAGGCGCATGATTCATACACCCCTGAATGATCCTATGCTATTAGTCACCTCAACCAATCAGATATTTGCAGGTGTTTATGCTTGATTTATTCCTTCCTTTCATCTAAAATACAGATACCTCAGGCATGGTAAAAACTGCAAGGAAGACCAAAAGCATTCCCCCTTGGGACATAACCAGGAGTATCATGAATGATAAAACACCCCAAAAATAGGTTCCGATTAAAGTAAACAGATAATGAGGGATGCTTCCATAACAGCACCTACACTACAGATTCAGCTGAGGTTGGGAAGTGAGTTAGTCCATCACACCAAGCTAGAGCCATCACACCAAGCTAAAGCCTCACCAAGGGGCACAGCAACATTTCCACTTAGAGGCATATGGGTCCCCCTACACGAGGGCTCAATGGCTTGTCTCCTGCTCTCTGTTAACTAGCAACCAACGTGCTGCCGACCCAGCGTGACCTCAAGTTTAACTGCCTGGATCATAGTAGCGTCAGAGTCTCAGCACAGGCCATCCCTGCCCAACAGTATTTATCATAGAATCATAGAATCATCTAGGTTGGAAAAGACCCTTGGGATCATCGAGTCCAACCATCTACCCTACTCTACAAAGTTCTTCCATACACCATATCCCCCAACACCACATGTAAACGACTCTTAAACTCACCCAAGGATGGGGACCTAAATGATTGATCATTTATGATCAATGGGCAAGGTAGAAAACCGATGGGAGTGAAAAAGCAGACACAGCCGGGTCAGTATGAGAAGCGGTGGTCCAGCCGGGCTGTCTGCCTAGCTTTCTGGGAAAGGTTTTACAAGGAAAAAAAAA
>KZ506240.1:93608-115966 GCA_002844005.1 Limosa lapponica baueri
GGTCAGTATGAGAAGCGGTGGTCCAGCCGGGCTGTCTGCCTAGCTTTCTGGGAAAGGTTTTACAAGGAAAAAAAAAAAAAAACCTGAGGAAAGTTTTTGAAAGAATAGCAGAGAGATCTTTTATGAAAGCATGATTATCAAGTGTAAGACTGGGGAAATGGAGGAAAAGGAGAAAGCACATAAGTGCTTCCTAATCTCCATATCAAGTTTGAAACCAAGCACTCTTGGTTACTATATTGGGCAGGTTACATTCAGTCCAAAAGGATACTGCTGAATCAGTTTACACATCAAGTGTAATTAAAAAGCAGATTAACATTTTAAAATCAGCTTATTCCAAGCATTGACGAAAACAGTACAAATTCTTCAGTGCCAAAACCAGTGGAGTAGCTAACCCTCTAAGTATTTCCTTGGTACACTTACAATTTACTTTAGAAATAAGATATTTCACAGAATATGATTTAGTTACATCTGAGCATTTACTGAGCTTACAACTGCATTCAAGGTTGATCCATTGCCACTTCTCATTCCCTCTCCAGCCCAAGCCATGGGAAACACAGTGAGCTAACAGAGTAAAAATGTGCATATTCCCACACTCCAACAGGCCAAGGGCCAGACAACGCTAATGCAAATTGTGATGCAAAATGAACACCTAACTGTCTTGCCTTTAATTGATTAAATAAAATGGAGCAGGATTAATTCCATCCTGGGCCCCAAATTCACAGTATGCAGCTATAGACAAGACTGGGAGATAGAGAGGGAAGTTCCCAGGAGCTTGGCCAGACTGAGCTGATGGCTTATGCAGTTCATGAAAGAGAGTATTCCTTCTTTCTGAATACCTATTGAAGCTCTGAGGCCACTGAGCACTTGAAAATGAGATCCTGAGACACAGAACAAGACTGTAAGTGCGACCATCAGAAACAAATGCATTAGATGCACCCACTGTGTCAAAAGGCAATCTCCTGAGAATCTAATCAAGGAAACAGGAAAATTGGATTTCAGATGAATGTAAGTGTCAAATGTTAATGATTGTAATGCAATGTATTGCTTGACATTGTCCTTGCTCGGAACAACTTCATCATTTAATTCAAATGCTGTTTATTAGCCTGAGCAGTGCTTGCAGAAACCAAAGTTTGGCAATATCTACAGTCCATCAAAACCCTTATTTTTCCACTGACCCCAACTACACTGCAGTCCTACTTGCTATTCTGCATGGAGGTCTCCACTTGCAGAGGTTCTAGCCGAGCACAGATCTCTGACCTGAAACCATCAGTCTTTCATGGTTTGTTGGATACATGCTGTGGGCCAAGTCTGGTCAATGGAAAACATATTTTCTCTATCCCAGCACCAGGGAGGCAAAACAAAATAAGCCTTAATTTGAAAACAGAATCTGTAGTTCATCTCAAGCACATCAAAATCAACAGAAGTAATTATTCGCTGCACCTTTACTCTTCAGCAGGGACATTTAATTTGTTTTTTAAGTACTGGCCATCTTTACGGATCAGAACCCAGTGCCTTTGCTGGCAAAGTGTGTAGAGCATATCCACCTGAAGAGAATCCTAAGGCACAAGTCTTCCAGAAGGAGGGCGAAAAATCCCCTCTTTCTAGGTCAATCATTGCAACAAGAACACAAAGGGAAGATGTGAGCATTATTTAACCTGAGGTGAAGGTGGCATGTCCCAGCACTAGCAGCAAGATGCTGCTGCTTCTCTGTCCTCCAGTCCCCTGAGCTTAGGCAGGCACCACCACACTAACTGGAGGTTTTACTTACTTTTTAAATCATCGCATAGGTGACTTATGACATTATTTCATAGCAAAAAATGCCAGTAGTGTCAAGACATTATCACTCCTGACCAGAAAGGAACTTCTGCAGGGAGAATGGTCTACTCAGAACAGCCAATTAGCATGAGCTTAATTTAAATCGGAAAGAGCATAGGTGAGACCTTCAGTATCTGCTTCCCAGTTAAATGCTCTAATCACTACGTTCTTGGCTGCTCAAAGGGGGATTTTGACTTCGACAGCGGCTGGGAAGGTGGAGTCAACTTCAACCTATTCTGAGCTGTCACCACTAGAATTATGAAACACAACAGGTAGCTCACCACAACGTCCTGTGTGACAGCAGCTGCATTTACACATTGAAATGTTCAGGAAACATTCATGGAGAGAGGTACTTTTGGGTGGAAAAAGCTGTTTCACATCATGCACTAATTCATTTATGGCAGCAGTAGTTATGTGAAAATATATTAACAGAATAAAGCCTGTGCAATTCTTTGTAAAGAGCTCAGTAGTCTTCCTAGGCACTAATGAAACTTGACAGCTTCTCCAGAACAAAACTTTCCAAAATTAAAAGCTTTCTGTAATGGAACAAAAAAGTTCTTACATGTCTGTCCACAAACTGCACTTTTTGAGGAATTTCAGGCTGCTGGTGAGCACTTAAGAGCGGGTATTGGGCACACAAAAATCTAGGATTTCCTCTCCTATCTGACTTTCCTCGTCTCAGGGAAGAAAGGACAAGAATAAATTAGAATATTGGGCTAAATATATGACTTTCAGCTTTCAATGAAGGCTACTATCCCATTTTCCGTATCTAGTTCTTTTGGCTTTAGACCTTGTTTAATCAAACGTTACAGTAAAAGGAAACCTGGTGGGGAGTTGTGACCACAGAAGGGTGATTTTTTAACATTATTTTTTTTTTTTTAAATAGAAATGGAGAGAAAAAAAATCAGTAACTTCTTTTAGGTGTAAAATACTTCTTTTTGAATCCCAGATGATTTTACTACTCGCATATCACTGACTCTCTTATTAGTTCTGCAATATCAATTGATGGAACAGAAGAGGAAAACAGCATTCATGGGTCCTATTTCAAGTTCTGCCACTGATGTGCTTTTCTGACTTTAAATAATTCATTCTATTTCTTTCTGTATCTTAAGTTTCTTCTCGTATGAGATGGATAGAAACCAGTATTGCCTGCACTACAAAGGTGCCAGGAAAAGACATTCATTTTTAAGGTGCTCTAAGGACCTGGGAGAGATAGTTATGAACTCCAGAAGGATTGTTCACTCTGAATGACAGTATCTTAAGATCTCTACAATGGTAAATGATGCATTTTTTGAAGCATTATCAGTTTCGTTAATATTTAGAACATACCAAATCAGTAAGAATTTTTCTTCTGGCTTGCTGGCTAAGCAAGAAGCTTCTTCACTTACATGATGGCTCTCATTTTAACAGGAAAACTGCATTAGATCGCTACAGCCTTGAGAAGGCAGGCTTCACCCACATCCTCAACGCAGCCCACGGTCAGCGGAACGTGGACACAGGACCAGAATATTACCACGACATGAATGTGGAGTACCATGGAGTGGAAGCAGATGATCTCCCCACTTTCAAGCTCAGCCAGTTCTTTTATTCAGCTTCTAAATTCATTGATAATGCGCTTCAGGATGAAAGAAGTAAGAAGGGTGCTGAAAATGGTTAAAAACAGTACAGTATTTACTCCATCTGATTACAGGCATAGTTCCATAGCATTTAACCTTGTAGGAATGAAACGGTTTAACCAACAATTAAAACTAGTAGCAGGGAACTAGTTTAAGAGAAGGGAGTGAGGTAACTAGGACCTCTCTCACTGCAGAGCTAGTACTGGCCCAAGAGCCTCTTTCCAAGCACTTTGATAGAAGTGCACATCACAGCTTGCATTAAGGTCTCCTGTCTGATAAAGGTTTTTTGCTGTTGTTTTGACTCCTTCGTAAACATCAGAGACAACTGGACACTGCATTGGTTCCATGAATTAGCTGCCTTTTCCTCAAATTAGTCCCTATTAAGAAAGGTTTAATGAATAGTGGTTGCATAATGGTGGGACTGGAACTTGACTGCTCTGCAGAGATTCCAGGCTGTCATTCCACAGCTTCATGCTCTGCAGCATTAGATTCACTCTACAAATATAAAAACTACCTTCCTACCTGGCCATCAGATCTACCCCAAGCTATAACAGATTTATCTCTCTGCCATCTTCCAAGCAGCAGGGGACCGAAACAACTCCGACAGCAGAGATCTAGAAACATTTCATTAAAGCCTTTGTAATTTCTCAGCTTGATTACTACAATTCATTATTTGCTTACCTCCAGCCGTGTTCTATCAGAAAGCTTTACACTGATGTGAAGTGCTACAGCCTAGGCCTCACACTGGCTTTCAATATTACTCTTTATTACTCCTACTCCCCCCCCATATGCCTTTTTTTTTTTTTTAAATCTCTACAGGATATTTTACCAGAAACCAACTGAGAAACTTAAGACTTTCCTGCTGACCTACAAAGATCTTAATATCAGAGGATCACATATCAAGTTTCTATCCTCCTGTCAGCTTCTGTTCTTGGCTGTTTAGCTCAGCTACAGACAGCTACTACCTGGCTTGCCCCCAATAGCCAGCCAGGTTTTAAATTTTACCCTTTCAGCAAGTACACTCTACAGCAACAGTCCCTTCCCCTGTTCAGGAGAAAGCCTTGAAAGCAGTTCAGTTTTAAAAATCAAAGTCTTAATAGCAAGCGGAACTGCTTCGGAGCTTACTTGCTCTTGAAGAAAAGGTCCCTGGCATTTCAAAAAGCGAGTCTGAAGCAGTGCCTTTGGGAAGGAGCGGATAACTAACACGCACCGTGTCTAGCCATGGCTGGAGGCCAGAGGTCAGCATCAGACTGGAGGAGCTGAAATAAGAAATGCAGACTTCCTCACTTCCATCCCTCTCCTGGTCCTCTAACACGGTTGCCGCATGCAGGTACAGAAAGGAGCACAGGGGAAGCAGCAAAGGCCAGATAAAACACTCGCACCCCAATAAACATTGAGGCAGGGAAAGATGAGATGGGGGAGCATCAGCCTTTTTGTTTCAAAACCACATCAAAGTCCAGGAAGTTCTGAGGACTTATCCAGCACAAGGCCAAATCAAAGAGTGACTGGATGAACTTCTGCAAAACAAAAAAAAATAAAAAAATCAGCACTTAAGTACATACTACCAACTGCAATCATCTCTGTAGCTGTGTGCTGCCTGCCACATTCACATGTTTTTTAAATAAGACAGCCAGGATGTTTTCTGATGGAGACCGATAAAATAAATTACTGTAACACTCATGAAGAAAAAGAGCAAGCTCTTAACTTTCTCATGAGGGAAAATACACTAAAAAATACACTAAAATACATCTCCTATCCCAGCCAAAGATATGCATAAAGGCACATACCTACGGCCTAGGAAAAGACAGAGGCTGAATGCATGGCAATAGATTTCCAATACACATTTAGAGAACAACAGAAAGACTCCAGAAACTAAAGAGTAGACTGATGTCTCTTACACTTACAGGAGAAAAAGACTAAAGGCAAGTAACTAGTGCTCTCCTCCTCCAACAGAAATGCGTTATTTGTGAACTCACATCTAGTGTAGAAAGGTGCTATGTATTTCCAGTGCCTAATGAAAGGACTATTTGTGTGCATCTTCCTGACTGACAAACAGCATCCAGATTCCTAAACAGGATTTTATAGTAAGTAACCAAGTACCTATCTCCAGTGGCAATATGCTGAAGTGGGACTTCAGTATATGGGTGCTAAATACTTCTGGATCAGTAACAGCATTACACTCATTTGCTACTTTGCATTAGAACTGAGCAAATGCAAAGAGAGGGAAAAGGTGAAAAAGAAAAGCTTCGACTTTTGTGACCAGAATGTAGGTATTAATGAATCTGCTCCAACTGTATCACATTGTATAAGGTGTGACCTTCAGCCAGCCAGGCAATCAAATTCATTGAATAGATGTCTTCATACAATGCATTTTGCTGGGAAGCTGCTCAATAGTCAGTGTTACTGAAACAAGTTGTCAGGCAAATGAAGAAGCCTCTCTTTCTGCAAAGGCCAGAAAGCTTGGCAATTTGGATGCTGTCAAAACACAGTCCGAATGCAGTAATTCTGACTTAACCTTCAAAATCTTCGCGATGGTGAAGAAGCTCCCTGATCAGAGCAGTATCTGTGGACTTTAAGCATGGGCAAGCCGACTTAAGAACAGTGAAAATAGATCAGTTATAACAGTTTTAGAGGCAAACTCGAACTGTTCACAATTATGCACCCTATCATTCAGCTCTGCATAAAGATTTCCCAAAACATGCAACTCAGACCACAGGACAGCTTAAAATTGATATGAGGGAGGCCTGATTAACCTGAAAGGAACACATTATTTTAAGGGGTTTTTAAGTTCCCTTCTATGCCACAGATTTAGGTCCTTTGGTATCTTAGTTCCACAGAACGTAGATGAGAATAGCATTTGCTTCTCATGTGAAGATGTCGTGGGGAAAAAATACACTAAAGACTGAGAGGGTAAAAGCAATGTGAGAAACATAAGAGACAGACACAAAGACCCAAAGCATTTGACCAAAGACACCTCAATATTCATTCATCACTCCATCTAACTCTGGAAAGGGAGTGCTGCATCTAGACAGGTTTTCAAGAAACACAAGCCCAAGTCAAGTGACCAAAATAGTTCAGGGACCTGTCACCACTCAGCTGACCTGTGGCTCTGTGCACTGATACTTTATACTCAGCCACAAAGGATATAAGTGGTCAGAATCAAAGACTCCAAGAGTGGACTCCCTCTTGGGGAAAGAGGGTTTCAGACTGGTCCTTACACCAGAACTGGAAACTACAAAATAGTACAGAAAGGACGTGGCCCCAAGTTTTGCTGTTATCAGGCAGTCAGATCTGGAATAGTCACACACAGGAAAGGACAGATGTCATTTTCCTACAACCACGAGGCATTTCAGAAAATTGTACAGCCATTTTTTGCCTTTGTTGACACAATATAAAACTGTATGCTTTCTCCTAGATCCCCTGCATTTGCCACCCACACAAAGCAAAGCCTTCCTTGTCCTATCATGTATTTTATCACCTCAACAGCAACCCATTTACAAGGTGGGAAGCTCTAAAGAGAGGCACGAAGGGCTGAACAAATGAGTTTTCATCCGTTTCAAATATTTGCAGTAATAATAGAAGGGATTATCATTTTCCAGGAGAGGAAGAGGCACTTTTAGTTATCAGAGCAACTGGAATTTTGCCAAGATGCCTCTAAGACTATCTGCTGGGATTAGGATGCAGACTGTAACCATTAATCCTCTAGTGTTGGCAGCTCTTGATTCATCCATTACACAGCAATGTTACTTGTGCCAAGACATCCTCTCGTGCCTGGAAGCAAAGGAGTTAATCGGCAGGAGTCACGGCTTTGCACCCAACACTTCTCGCTAGGCATAGCTAACGGAGATAAACTATTATTGGCCCTGATAGGATTTCTTTTTTCCTGTGGCAATTCAGCTTAGCAGGGTGTTAGAGAGAGTGCTCCAAATCTACTTCCTTCAGCAGTTCAACCCTTTGTGAGACTCCCTCAAGGGCTTTGAATCATTTTTGGAAATCTTTTGAAGTGTTTCAAAACCTGTCAATCAGGCCTGAACCCACCTACTGTTCTCTTCCTCCTCCTCCCCCAGACACAGCAAATGGGGAAGGTTCCACTTTGGCTTACACCCTTGCTAGCACCTGAAGCCAAGGACTTTCTGCCTCTGGAAGTCCAAAGTTAAACCAAACAATGTCACAAACCTAAATCTTGAGGCACATTTCTTCAGAGATGAAAACTACTAGCAGAGACTGCAGTCACAGTATACGAGACAGGGCACTGCTGCCAGGAGTGGACCATATAAACCAGACAGAGGTGGTGGTGATGGTGGGGAAATGCTATTTTCATTCAACACGACAGGCTGAGGGCGAGTACCAAGGGATTTCTGAAGAAGCTTTTCTATCCCCTTGGTTATACACCTATTAACTTCTATGGCCTTTCTTATCCTCTGCCCTCAAAAATATCACAGACTCTCAAAAAAAAAAAATAAATCCTTGTTCGCTATATTTTACAAATGAAGTACTGGGGCATGAAGTGAGGCAATCCAGATCTTGAAGGACATCATTGTCAGAACAACAAAAAATCATCAAATTCATTTAACTTTTGTGTCTCGCTGGTAGGAGAGAAAGGCACCTCCGTGCATCCCGTTTATCCTCACGGAAGGATGGTTCGATAGCACACCAAACCCTCCCTCACCCTTACGCTTTGCTCATTATGCCCAAACACAGAATTACACACAAGCTGCTTGTGAGGCAGGCAAGATTAGGCTGCAGCAGGGCTTGCTATGTTACTTAATGCAAGGATGCAGCTCCTGGGCCTTCTCTGCAACCTTTGTTCACAAACAAATTCAAAGATACCATTTAAGGATTAAATGGGTAATCTCCAACATAGATGGCGTTAACAGTAAGATTTACAACTTCAGTTTTCCCACCTGTCTGAAGATGGGTCTTACAGCAGTGCTGGAAAGGGCAGTCAAGCCACCAAACAGAGCAGGGACACTACAGAAACCTTCACTGTCAAAAAAAAGAAATTACCCGGTGTCATCTCTGAATCACCTCTCTTTGTTTCTGCAGACAAGGTCCTGGTTCACTGCGCTATGGGTCGCAGCCGGTCAGCCACGCTGGTTTTGGCTTACCTGATGATTTACAAGAACATGACAGTGGTGGACGCCATTGAGCAAGTATCAAGACACCGGTGCATCTTGCCAAACCGGGGCTTCTTGAAGCAGCTGAGAGAACTGGACGTGGCGTTGGCACTTCAGAGGAGGAACACCAAAAACAGCCTACCATCTGACGATGACGAGAACAGCACCACGATCTAGTGTTGTTCCTGGCAGGGTTGTGCTACTGGAAAAGAAATTCCATAAAAGGAGGGGAGTGGAAGGTGTAGTTAATTACACAGTCACAAGGATAATTTGTTATTTGGAAGGAAAAACAAAGTCATTTCAAATGCTGTCAAGATGAGAAAGAAGAGAAGCCAGATTTAAAACCCATCTTCTTAGGATGTTCCAGCCTTAGCAGAATTCTTTGTGACACAAACAAATAAATTTTACCCTCTGTAAAAAAGTTTTTACAGCACAAAAGCAGGCACAACTTAAAGAAAACCCTCTTCTAGGCAAACACCCCCAAAATTCTGATCCTAAGCCAAGCACATGGCCTTTAAAAAAGTTGAGCTAGGCATTCCTGAAGGAATTTTGCAGAGGAAGAGACCGAGATGGCAGCAGCACAGATGAATTCTTAAGTTTAGTCTCAGAGTCCTGAAGGATTTCACAGGAGTTTGCCTTTTTGTGCTGTTTCCTGGCATTTCCATTTCTTCTTTCACAGTAATAATCAATATAGGACAGCACAGCTTTTAGAGAGCCTCCAGATGAGGATCAACTACCCAGCCTTCATAAAGGACTTTGCAGACGACCATGCAAGCTAGAAACAAAGCAAGACCCTTGAGAAGGTCAGATGCATAAGCAGATACAAGAATTCACAGAGAAACATAACAAGACAGTTTAGCAGCTTCAGTTTTACCTTGTTTTTCCTAGATGCTTCAACTGTCTGAATTTTAAAAGGTCCTATATATTTATTATCCAAGCCAATTTACTAGTCCACAAAAATAAAAAAAAAAAAAGACTGAGGCAATTAAAAGTATATGTTGTTTTCCTGCACTTGGAAAAATTAACAGCTGGAACAATGAACAAGAAAAATATTGCTAAGAGGAAGTTCAACACTGAACTTGTGCAGCCCCAATAACCCCCTAAATAATCATGGATTATAACCAGTTTTAATGAGATTTTATTTTTGATTAGAGAGGCAAGAGACGCGGGTGAAGCCTTTAAAAAATACCTCACACTGACCTGACCAACCAGGAGAAAGCTGCTGTTGTGCTTCCAGACACCGTTTATATTTGCCACTACCAAATGTTTCCTCCTATCTCAGCTTTAGTCACCTTCAGACATTGTTTACATTGTTGTGCTCCAACACAGTTGCTAATAACTGCATTTGTTGACAGAAGCAGTCCAAATACACAAATGACACCGGATCTACTTTTCTGCATAAAATTACTCAATTTACTCTATTTGATACAAATTATCAGTAACTTCTGTTTTGACACAATGAGAGTTTTGCCACCTCAGCAGTATTTGATAATCTTAATATATACTGTAGAGGAGGACCGTAAGTAAGCTGTGTTTGCTTCTTTTTGCATCTGCAGAAAGGTCAAGTAACAACTCTTCCTACTGCAATTTTACCTATTTCAATGTTACCAGGTTAAGAGCTCTTTACTTCCTCTGTGCCCGAGAGGTACAACCTAGCCATCGAGAGCACAGGAGAGTTCTCCTGGTCTTTATCAGCTGACAAAGACTTTGTCACTTTGGTGCAGTATGGACTGCAGAAATCTTGGATACTTGAAAAAAAAAGGACACAGGGCAGAAATGTGCCAGTGAGAACTGCAAGTATATTCTACAAACCAAAGAGAGTTGAGCACACCTTTAACCTGTTTTTTGTAGATGTTAACAGCTCTTTACAGGCTTAGCATCTCTAGCATGAAGGCTTTCTATTCTTTCACTTCCTTTTGGGGCCCAAAACCCAGTAAATCATTCATCTCCAAACAATAGCTGTAGCCAAGGCTGCAGGCAACCATAATGCAATGTTTTTGACTTATTGTTTGTATTTATCTGTGTAACACATACCTTATCTTCAAATTCTCAGAAACAGCAGAACACAATAAGCACAACTAGGCTACTGTTAAAAAACAAATTAGACTCCACAATGTGAATATTCATGACAGAGATACACAAACTCTGGGACTTACAGTAAATTAAGTATCCCTACACCTGGATTAGGAAAAAAATACGGAAAAGAGAGAAATGAAAGGAAACTCAAAAGAAGTCATTTGACACTTCAAAAATTAGTAAGGAGTCACAATGTGGGTTAGAATAGTCAAAAAGGTCTTGGATGTGGTCCCTCATCTCTTTCCAATTACTTCCAAAGACCTTAAAATGCACCTTTTCAGAGCACCTTATCCTGTCTACTGCAATTTAATTCACAACCCAGACATTCAACAGCTCTCCCAGCCTTGTGCCTGACAAACCTGCCTGTCAGACACACGGACCAACTCTTTCATTTACCCTGATGAAGAAAGCTGAACTTTCTCACCCCTAGAGCAGCAGTGTTTCTTAAGATTAATCTTACAGACAGGAATTCTGTACCAAACAATATACTAAAATACAACAAGTATCTACCAGGACTTCCCTCAGTCAAGTTACAGGTTATTTTCTTTTCTGTATCCTGCATGATAGCTTATGACTGCTGTAACTGGAAGAGGATTTATAGCTGATTTATATGCAGAATTGTATTCGAACAAGGTTTTCTGGGGCCTGAAGATGGGTATTTCTTTTGCAGTCTGAGACTTGTGCAAAAACACAGGAAAAATTTTAATTTCCTGAGGCCCAGCTGCTTTTGGTGGAGACTGACAAAGCTTTCAAACAACAGCCTCCCAACTACTGATAGAAAGCAAAAATACTAGAACTCTTAAGTAGCTCCCACTCTTTTTGTCCTGCATAGCAGATTAGGAAACTGGCATGTGGCAACACTGACATAGCAATAGAAGAATGTATTGACAATTTCCAAAGGACAGGATTCCAAGCTACTCAGCAACTAGGAGCTGCTATTCTTGTATGGAGATGAAAAACAGCATAAACCCAATTTCTCAAGAAGTAAATAAACAGAAATCTGTATTCCATACTTCAGGGCCTTAAACATAGCTTAATTAAGATTTTTTATTCTTATTTAGTAGGTGAGGAAAAAGGCTACCAAGAATTTAAATTACTCAAGTAAAGTTATGATAAAGCCAAACCTGTAATCCTACCTTATACCTTCTTACAAACTCCCTCCCGACTCCACAGAGCTCAAACCAACAGCTTTTGATCAATGCATACCCCAGAACTTCACTTTGGAAGAGCTGACCTATATGGCTATATAGGTCATAAACAATACTGGAAATACATAGTTTTAATACAGAGAACTATTAAAAGTAAAGGGAAGAGGAAGAAAAACAGTCATAGGTCTTTACTACACCGGTGGGTTTGCTTGCTGCTAAAGGTGTCAGTCTCTACACAACAGGCTGCATTAGGATCACCCTCAGCACTACAGATAATTGCCAGGCCCGTTCTTACCATTAACCACACTGTGTATAAATGGAGTTTTGTTTCCATCAACTAGCCTGACTGATGGACAAACAGTTTAGAAAACTAAAACGCAGAGACAGTGACAGTTTTGCACATCTTCGTTTCTTATCACACAGCTTCTTACAAAGTCAGTAAAAAACTGGTTATATTTTGTCCACTGCTAGGAGACCAGGTAGCCAGAGTGCGACAACACTTACCATCCATGTCTTTGCTAAAGAGCTAGAGTGCAGTTTTCAGGATTACTGGGATTCGGCAGCTTCCTGATGAAGTAGGTTCTGGTCCACAGACAAGTATCTCCCCTAGAAGCAGGCCTAGCCTGAAGCACTCTGCCAGTAGAACTACATCAATTAAGCAGTTCTCAAGTAAACATACTTCTTATTTACTTCCCAGCTTTTTTCCCTTCCATTCTCCCAGAATCAAGTAGACTAAATCAGAAAAAGCAGAAGTTCTGGAACATGTAGCTTCCACAAAGTAGACAACCCTCACAAATGACTAACCAGCTAACTAACGAGCGTTAGCAGCACTGACCTCACCTGTAAGCCAGGTCTGCAAGCAACATATGTGCAGAATGAGGCAAATTTACTTCCTTCTTGCAAGCCACCAGTGGTATGAAGTATCCTATTCGGCAAACCAAAGACTAAGACTGCACGGGCAGGGAAGCCTCCCACATTCACAAGAATCATCTAACTGTAAAGAATTCTTTTGAAACACTAAAAGAGCGAGCTAATTCTCAGCTGGGATACTGCTAGAGCAGAGTCAAAACTGACACTGCAATGGGCACACAATATACAGAACAGGTAGATCTGTCAAGGAAAAGACAGTTTTCTTATAAAACCGAAATTTTAGTGCAGTAATGCAAATCACAGCTGAATAGTCACAATGGGAAAAGACATAAGAAAGCCATTTGTCCACCTGAAAGGAATTAAGTTCTGCAATAAATAAATTAAAAAATACTGGAAACTTGCCTGTTGTGCAAACACAGTACATCACTTTCCACCCAAGTTTTAATCCATATATTGCAAATGCAGAATTTTAGCAGTATGCTGGAGTCAGGATGCTCTGTTTCGGGTTAGCACACACTGAAATGGCAAGCAGGTCTGATTTGCCTGTATGTTACAGGCTTGGAAACCTGAAACTAAACAGAAGCGGATAAAGACCAAGGTGCCTTTTTCACTCACCACAGGAACAAACAAACAAAAAGTCACAAAACATAGTGCTAGTCTGAGATACAATTATTCAAGATACCGGGTCCTAGTTATACACACTGGAAGGCTGCACAGGAACTGTTTTGAGTTCACCTTCCCTTTTCCTAAGCATAAAAAAACGTGACTGCATTTATGAGGACACACACACAGAGTTTAAGTACTATGAATACTCTTTGCCTTCGAAAAGCAAATTTAACAGTGTTAGCGCATGAACAAAGGTGTCTGTTGTATTGTGCTCTCCTTATCAAGCATTCTGAACTCCTAAAACATAAGTTACTCCAAATTACCATCTGACCAGCAATTTTAGCTCCCATTCAGACCCGCTATTTCAGACTGCTGCCCCATTGTATTAAAATTGAACAGGTTACAGGTGTGAATCTGTACTATCAGTTTCTTGATTTGGCAACACCATGCACTTCAAGGGTTTTATTTAAAGAAATACACATTTCTCTAACTTCTGAGCACATGAAATACCACCTATAAAGGTGCTTTATATACTGGAATGGGGACACAGAGTTTTCAATCAAGATGACGTGCGCCTTGACTAGCAGCCTTCTTGCAGTGTCAGTGGCCAAGAGGGGGGATTTGGTGGCCACACTCACATTAGAAGTCACTTGGAAAAATTCTTACAAGGAATTTTTCTGGTGCAGATTCACACTTACCCAATTCAAACTCGGTCCACTCACAAGCTCCACGTATAGACAGCCTTCTTGATTATTACAGACCTTCTTATTGCTAGATTAGAAGTGCTCATATCTGAGTGTATGTGTTTGTGTGTGCACATATACATGCATATACACAGAACTTGGAAGTTCAACACAAGATTTGCGTCATCTTGTAACCCAGCAATAACGACAAAGGAAGAGATTACAATTCTATCATTAAGATACAGTCCAAGTATCATATTTGTTACTATAATATACCCTTTTACATATATATATTAACATTTTCTATAGGAAAGAAGTTTCATACATTAAATATTGACAACCTTGTAACGTATTAAATACATATTTATTCAATATTTTATTAAGATTATTAAAAAAAATAATCTTAGATACTCTTTATTTTCACAAGGTGTATGCAATTATGATGAGTAACCTACACGTAGGCTCTAACAGCCTAATCCAAACCCCATCAACTTTAATGGGCTTTAGATCAAGCATCTGAGAGCACTGTAACAAACACTGTTTCAGGAGGTAATTCCCATGCAACATCAAACTATGACAAGACACAAGAGGCTAAAAATGGCTCATCATAATTTATTTTATGTTAAAATGTACAGCTTGGGGGGGTGTTGTTTTTTGCAGTTTTTATTTTTGTTTCTTGGGTGGTTTTTTTGTGGGTTTTTTTTTTTTTTTAAGTGACTGACTAAAAAGATAACAGATAAATACAAGAGTGTCACTGGGTCCTATTTTTACATGTATCAAGCCTCTTCTGTTCGGCCCTTACAGTCACTCTGTACAGGTACAAAGGCTACAAAAAAGGAAGCAATATAAACAGACACAAATAACTTTTGCCTTTTTACATGCGATCTGTAAGCTTAGTTTGAGCTATTCACACGCTACTGCTCTATTTTTTCCCTTAAAAAATAACTCCAATATTTTATAAAGATAGAAAAATCTACAGATGGAATGAAAATGTAAAGTTAGAGGCATTTCCATAAAATAGCAACTTTACACCAAATTCACTACTTCTTTTTTTAAATCCTGCCAAGTATTTGGACATATATGAAAATGTTTCAAAACTTGACAAATAAACACTGAGATGTTTCAATCAACAAAAAAACATAACAGTATTTATAAAACAGAAAGCTGCCTTTTTTCCTACCCCAGCCCCAAAGAAACTGGTCACAAAAATGGAAAAGAGTCTCAACTTTACACTAAACATACAGCAATAAAACCCTTTGAACTAACCAAAATGTGAATAGCTTTTGCAGCTTTTTTTATTATTTTTTACAAGTTTTATAATTAACAAAAATATAGTTCTGTTTTTTTTACCCCTCAAACTAGGGTAACCTAATCAAGGCAAAAAAATTAAGAAATGGCTTACTGTTAAGCACAACACTTGTACAGTACTACAAAATGCACTGTCACTAACAAAGACATTAGCGGCATGCGGAAGTGTCACCTTCAGAAACAAAATAATACAATAAAAGAACTGCTAAAAGGCATTTACATGTGGGGAAAGGAGAGAGAAAAAGCTCACGATCCAGTACTGTCTGATAGTTTTGGAGTCTATTTATCCACATTTTTAATGGGAGCAGGCACATAAAATGGCTCTGAACCATCAGCTGCTGTGTAATTGCAGTTCATAGAAAGAGTTCTTCCTTTCCAGAGAACTTCAAGCTCAATGAAATAAACAAGAAATGGAAAACCACCTAATTCCCCCCAAAGAAAAGAGAAGAAAAGTTAAATCCCACAAAGTTTAAAAAAAAAAAAAAAGAAACCAAAAAAAACCAAAACAAGAAATAAAGAAAAAAAGAAAAACTTGTATAAGGCTTTCTGCTGCATACAGCTTTTAAATGGTGCCAACAAATGTTTTTGCATTCACACCAATTGCTGGTTTTGAAATCGTACTCTCCAAAAGATATTTGTGCAGATCAATCCAATATGCCAGTCTGGTAGTCCGTCCCCTCCAAAGGGCCTACCTCCTCATGTAGGATCCGTTCAGAGACTGTTTAGACATGCCTGTATTCATGTAGCCATGATGCCCGGGAGGCGTGTACATCATGTTACTGTGGGGTGCTGTCTGCATTGGCTGCTGTGCATATGGCTGGGTTCCCATCATCCCCATCTGCATCTGCATAGGGTACTGGGGCGTTTGATTCATATACCCATGATTACTGTGATATCCACTATTCATCATCGGCTGGGACATGCTATAACCATTCATAGCATTAAGGGTATTCATGTTCATGTTCACCGAATTGACATTATAAGCTGGGGCTGGCATCAAGTTTACGCTCATGTTCATGCCACGCTGCATCGTTAAGGTCCGCGCGGGCCCTTGCATGGCCACAGTCTGTGAAGCACGGCCATAAATCTGTGGCTGATGGGCTGCAGCCGCAGGCGGCAGAGGCGTGGATTTGGTTCTTACAGAAACGTGGCCTTTGCTGGCCATCTGAGTCTGCAGTCTTTGGGTGTGGGATATTCCGATGTTCGACGAAGTCATGTTACGCTGCAAAAGGGGAGGTGGCAAATTCATGGGAGGAGGAGTCAGGTTGGGGGGAGGGGTCATGGTAGCCTGTGCTTGGGGTCCTCCAGGAACAGCGTGTGGAGACTGAGAAAGCTGAACAAGCCCTGTATTACTTAAAGGGGTGGACAAAGAGGCACTGTTTGCATAGGAAGTTACAGCAGCTGAGTGGCTGTAAGGCAAGGAATGATCCATAAGCGTGTTAGTTAACTGTTGCAGTTTGGCAAGGCTGAAGGTGGCAGATGGCTGTGAGTAATGCCCCGCTCCAAATTCACTCTGCCCCATTCTTTCATATAATCCAATGTTGGCATTGCCAGTCTCGGGGATTTCGGTTAACTGCATAGGTGGTGTGAAATTAGCGGCCATGCTGCACTGGGACAACTGTTGGTTGCTGCTTGGAGGCCTTTCAACAACACAACCTTGGGGAGATTTTACATTACAAGTGGGAGGAGAACTGATGTTGGTTTGTTGCATCATACTGCAGCTCCCGTTGATGTTAGACATCTGCTGCGTCACCGCACAGCTACTCTGGGTTAGGTTACTAGATGTAAGGCTACTGTATGAGCAACTGTTCTGAGAAGAGCTGTTTCCACAGATACTACTACCCATCGTAGAATCGTAACTGCTTGGGTTTTCATAGTTTTCTGTTGTGCTCTCAATGCTCCCCAAGTCACTAAACCCACTATCCACAACTTGTTGCGAATGATCAGAAACGGAAGGAACATCCATCATTGGGCTGGTCTCCATGTTCTGTAGAGACGGCACGGAAATGGCACTTTGATCTGGGCTGATCTGAGCATAGCTGTTCTCTAGAGGAGCAACATTTGGACTATTAACAGAACGAACTGACTGGCTGGGATGAGAGTGCACAGACGAAACCGGGCTACTGTGATCAGACTGCTGACAATCATCCAGTGTGGTCATTTGGGGACTTTGGTCATTGTGGGCATAGTTTTGCAAACTTCTACAGGCCTCTTGAGTCTCTGCACAGTCCTGAAATGTATCTTCATGTTCACTTGCTTCTTGGGTTAGAGACTGCACCGCTTGAACTGTCTCGGAGTCAATCTCCATGCTCTCGGTACTCTCTCCCTTGAAATCGGAATGTAACTCTTCACCAGCTTTTTGGTCCTCTTTGTTATCTGTATGATCATCATCAGATTCGGGCACCGGGTCTGAATCTGTAGCAAGTTCCTTCTGATCACTTTCACACTCATCAGCTGCAAGGTCAACACCACAATCCATTAAGTCCTCTTGATTTGAATTACCAGTTTGAACATTTACGTCTAAAAAAGATTGCTGTGTTTCCATCATTTCTTTGAAAGCTTCACCAGGCAATTCCTCTTTCTCCACTTCTGTTGAACCCATGTGGCTATCATCTTCATCATCTGCATCATGATCCTCATTGTGAGAAGGTTCTTCATCATCATCATCCTCCTCCTCCTGATCATCTAAATGCACGGACTCCTCTTTTTGTAGAAACACCTCTTCTGCTTTGTCTTTTTCTTGATCTTTTGAATTAATTCCACCTTCTTCTACACTCCTTTCTTCTTCCCCAGCTTTCATCATATCATTTTCTTGTTTTTCAAAGGGTTCACTGGGTGGATGCAGAGGTTCAGGTTCTACCTCTTTTACCTCATCATCTGGTGGTGGTAATACTTCAACAGGCTCTTTAACTGCTTCCTCTGTAGCAGCAGGAACTGAGCAGGGCTTGTCTTCAGCTACTTCCTTTTGCTCCTCCACCAGCACCTGATAGTCAGGCTCCATAGGAGTCTCGGGTGGAGTGTATAAATTAAGCTTAAAGCCAGGTTTTCTTTCTTTGCTTTGCCTCCATTTAGATGGACCACGCTTAACTCCTTTGGGCCAACCCTGCTTACTCTTTAAAGGTTCGAGATTGTCTTTAGTGCTTTTTTCCAATACAGCTACATCCTCTGTATTATCTTTGGGAGGCAATAAACAGAGACAAAAGAAAAGTATTAGCTTGCACAAACCAACGCATATTTTCAAACATAAACCCTAAAGTAATTTATCAATTCAAAATGTGTTAAGAAACTCTGGAACAAGAGTTATAAACAGATCTCAGACCACAATAGAATGGCATAGTATCTCCAGCTCAAACACACTTACACTGATACGTAAAGTTGTCCTTGTTTGGTGGCCTTTTTGGTGACCATCACAACCACCATTTATACACTAGAAGAATCCCAGAGATTTAAATCACAAGACATGTAAACTAAAACAAAAATATTGTCCAAATATAACCTGTGTTTTTAGAATAAAGGTATGCCATCACTTTATATAGAAATTGATCTAATACACATTCATCTTTTTTGACAGGGATAACATGGGAGTCTGGAAATTCCTGTTTGACCACTTTCGAGGACAAGCCATAGTAAGGCTATAATCATGCTTTAGCATCAACACTGGAAAAAAAAGGTGGTTCATTCTAGTATCTTCTCATGGGCAGCATATCATGACACAGCTCACAATACATGACAAAAGCCAAAAGATGATTGAAATTAAACACAGAGTGCATCAGAGAACTAAATTAATCCATTGACTATAAAAAACTACCTAAACATATTCACTCCTCTCCTCTTCTCTCTCCCCAGATACCACTTACATATACACCAGAAAAAAGGAGAATTCTCAGAATGTAACACGCTGCACTTGGGAGTGTGATGGCTTCAGCGATACTCCTTTGCCAAGTTCTGCCTCTCACTGTAGTGTTATAACACTCCTACAGTCAATTAATGCGATGACATGGTCCATGGACAAATACACAGGATCACCCTAGTTAAAGCAGTGCAAACCTGACCACTGGGACATAGCTGGAACACTCTGAATTTGCGACTATTAGTTTAATTCACTTCTGTTGAGAAGCAGGAAAAAGTGGTCACATTCTAATGGATCTGTGCACCGGTTTGTAACAGCACCAACATTCATAAACATGGCTGCTCTAGTCACACAAAAGCTGTTTAAAATAGACATCAGCGTGTGATTCCTCAACTGAGGGCCACAAAGAGTAAACTTCCCATGCAATTATGAAAACACTAAAGTAGTACCCACTGGCTTCTTAGAGTAAATATATAGACCTGAGAATGCAGTCATTTATTCTGGAATTGAAACTTATAAGCGTAATTTGAGAGCCAGGAGGTCAAGGGATGAGTATACGTTCAGAATAGCTCATCAGTAGTTTCACCATCCATCCATTAGCTTTTCTGCCAGGAAACATCCTCGAAATCAAACCAGATAAGCAGCTTTGAAAGAACACAGTTAAAACTATCCCTCTCTTTTGTAGGGAAAAAAATAGGGACCCTAGTGCTGAGGACATATTATGCCCAGAAACAATAAACATTTCATTGAACTACCAACAATGCTGAACAGAAAGATTTTTTTGTAAATCAGATGTTACTTCTTGCTTGTATCTTTTACCAAGGATACAAAAACAGTATTAGACAATATTCCAGTGATACCCCTGCTCAAAATGTCCTGTACAAAATGTCCTGTTGTAGGGACAGAAAAGTTGGTTTTGGCAACATGACAAGGAGTGCAGTGCTTCAGACTGGAAAAGATTTGTTTTCTGAACACAAAAAACAGATTATAATATTAATGGGTCAGGAATAAGAAAAGAAATAAACACAATAGAAACAAAAAAGAAAATCTGAAGCCACAACTGAATTCTAATAAACTACATGAAATTAATGGCTCCAGTAGCACCTCTAAGCACAAAGCATTACTAAGATTGTCAGATTTTAAGATCAAAACAGCTAAATATATCTCATTAAAAATTTCCAGATTTATAACAAAAATAAACACTTCCTTTGAAGGCCACCTGACAAGTTAATTTTGTGAAGATAAAAGAACATTTTCAACTTACTTGTACAATTGTCATCACTCCTGTAACATCGAATATCTTTCTCCTCCTTGTTCTGCTCTTCCTCCTCCTCCTCCTCCTCCTTCTCCTGTTTCTGCTGCCCAGGCTGATACTCAAAAGTTTTTCTAATCACAGGCTTTAACTCCTCATCTTCCCCATCCATCTCGCAGGTAGGTTCCAGCTGTGGCATGGGACGTTCTTCATCCGAGTTATCAAATGGCTCATTCAACACCTCTGTTGTTTCAGAAATTGTCTCTGTTGTAACACTGCTATTAATCCTTCTGCGTTTACGGCCCCTTTTCTTTTTCAGTATGAAAGGTCTCTGAAAAATAATTCCACAAACATAACTCATCCTGCATCCCTGTTTTTTAGCTGACTCTGAATGACAATAAATTAATTTTTGGAAAGAGCATTTACAATAATCTATGTACTCATTCAAAAAAATACCTTACATTGCATTAAGTTCAAATGTAGACAAAATCTGAAAGCAAAATGCCTCACCAGTTTAAATAGGTATGTATCTATACATGCACACAAACCTTTCTGTTGGTGAAAATCAAGACTAGAATTTTCTTCATATTGGAGTGACTTTTACCTTTTCTCAAAATAATATTTATAGAATATTACATAAATTGTACTTACACATTTTTCCTCTGCAGATTTATAATTCACCAACAACCTTCACAAGTATCAAAGTTTATTCTTCCCCATTTCTGGTTTCTGCTATTTTAGAAATAATGTATGTATATAGAAAAATAGACAGCCGCAAAGGAAGTGCTCCTAAAGCTTCACATGGGGTCTCAACAATACACTAACAGAATCCTACAGTTGGCTGCTATAAAGAAAAAAACCTGTTCAACAGTTTATATTTCTATTATTACGCATTCTCGCAGATTTATAGTTACTTTTAAGTTTGCTCATCTAAAGTATAAGCAAAGGGACACTCTGATTCCCAAATTCTCACAAGAGACACCTAAATACACATGCTAAGGTGAGTGCTTTAAAACTTTGGGATGCTAAATTTACTAATGTAAACCATTCAAACAGCTGTTTTTCAATGAAATTAAGAAATATGTAAGCACTGCAGTAACCAGAATTTAACATTTAAATCCCTTGGAAATTAGAAGAATATGGGTAAAAAAGCCCTTTTCTTTTAACAGCATTTGCTTTTGAAAAAACAGTATTCCCCTTTAAGGAGTTCCTTTATTAAAAAGCAATAAAAAGACAAACCCCACAAGCTGGGCTCCATCTTAAAATTAATAAAGGAAGAACCATTAAAATATTGAACCAATACCAATGCCAAACAGCAGAGGGCAATCACTAGTTTAAGAATTAACAGGAAATTCTGAATTTTTTGTGTCCCTAGTATTTTACGGTTCTGTGAACAATCCAAAAGATAAAAAAAAAAAATGGATGGAGGGGAAAAACAGAAGACAGGAGCTGTTCGGTGTCCAAACAATACAGAAAGGATTAAAACAGTCTAATAAATCTTCTTAAAAAACTAGATTGCTATTTCAATGATAAAGATTTGATTGAAATCAGAGATGAATGACTTTAAACCAAACCATTGAAGTAACACACCTTTCTTTTTATGGCCAGCGACTGTGGCTTTGTCAGCCGGGGAGGTGAACTCTGCTGATTCTCATCCCCGCCATCCTCCTCGCTGCTTTCCTTAGATTGCTCTGTGGATTGCCCTCGCTCCCCCACCACCGCCACACTTTCTGGAGATCGCAAATATTTATTTTTAGATTGTACTTTTGCAGGTGATTGCCTACTATTAGTTCTCGTGGAGAATATTTCTTGCTCTTCCTTTTCCCAGCAGCTAGCTTGTTCCATCAGACGCTCAGCCTGAAGGGTTGAGGTTAAAATAACGGGTCACTGAAACAGCATTTACTTAGCCATATCCTTTACGTTCAGCTAAAGAGTTACAATAAGTCAACCCTGATTAGCACTGCTGGCTAACCTAGCAACAACACTGCAGCTGAATCACCTAGTAGCCCCTTTACAA
>KZ506240.1:127767-141119 GCA_002844005.1 Limosa lapponica baueri
CATCCAGGTCATTCTTTTGTGTAGAGCACAACCTCCCCGCCTTGGCTCCCCTGCCTGTCCTTCCTGAAGAGACTGTTATCCATCTATTGCAGCAGTCCAGTCTTCTGAGCTACCCCACTGCATCTCTGTAACCCCACTGAGGTTACAGCTCTGTGAGAGAGCACAGTCCTCTAATTCCTTCTTTTAGTCTCCAGGACTTGAGAAAATGGAATAATGGTATCTCCAACGCAGTGTGAGAGGGCCCCCTTCCCCTACCCACCCTAATCACACTGCCTCTTGCAAACCCAACTCTCCAAGAAGCCCCAAAACCGAGATGGCTACTTATTCCCCTAGAAGTTCTGTCCAAGTTAGTTTCTGATGTGCCAGTGTGGTCATTCCAACTGCTGCCTGTGACACATCACCATCATGGTTGTGTCAACTCCAAACAGCTCTCTGGACACTCAGGACATTCCATTCTGGGCCAACTGTTCCCTTAAACTGCCAGGTTTGCACGTCTTGGTCACTGGTGCTACCCACTTGTTTGTTATTATGCACTCAAGCAGTCAGCAATGAATTCCACTGATCTAGCCCATCTGCCAGTGAAGTGAGATCAAAACCATCACCACTGACCAGAGCTGCTGGAGGGTAGAAAAGCAAGTGCCCTGATGTAATGAAAATGGGAGTCAAACACAAGCAAGTTGCTTGGATCATAAGAACAGATTTTAGCCTACTGATCTTTCCCCAATTTTAGGCTGAATGTGGCCTTCACAGCAGATGTCCATTTAGAAACATACACACTACCTCAGCAAAATGAGAAATTAATGCTGTGCTAGCATTTTGGACTTCAGTCTGAATTATAAGGATAATAGCTTTTCCTCATGTGTTGTGTAACTTAAACCCATCAGTCTCAGGTTTATAGTTAGGCAGGCACAATCAGACATATGAACATTTACATACGCTTTCACACACAGCAAAGGTATCCTGACACCACTGAAGTAACTCTGCTGCAGAAGACAGAATCAAGCTACTTATGAAAGGTTTCCAGCTACACACTTTAAAGATGCCAATGCACTGCTGACAGCCCTGAGCAGACAAGAGAGCCGCAACAAAATCGAACTACTGCCAGAAGCTGGAAACAGCTTGAGATCTACTTCTGAGAGGCCCCTAGTCATAAAATGGAGCATTTCTGAAAGTCGTAAGCAATAGTTCGTGCTCAAAAGACTACCCTTATGTAACCAGCACTGTTCAACTCCTATTTGTATTTTGTTAATATTTGTGTCAGAAGAAAACGTATTCATGAGAATCTATCCAGAAGAAAAGAAGTAACCAGTGAACTATTTGCCCTTGCATGTTCTGAGTTCTTCTCAGTCTCTTTAAAGATCAGCCCCCACAAAAGAATTACCAGACTCAGACAGATGGAATCAAGCACTTTTCCATTAAACTTTGTTTTGTTTGAAACATAACCAAGTAAAATAAGTCCCTTAATATGGAAAGGAAGAACTCAGAAGTTTTCATGCCATGTTCTGTATCAAACCAGAGATCTGAAAGAACAGTAAGTGCTAGTAACTGTTTTTATAATACACTAGTATCTGCAGTGAAGATTTCCCTCAAACCAGCATTTTAAGTTATCCTAAGAGACCTCCTTTTGTCTTACAAAACATCAAATACTTTGTTTTGAAATTACCTGAACAACTTGCAAAGACACAGGTTCAAAAGGGTAGTCAGAATAATCAAAACAGCTGAGTATTTGGAGAGGACAGCTCGATGCAGTTAGGTCACCCCAGCATTCCAAGTTCAGAGGTATGACCATGAGTGGAAAGCAGAAATACGTAAGGTGAAAGTGTGAGCTTATTAAGACCTAAGATTCCCAAAACTGTAATTCATGTTACCATTTTTTCCATAACTATTCTGTGTGCCTCTGAACTGTTCTTATCTATGTCAACGGGAGGAAGGTCAAAGATAGAGGACCTTAAATAGGTGTTAGTACCCTCTTTGAAAGCACTTTTGAGGCAGCTTCAAAGGACCCCAATGCCAAGATCCACACAAACACTATTAAAAAAAAAAAAAAAGAAAAAGACTAGCTGTAAGTTGAGATGCTTAGATCAGTGAACAACCTGCTACATTCTCTTTTCTTCTTTGTCTGGTTAAAGAAAAGCTTTCTTCATGATGAACAGAGTAAGCCAAAGATTCTCTCATTATTGTTACAAGAAATAATGCCAGCTCTCATTCCTCTCCACATCCTCAAGTAAACTCAACCCAGGGGGCCCAAAACCTTTAGTTCCTTTATAGAAAGCTTCACAGAAGAGGTTAGGGCTAAACAAATGCCCTTCATGAAGGGAAGGAAAGGTAAAGATGACCGCATTACAGTCAGAGCAACAAAAGGCACCCTTTGAGTGAATTAATTGGCTAACACTTATTTTACCTGTGCCAGTTGCCAGTAAACCCCTTGAGTGGAGGTTCTGTGTACGAAGTGGACCACTTAAAAGTGGAGTGGAAGCATAAGCAAGAGAAAAGGAACTGAAGTACCCTTAAAAGCAAGACTTGCATGCACATAGGGCTTCAGCCCTGACTACCAATTGCATGAATAAATTTGTCAGGAGGTTAAGTAGTTCAGAAGATCATTAACAAGGATAGATTGCACTTGATTTTATAAGCAATGTTTTAAGTTATTATTTAGATTTACATTTTTGAATTATTAAATAAATGACACTGAACAGTAAATTGTTTATACAACTGTAACTGATGAATGGATTTCCTTTAAGAAATGCCATTACCTTCTGGTGTTAAGTGTTGACAGCACATGAATACCATTATTAAAAATATATCACGTATGCTCGTTAGAAAATACTACCTGTTTGCCTTCTTATAGGCTCTATGTACTCCTACAAGACTCAACTGACACGTCAGGAAGATGGACTTAGGAGGCTATGCCTAATCTAACAAGTAAACTGAATATGCCCAGAACCTTTACATGGCACTGAGGCCAACCAGATGGGATCCACACCATCAAGCTCCAACTCTCAGCTAGAGCATTAACATAATTCTCCCAGATTTACGGCTCAGGAAATTTGTTATCACACTTGGAAAGTGACAGATGCCCTGGACCAAAACTGTCTCAGGGACGGTTTTAACAGTTCTAGATCATATAGCCAAGTTCCAGAGTCCAAGAGCTTTTCCTGTCATTGTTTTATTCATACCTACAAAAGACAGCCTAGTAGTACTAAAGAATGTGAAAAAAAAAGCAAAGTGGGAAGTCAGTACTGAGAAGTCAAAAGGCACATCTGCAAATACCGTATTTGCTCAGGTAAGAGGTCACGACACACACTCCATAAGACACAACAGAAGATACAAACTGTCTTACATGAGCAGCAAAACGTCATTGCTGTTCATTTGCTCTACTAAAGCATGCCATACAACAAGGAATTATCCAAGTAAGATTTAGAAGAAAGAACTAACAGACAAAGGAGGTTATTAGGGAACCTCACGGTGATACCTGGTTAGTCAGCAGATACAGGAATCACATAATAAAAAGTGCATATTATCTATCAAGCACTGAACACAGAAATCCATTTATAACAGCACATTTCAAAAAGCTATGCCCAAGACATAGCAATCTGCTAAATATCTACTGTTATTCTAAACAGAAGTAAACAAGCAAAAAAATTAATTTCTTTACAAGAAGAACTGCCTGATAAAAGTGACAGCACTGGATAAGAGATACAGCCTTTAAGAGAGCCACATGATTGTCTCATTGAGGTGAGATGTCTCACTGCGCCTCAACAACAGGGCGACAGGCTACAAAATACCCATTTTGTCCACTGACTCACTGCAACAGAAGCACCCTGCCATCAAAAGTAGAAATTCCTCATCATTAAAGATGCGGTACTTAATTAAAATCTGTTTTCAGCCACCAGTCTTCGGCAGATGGCTTCTCCTGTTCACGAATGCCTTATAAAGACAGCTTTGTCCAACAAACATTTGTTTTCATTGTTACCATGTTTGGCCTTGCCTTTTAGCTGTTTTCAATGCTATCTGAAATAAAGATGCTCTTCAGTTAAAGCAGTCTTAGCTTCTGTATCTGAAGTGACATGCCCGATTTCTTTTGCAGTTCTGATAAATGCACAGTGTCTTGAAGCTATATACAAGCAATGCCAAGAAATCCCAAGAGGCTGATTTTCTTGGAATAATCTTAAGTCAACAAAGCTTGATTCAAAATCCATCTTTATTCTCCCCTCATCTAAATCTCTGCTTGACAGAATGTTCCTTATTAGTTATTTAGGAGAGGCCAAACTCATGCCTTCAGGTCAGCAACATAATCAATCATCAAGAAAAGAACATAAAATAAGCAGCAGCGTTCAGGCTCCCTCACAAATTCACAGATCCCACAGACAGCCACTTTCAACTCCCTCTTAAAGAAAAAAAAAGAAAGAGAAAAAGGCAGGTAATTCAACCTTTCATTTTGACACAATACATCTGTAAACACACCAACAAAAATGACCAGAAGACTGACAGAGTGTTCCGTCTTGGGGTACACAAGTCAGTCAGTCAGTAGTAAAAAAAAACCCAACAGAATGATTCAATATGGGCCACCACAGGTAATAAGTGACACAGGCCTGTTTTACGCAGATCCTTAAATTTGTGGTGTTGACTTCAGAAGTGTAGTTTGAGAATACATTTTTCCAATAAAGACTACTAAAAAAAATATCCTGTTCTTCTCCACCCTCTGCCTCTCATTCTCCCCCTCCGTTGTTTACCACACCCTCAGCAGTAACAAAACAGTTCTTTCAGGATTGTAATGTGAGAAAGGGAATGCTGAAATGCTCTTGGTTAAAATAAATTTTATCTTAAAAAAAAAAATATGGTCCCACTTCATCCCCATCTCAATTCTGTTTACAGAGCATAGCAAAGTATAACTGTAAACAACTTTCTTTTAAAGTGTATTTATTGCTAGATTGTATTTCTGCTATGTTTCAGTATTTGTTACAGCAAACTGTAAAACATCTTAACACTGGACTCGGGAAAAGAACAGTGTAAAGGGTGTTTACAGAAAGAGTTCATCATTCCCCAGACACCCCCATTTTTCAAATGTTATCTCTACTTCATATTCGATTAAAGTATTTGTACGTTTAAAAACAATCTTTCTGATTTTCTTAAAGTAGTTTTTTCCAAAACATTACTTTCTGGCCAATGTATTATTTCCCATGACCAGATTAAGGCATTTAGCCTATCAATTCTATATAAACACATACCAAAGAAGTAGATCCAATCACTTACAGCCCACTGCAACCTGCGTCTAGCTCTAAGCAGCAGGCAGATAGCAGAAGAGGTTCCCAGCAGTTCTATAAGCCCATCAGAACTTACACACCAAACATGTGAACACACTTCCTCTGATCTCTCCTAAGAGATTTGCTCCATTACAGCACCTGCCTTTATGTTTTTTTTTTTCCTCCCAGTCTGCTTTGTTTTCCAGAAGTTAATTTATGAATTAGTATAAAGACACAGGTTTTCTCAGTTTGAGCTCTGTGTCTTGTTTCCAACTGAACACAGACTTTTAAATCAGCTACCCTCCTCCCCGACCTGTTACTACACGGCAAGACTACACAGCTACTTAAACACCACAAGCTAAGGCTATTCCTAAGCATAGGAACTGTGTGAATTCATCATAATGAAGAAGAGAACTATGTCTTTTCATTACTTCTGCCCTCTTTTGCCATTTTAGTACTTCTGTTAATAGTCTGTCATTGTTTCTGTGCTCAAAGAAGAAAGACCACCATTTCCATACTGTGATGGCTCTGCTCATTTGCCTCATTCCAGTTTCCTACCAAAAAAAAATGAAAGCCCTTCAGTAAAGAAAATTTGTCATCTTTTCCAAAGCTCTTTATTTACTCATACAATACTATCTCAGAGCCACTGTAAAAACCTCAGGCAGCATTTTCACTCTGATCCACTACTTAATTCCAACACATTTATTGCATTATTAAAAAGTTACTCATCTTCAAAACCGGGATGACATTTTCTCAAATGCTAGTATAATCTATCAGCCATATGTTGCCCTAAATGACAGGCCACATGTTAGTCCATTACTAGTTTCAAGTTTTGTTCAACTTGATGTTTTTGGCTGACTGCACAAATATGGTGCTTCACAAAGTCATTGCTCCTCAGGTTTCCAGAGAGGAGTAAACCTGATTTGCACTCAAAGCAGAAAGCCTAGAAACACTATAGCAGGAACCAGAGATAAGGGAGTTATGAAATCAACCTTCAGGCACAGCAACATTTCCAAACCTTCCTTAATATAACACAGCATCACAAAGCCAGTGTGGAACATGGAACTAGAAGAAGAGCTCACTGTCCAAACTGCAACTAGCCATGGAAAACAGTCCTGACTCCTTCTGAAGACACTGCAAAAAACCTAAAACATACTAATGGACACGAGTGAGAAAACCAGGCCCAAAACTGTCTAAAAGAAATGCTTATTTTTAATCAAAAATAACCTTTTGTCTGTATCAGAAGTCAGAGCTTTTAAAGTACTGGAGCCATGAGGAAGTTTGAAATACCTAGTTTATCCTAGAAGAGAAAATGCTGTTTGAATTGAGCATATTCAGAAATAAGCAGTTTTATTTTTGATCAATATTCACGTTTTTCTTCAAGCTTAGCAGAAACCAAACCTCTTGCCTTTCACAGAAAAACTGATTTTACAGGCTAGACCAGCTCTCTACCATATTTGTAGGGGGAACAAAACTGCAATAAAGACCAGAAGAAAATGTCATACTCTTCACAGTCTCCTTAAACTGCACCCAAAGACTACCCCAGGTTTCACGCAATGCAGTTTTTTCAGCTTGTTTCAAAACTGTGGGCAGTAAGAAATAAACCCATTGTCCCCATTCTCATTGATACAGGTTCATGCTACCTGTCGATGTTTGTGGGACAGCATTTGTGCCTAAAGTAACTACCTGGACTCAACCTACAATCTGCAAGGCTGAGCCCTAAGCAATGAAGATCTTCCAAATTTCCACAGAGAGATGCAGATCTTATGAAAGCAGTGCAAACTGGAAAGGTTTCAAGAATGCACTTTACAAAGGTATCCATCCTTCTTGTGCTTATTCACCGTCCCATCACCACCCCTTGCTTCTCAATGAAAGTGCATACAGGATCATGACGTGATCTGGGTTTAACAAACACCTTTGAGGACATCTGTCCTCTCCCTCTCTCAATTACCAATTTATAAATATCGGTAATGGTACTGGAAAGACATAACTTTCCATTTACAATTTATTTTCCCTTTACTTGCAGAGCCAATTCCTCTCATCCCTTGGAAACTCGCATTCTCTGGTGTTACATATTCGCTGTTGCCCAAGTGCTGCTACTGCTGGTATCAGCTGCTTCTGCAAATCAGGACATGAAGACTTACTCACCTGTTTAAATGGAACAGGAAAAAAAAAATACTTGACCAAGAAACAGACACCAGATTTGGAGAAATGAGCAAAAGAGGATGTTAAACAAAGCCACTTCTCCTATGCTGGAATAAAACTCCTCAAGTAATATAAATTCTGTTTCTTTCTTCCACTGCCAGACTTGAATTGTCTTTCCCTATCATGGTCTTCTCACAAAAAAAACCCAAAAAAACAAAACAAAAAAAAAACCAAAAAAACCTGAGCTACACATCCCAGAGGGGAATCAGGGGTTAGTTCAAGATAATGGGAAAAAAATGCCTTTAAAAGTTGCACGCAAGAAATGATACAAAAGGTCAAAAAGTCCTCAAAAAGTCAGCAGTGACTTTCCCCAAACATACAGACAAGTGAAACAACCCACACACACACACCCAAAACAAAACAAAGAACATATATAACCCAAACAGGATCCCAGCATCACTAAAACAGGTTTCTTCTCTCAGCAAGAATAATCGTTTTGCAATGAACAGATAAAGCAAATGAAAAGAAGGAATTCTGAAGGGGAAGAAGAAACCTACAAGCAAGTTGGACCAGAAACGCTCTCAAGATAAATAACAAAAGGCTATTGAGGACTTTGCTCCTCAGCATTGAACCATCAACACAGTAGCCAGAACAGTTAGAAAGGTTTATCCTAATATTGTCGCATTTTTTTCCCCTCCAACTGCTACTAAGCCTCCAGCATGGAATTTGCAATCCACTAAGCAGAAATATGGGACCGATGAGATAAGCTTTGTGAGGAAGTGCAAATCAAAAGAAAATAAACATGAAATACTGCAGTATTTCATTCTAGTAAACTGAACTCTGTGTTAGATATGCCAAGTAAAGAAATACTAGAATTTTTTGGCTCTGCAGCCTAATGAGTAGAAACAGAAAGTATATGAAGATTCTGGGCTTTGTGAGAGCTCAAGTCAAGAAAGTAAAGAAAAACTTCTCCTACAGAGAAGCTGCTAAAGTTTATAAAAGAAATTGGACTCACACAGAGGAGCAGCTACAACATTGTAGCTTAGTGCTTGCACTGTCAAAACCACAACAGCAATGCAGCTGAACTGACAGAGGACATATAAAGACTTGCTCAGATGCAGTCAAATGATATATATAATCCTCGTGACAGGAACGATAGCTGTGTATCACCCCAAATAGACTCATATTCAAAGTGAAAGAAACTCAGAATGGGATCTTACACAATAAAAGCCTGCTCTCTGGTTTATTTCTGGATCAACTTAATCTGGAGTCTACTTGCCCAGGATCTAATTTAAAGCAAATACGAAAGATTCATGCAGAAGTCAATTATTTTCCCTCAGGTACAACCCTGCAATCACAATCCAGTTGACTTTACAGAATACAAGAAGAACAAGGAAATGAAAGCAAAAGAAAAAGCACAAACCCAAGAAGTTTGGCAAGAATTATCCTGTAAAAGGCAGGAAGGTATAAATGTAACAAACAAATCAAGACCCTTATTCATTTTCAGAAACTGCTTTTGCACATTTAGATACACTCCAAGTAAAAATTAGGTACCCTATATGAAAAATCATCAGACTGTTATAAAATAATATTTAATAAACCATACTTAGCATAAACAAAATTAATACTTCACATAAATCGTTTCATCTTCGGTATAACATGCTTCTTGAAAATAAAACAGGTTAAACTGATTTTAGTTAAAGTGAATTAAGAAAAATGAAGCAGTATCAAGTCAGCAATTTTACAAATCAACAGTTTCAGTTTTATAAATATTTAGAACTAAACTTTTTTTCCATTTTTAACAGCCCAACAAGTCTCTATAACAGTCAAAACCCGTAACTTCCCTACCAAAAAAAAAAAAAAAAAAATCTTTCCAGACTTGAAAAAACAGAACAGATAAAGACACATATATTGTGTTTCTAAAAACAACATTTCTATTTAAGTGACCGATGACATACAGAAAACTACATGCAGATTTTGCTGAGGATGATCAGGCTACAGAATTTGGGCCTTTTACAGCATGCTTTCTTCTCACTAAAGTTAAAGTACTCTTCCTAAAAAAGATTTTGTACATGTGACATTATAGATCCCTGAAGAGACAGACCTTAAACAAAGCTTTATGTTGGTACTGTAACAGCATTATCCATTTCTGTTTGAAATATAGAGAAGTTTAAATGTAGTTAGTAAAAAGTTGAAAGAAAAAAAAATTTTTAAAAAAATCAATGGTCAGAAAACAAATACCTATTTTTCTTTTAGCAAAATAAAAGAATTTATTTTTCCTTGCAAGTTACAGGATGACCACATAGACTCATCTGTAAACATTACATTAGTTCAAGACAAAGGAATGCATGATAACAAACAAATGCATTTCACTTACCAAAAAAGCAGCAAATTCTGTACCACAAACTAATTTTCACCAGTCTGCTGACAAAGCAGAAGTTGTGTAGTGGCTTAAGGCTGCATTCTTTCCAGCCTTTCTAACTGTCAAGTGTCGAGATACACACAAAGTAATGCGAGCAGTCAGCTACTGGCAAACAGTTCTTGAGACCTTCCCTTCTGTGGTTTGCAATTCTCATTTTCTGAAAATTACTTGTGCAGTTACATTTTTATTATTTTAGTCTAAAACCTGCGCTGGTTACTGTCATAAAAGAGACAAGTACCAGTGACTACTTCACAGAATTCAAAATAGAGCAGTTTAGATGTGCTACCCGCATGGCAAATGAAAACTTAACATTCAGAACATAAATTTTATTTCCCAATAACTTTATAAGAACATGACAATCCAGATAATGTTACTGGCAAAACACGTTTTAAACTATGATCAGCTTGCTCTGTTCAAGTTTAGAATAAGAAGTGGGGTTTGTTATATCCCATCTTCTCAGGCCAATTAGAGCAACTTCTCAGAGACCACAAGTGAACAGAAAGGGTGAAGTACAAAGAAGATGATAGTCAGTCAATTACAATATAGGAGGTAGAAACAAATAAAATTCCAAGGAAAAAAGTAAATAATTGATCTTGAAGGGTTTTTTTTGTATGAAGACAGATTTTGGACTCGCTCATCCAGATGAGGCTACAGCTGCCCCATTTAATGGCATTCAGCCTCCATCCTGCAAACGGATACAGATACAACCTAGGAAAATAAGCCTTGGAGTTTTACTGTCCTTTCTACACCTCAGGAAAAACGACCACAAGCAGCTCTCTCACCACTTTTAATCTAGTTTGCACCTCACTCTCACTACAGACTTTCTCAGTCACCTCTTCGTTCGTCATTCTGTCGGGAACTGTGACAGTCTGATTCCCAGTTAGTTATGGGATCCTCTGTCCAGAAAACAGAGGCAAAACAGCATGTAAATGTAAATGCACTCCCAAAGCGGGCAGTCTGTTTGCTGTAGCTACAACAGAAGCTAAAGCTGGTCTCTGGACTCTGCCCAGCGTGTATATGGCTGCAGCCTACACCCGCGATGTGAACATGGCTGCAAAGAGGAAAGGCATAAAGAATAGCACCAGATGAAGTTAAGGATACCATTAGTTCATGTTGCAAGTTATCACAGAAATCCTAATGATTCAAACATCCCAATGTACTTCCATATTTTTCCACAAGGTTGAGGGACAGAATACCCTACTGATTTTTCCGGATTAAGTAGCACATGGCACAGTAACAGTCAGAGCACAGATCCGAAGGGACAGAGCATATCCATATCCAGACCTTCTGTGGAATGCACAGGTTTTGGAACTGTGCCATCAGTTTTGTAGACATAATTATTGCAAATTCAACCAGAAAAACTTTTGTTGAGAGTGCTTTTTTTGGAAAGACACCACAGCGTAAAAACCAAAGAAAAAGCCTAGAAGTACTTACCAGTTGTGCCCAATAAGAGTTCCCATCTCCTTTTGCAAGAAGAGATCTTAACCCTAAAACGGGGGCAATTTCTACCAGAGTAAATCTGAGGTTCACCCCGCAGTTCCTGAAATGCGCAGTACTTCTCCCTGCCTTTCCTAAAAGGCTGCAGAAGGCACACAATGGAACAGCTGCTGTGTTCTGCTCCGGTGATGGCTACATTTCAGTGGTGGATTAAGTGGTCCAGAACCATCCTTACCTAACTCACAGGGGTACAGTGAAGACTGTTCATGAAGCAATGCAATGATGAGACACACTAAGTATCTTTTATGAACTCTAGTGTAGTCATGCTGGGTAGAACACTACAAGACACAGAACTCGAAAACTCTACAGCTACAAATTATTGTCTTTGTCCTGCTGTTATACTGCAATGTATTTTTATTTGCATTTTAATGTTCTTGCATACACCTTCAGGGCAGGAATCCTATTATCTTAACTATCTCTATTGTCATGTAATTCTACAGTGCTTTCAAAAAAAGGTAAAAGTGAAAACTAACCACATACAATATACGCTAATTCCTTTATCATCCTCCTTCTAAATTACAGTAGGAAGTTGGATTCAGTCGTACTGAGGACACTTATCTGAGAATTTTCTTTAGATGATTTTGTTTGGAGTCTCTTTGCAGCTTAAAGATTTGGGGGATAACAAATCTATATTTAAACAACTGTGCCTGAAGCTTTATAATAGGTCAGACAACTCAGCAAAATAAAGCAGCAAGTACATACACAGCCATGAGCGCCTATGCTTTTTTTGGTAACATTTCCACTAAGGAAGTGATGAACTTAAAGACAAAAAACCAAAATACACTCCTTCTATATAGCAATTCTTCAGCTAGAACAGTTCTTTAGCTAAAAGAAGATATAAGTTAGAAATATCAGAGTGTAGAGAATCCCTTGGACTAACACCTTCTTAGCTTTAATCACAAATAATTGGCTCTTCTTATACTAACTAGTAAGGCAAAACAGAAGGTAATTTAGACAATTCATTCAGAGTAAATCGCTTTGTGAACTAATATTACTGCTGAGAGATTCATTCTCAATTTCCTCGAGTACAGTAACAGAGCAGCACTAAGTTTCTCACTTCAGGGAGCTTTTCTCTGCTATGTAAATATAAACAGAAATCCCATTATCTATTGATAAAAACAACAAAGCAAGTTAAATAAAGTTTCATATGTTACAATTCCTTATAACAGCCATCAGCTCCCTGGATCACAAGTGTAAATGGAACACTTCACTTACTGAAATCAATGAGAAACCTTCCAAATCCTTGCCTTTGGTATTGGGGCATGATCATTATGCAGGAGACATTGTACTTCTGCTGGCAAAGCTTTTCCTGCGGGAAGGAGAAACAGATCAAGTATGTCAAAGCACTGCTGAAGTGGGCAATTGCCTGCACCTGCCACTGTCCTTGTAAAACATCCCAATAAGGTGAACAGATGCATGGGGTCAGTACCAAAGTCAAATAATTCCACGTTAATATTTAATTCTAAGAAGGAAGTATCAAACATACCCTTCAAAATATTTATTAGCTAACTACTCAGCATCTTAAAAAAGAAATACATTGTCTAAACAGCATAATGAAGTTCAAGTGCTGTAAAGGGGGAGGACAGGAGGAAGAGGGAAAGATTTTCACGCTTCACTGACCATTCTGTCAAGGATATAAAAGTGCAAAAATAATATCCATACACATAGTGAAGTTGTATTTTCTGCAATTGCTACACTAAGTGCCTGCTAGTTTCCATCTATATTTCATCTCCTCTCTCTGAATGAATACGGGGTGGGGGTAGAGGGGAGGAACCCCATACCCACAGACCTAAGAAGCCTTACTTGAAGCATATTAACTTTTTCAAAGCTGAATGCTTCTCACCTGAACACAAATTCAGGCAGAATGCTCAGAAGCCAGAGCTCTTACAGACAGGATGAAGTCATCTAACATACAGGCAATGGAGGCAAATATTACACTGATTGTTTAAGACAACAGAAGGAAGAATCTAAACTAGGAAGCTGTTCTAACAATGTATGGTTATAGGTCCTTTCTAATTTATTGATACAAAAGGAAGAGTCTTGAA
>KZ506240.1:142359-160294 GCA_002844005.1 Limosa lapponica baueri
TATATTTGAGATTTATAGAGAAGATTTCAAGCTTCTGAATTGTTTTTCTTTGCTGTTAGCACAAATATCAAGAAGAGTGGGAAATTACAAATGTTCAAAAAAAAAACCAAACACTTTTTTTTTTTACCTTAGAGAAATATCCAACTAAATGGCAGCCTTTCTCATCATTTTTTGTAAGGACATAGAAGAGGAATGGTTCAACATCATAATACAAGGTTTTGTGGTCCAGAAAAAGCTTAGCTAACAAACAAAGATTCTGACAATAAATTTTGCTCACGTTTCCATCAACCTAGAAAGCAAGACAGTTGCAGTTATTTCCAATGCCACCAACATGTTAGGACAAAACAACTTGAAATCAATCATATCCTAGAAGGAAACATGAACAAGACGGTGTTACAGAAAAAAAAAACCCCACACATTAAGGTTCAGAAGAGAAATGCCCCAGCTTCTTGTTAAATAAGAATTCTCCAGTTAGTACTAATTACTTTGCATTTGTAAGTATCCTCTGAGGATCTGGATTTATTAAACAAAGTAACTTCATCTTTTAATTGTTCAAGTGAGACTTACCTCTTTCACTTCATTCCTGGAATGAAAATGAATGACTGGCAGACAGTACAAAAATGTACTAGTTAGCTAGAAGGCAGTGGTGTACAACAATTAAAAAACCCAAACCCAAAACAATGAAGTGTGTTATGCTGAATCCTTAAGGTGTAAGGCCAATGAATGAGTTGCCAATTACATATCAATTACAGCAGTGTTTTAGATAAATTGGACAAGATGGACAAGACAAAATTTCTATGCTGGACTAAAACACTATTGAGCAAGAGAAGTAAATTTTCAGGCTAAGTACTACAATTAGTCTAGGTATGTTACGAGTGTAAAGAGTCAAGCTGTGACTCAGACAGCTACAGAAAAGCCAGACAGAGATGCATATTTCCTAGATCAATTAGTTACTCCCTGAAAGGGAAGGCTCAGACAAAGGCAGCAGCATATTTGAAATAATCTTCTTAATGGAAAGGTTTGCTTGTACTTTGATAAAGCCACTAGCTGTATTTCATTCACACAGCCAGCCAAATGGCATGCACACCATGCCAAAAAAGAAGCCACATTCTATTCTACTTTGTTTTTAGTAAGAATCCTAGTTACAAGTCTAAGTAAAATCCAACCTTTTGGATATATTTAGGGATTTCAAGGTGACTTCGGTAGCACAGTTGCATTATCTGGATTAAAGAAAAATCATTTAATGGACAGCTACTGCTCCTAAAGGCATTAGAACAAACTTGCATACAGTACTCTAGAACCTATAAAATACAGTAAGCTCTCCTACAACTCACTCCATTTGTCAACGCTTTTTATACCTTTTCACACTTCTTAGCAAGTGTGCAAATTAAATGCAAAATTAACCAAGTAGAAATCATCACTGGGGAAGCCATAAGCCTGAACACCAAAATTATGTAAACTATCTTTTCTAGTAAGAACATTTGTACAGAAATTTAAAGAACTCCTTAAATTCCAAGCAAACACAGCTCAATTATGAGTTTTAAATGCGTGGGTGGGAAGGTGGAAGGACTGCAACTTCAAAAGCAAGCATCTGTCAAAAGTTTCTTGCACACAGCATAGTAGTAAACTATGTCAAAGTCTTCTCAAATCTGTCAAAGTCATGCTCCGGGCAGACTAACATAAATCTTAAAATGCCAAACTCATTTCTGTTTCTCCCAAAAACAGAAAGCATGAAGGAAACCACAAACCCTCCATTCTGTCGAACAGAAAGTGGGTACGATGAATTCCTGAAAGTACTTGTGAGGAGGGCCATCAACTGGTAAGTTTCTACAGTTATCAGAGTAACAACTGACATTAACCTTTGAATTAAAAAAAACCCACTTTATTTCAGAAATCTTAACGTAAGTGCTAATTGAAGCACCTAAAATAGAGAAAGGGAATTAAAAGCAGTAAAGAAAGAGTCGGGACACCGCTTTTGCATGCATCTTGTTTTCCACATGTTTTTTGTATCAATCCCCACTCTCCCCCCCTCTTTCTCAGAGCTATACTTTTTTTTTTTCAGGAAGTTTTTGTTCATGTGTTGGCAGTAGCTGGAAAACTGGATTTGCCTATTGTATATTGCACAACAACACCTGCTAACAGAGGAACATCTGAGGTATTTTGGACTGACTAGGACAATTTTGTTTCTTGGTAGGAAAAGAGTTAAGTCTGTTTACGACACAATCTTTTGCTGGCAGATCTACAATCTTTATAAAAACTGCCCAAGACAGGAAGGAAGCAACCTTAATGCACATAGTTTTGGGTTTTTATTCATAGCACAAAACCAAACAAGTGAACCAAATATTAAGATCTTGTTCTAATTTAAGTAAGGACTTCAAGACTGCATCTACTGTTGTTTGAACAGATCATGGCCACGACCAAGAACGACAGACATTGATACAATACGAAAACACAAGCTTCAAGTAAAATCTATGGTATCTTCTTCTTAACTGTAGGTATCAATATACACATCTAAATACTGCTGTTGATAAACAGCGTCAAAAGAAGTCCTAGTAACCCTGGCAGTCTTTTCCGTTAATGCAATCGGTAACAACTCTTGAGACACAGGAATGAGGAGGTTAATGGACAGATCAGTAGCTGTGGGCATGCTATCTGAAGCACAGAATTCTACTGTCCAGGATATCCTTGTGAACCCCAAACTTTAACAGACGTCATCTCCCAAGAGAATAATTTAGCTTCTAAAGGAATACCTATCCACAAACTCAAGTCTGGACTTTCTAAATTAAAGGCAGTGTGTTCTGGCCAAAGTTGGATGAAACCTCTGTCATCCAACCAGGATGTTTCAGGGCAAGTGTCTCAAACATCCAAAAGGAAGGCAAAAGCACTTAGTAGCTACATTTGTATTTTTAGAACAATACCCAAGAATTACTTTGCTTGCTTATATACAATGGAAGCATCTACATTATGATTAGTATTCTCCCTGAACCCAAGCTATTCAAGTAGCCAGAAATGAATGGGCGCAAGAGGTACTTTTGCTGAGAAGGGACAGACAAACCAGTCAAAGAGCTTCTATTGCAGTCCCCACCTAAGATGCAGGTAAGACAAGTATCTTAAGAGACTGGGTAACGCATGAAGTACAAGTAATGAAAGTAAGAATTGTGACAGAACAGGACAGGGAAGATGGACTTGGTTTTGCAGCATAAGAAGAATCTCCAAGGAAGTATTTAAGTATGTTAAAGCTTTCACTCATCCTACAGCTGGTCTGTAAGGTCTACAAACCTGTTACTTTCAGAAATTTAGATTTTGATATACCTACCTCAAATACTGAAAGGTCATTTCTTCTGTAGATTTCATTGGCTGGAGGATGAAACCAGCCACATTTCTTTGAGTGCCTTAACAAAATGTTTTTACTTTTCATGTATTTAAGACAGAATTCACACAGGTAAAGCTTTGGTAATCTGTATGAAAATTAGAAAAATATTTTATACAAGAAATTTGTTAAATTCTATAAACAAAAAAGTTACCACAAAGTGAAAGGCCCTCCCCATTTAAATATAAGCAGCATTTACTCATGGTACCTTAAGTTTTAAAAAAAATAAAAAAATCATCACATCAGAGTGATTAAATATACATATCAGCCATTAGAACAGGAAGATAAGAAAAGATCATATCCAATCAATCACAATGAACCTAATTCAATAGAGTTGGCCTGTGGTCAGCTGTTTCGTGGTCCAGCCTCCAGATCCCAGTTACTTCTCCTTTCCCACATTCCACCTAACCTTTTGCTGTGGTGTCTATCAAAGTAGGCACAATGGAGTCGTACCTCAGAATTTCACCCTCCTTCTTCCAATAAAGAAAAGGAGACACAGAACAGAATGAATACAGGGGATGCCCTTGCCTTTAATTTTACTTATTTTGTACATGGGAAAGGCTAGGAGATAATTTTTTCTTTCCACTGTCTTTGAAATACTTGGGTGGACAGCAGACTGTAGTAGGATTGTACCCCCACCTAAACTATCACTTAACTTGAACAGAGAAGCCCACCCAAACAGTCTGCATCTAGGCAAAAAGTCTCCCTTCCATACATCTCCATGACACAGGCAGCATAGATTACTGTAGTCATCTGGGAAGGATCTGGGATACAAGCATCCACATGCCCTGGGTAAGACAATGCTGACAAGTGTTCTACATATGAGAAACTGCTCCTTTTAGTGTATTTTATGGCTATTTACCTTCATTTTTATACTACTGAAGCAGTGGAAGACTGCTGCAGAAATTAATTAGTCTACAAAATTTTAGAGTAGGGGAAAATCCTTATCTGCTCTGAAGCTACTGGCACATCGTAGGATCATGTTGGGATCACAGCCACTATTTCAGTATTGTAAGATAGTTTATCAACAACATAAAAAGTAGTTTGAACTGTTTGTTCCATGACGTAATCCCACTGCACTCAGAGCCAAGAACCACACTGCCTCCTACAGATGCCATCCCATGTTGCCTCATACTAATTATCCATCATTATGCCTCTACCTGGGATTAATGTACTTGATGGAACAGGTAACTTTCTCTTTCACAATATGATATAAATTGAGGGAATAAAAAAGTGACTGAAATAAAATATTAAAACTATAAAAGCACTGGTAATAAGAGGAAATAGAAATGCTCTCTACACTTCTTTAGCCCTTGATTTTTATATTACCAATTCACAATCCCTCATTCCCACCATACAAAGATGAGGATATCAAGGAATGAGAGGAATGGAGAGAAAAGGCAGTTCACAGTAACACAATGCAAAGGGCATTTTGGAACAGGCCACATAACCTGGTTGCTCACTATGGCAGTAGAGCTGCAGTTCTGAAAACCTCCAATTGTGCCACAGATCCAATGAATCCATAAAACATTTCTTTTCAGCACATGCAAAAATCAGCAGAGATTTGCTGAGCACGCATACTAGTCTGGGCTCTCTGCCTGTCTCCAAGGTGCACCCTGGCAAAGAAGGCCAGAAACGAGATGCTGTTGCCCCAACTTGCTCACTTAGACTTTATTTATCTAGCATGTTCAGACTTCTCCCCGCTCCCTAGAAAAAGGAGGTTAAGAAATTCTGCATGACAAACAAGATTCATTGCTCTAAATGGCCAGAAGTTGGACATACCTGGTTGCAATAGTTAAAAAACAAAAAGAAACCAAACAAGTAACACCCGAACAAACAAAGCAGAACCCAACAAAACAAAACAAAAAAAACTCCACCTAAACAAAACCATGCCAATACACACTTGCAAGATAATGTTTATGCAGGACTAGGAAAATTGGTCTTTTTAATGCATCTTTGATTAGAACTAGCAAAAGAAAGACATGACAAATCCTTGTTCTCACTTATAATTACAAAAGCATATTCACTTTTAAAAGCTGTAAGTTATAAAAAATTACAAAAGAGTACAAAAATTACAATTATCATGTTAGTAAAAATTCCAGCAATGTACGACAATCTCAACAACCTCACTACCTTGCATATTCCTGTGGGTAAGGTGAAGAGTACCAGGTCTGGATCTCATATTTTCCAAACTCAATCACTGAAGGGTATCGTCCACTTGTTTCACCACTGTTTTTACACCCAATTTTCTGTCAAGTGCAATGAAAGCAATATATTAGTTATAGAAAAAGGAAACAGAAAGTCAGCTTTATATCATCGATTTCACCCAGTGAAGGTGTGAGAAACATGAAGTATTCAAATCAGTTGCTTAAGTTCTTCCAACCTGGAGAGAGGACAGCGTTTGCAAACACCCAAACAGAAGCAGTGAAAATTTCTTTCAAGGGCCTAAACAACTAAACATGAGGCTAAGCAAGCAGTGCTGACAAGTAACTGCATACAAATAGATGGTGTGTGGCCCACCCAAATAAGAGGCACAACTGCCTGAGTTCTCCCACAGCATTTACTGCGAGGATTTCTCTACAGTTCTGGTTCAAACTCAAGGCTGTCCTTTTGTCAAAGCAATGAGGGAGAAGGAATCAGCAGAACTCTTCTGGAGTCCTTGGAATTCACTTCATAGCAGTCAACAGTAAACTAACACACACTAATCTCAACTATTATACTGAAGTTCAGCTGATCAAAAAGCGACTGCAAGACTCTAAAGGGCTGGTGAAATACAAACAAGGAAGAAAGGGCCGGGGGGGCAGCGGGCAAGTAATTTCAATGCCACAAATTTTAGAAATCTTACCACCTAACATTTTCGGACTGCATGTGAAAGACAAGGAAATGAGGAGGAGGGAACTACTTCCACAAGTAAATGGAAGTACAAACTAATAGTGAAGTTGAATCTTTAAACTTGTTTTATTGGTTAATATACTCTGAATTAAGACTATAAAAAAGGTCAGTGCATTGACCCAAAGCAGGTAATGTCAGTTCTTGTACACAAAATCTGAAAAAAAAATTGACTTCCATTACTGAAAAAAGTACAAGACGTGCTCATTTATGATGTAATTTTATAAAAAGCAGCAGTTGAAACACAACATGCAGCTCCCTTCTGACCCGGGTTTTCAAAGACACTCGTTGCTCATTTCATAGACACAGAAAAGTAAAAGTCTGGTTTGCTATAGGAAGATTCAGCTGCCATGTCCAGCTTACTTGGCAAAAGCCCCACAAAAAAGCCAAAACAACTCAGCCTCCAAAAGCTTTAAGATTATCACTATATACCTTAAAGAAGAGCATTACCACCAGCTGGTATAAACAGCTTTAGACAGATTCAGCTCAAATATTTTCACTGCTAGCAAAAGTCTACAGTACTTAAAGTGTGTTAAATCGCGGGTAAAATGAAGTTATGAACTCACTAAACCCCGTTTCCTACAAAACAGTATTTGCTGGGACAGACTTAACTTTTCACACTGTCTGCTTTATCTGCAGAGGAAAGTCATCAGGCACATTCTTACCGACTGACATCCTCTCAGTCCTGAGCAAGATGTCAGCTATGCTTAATCTCTGTGCTTAATCAGTGGTAGTCCTGTGTCCAAAATGCTCAAGTGTATCTTTCAAAATCTATCCCAAGTGTCACTTATCATCTGACCCATTCCAGTGTGATGCCTGGTCTCCAATCCAGGAGAATGTAACTGTACATACAGCGTCTCCCAAATTAAATTCACAACAAGCACGACGCAATGCATCAAAAGGAATATATTAGAAATGAAGATGAATAGACATACGAAAATGAACTGAGTTTTTATTTACAAAAATAACTACACTTTATGCAACATGATTCTTACCTCCAGGGAAAGTTCTCGAGCCTGCTTAAATACTTCCAAATCCTCCTGTGTAACAGTGTCCTTGCTTCCCACCAGAAATACATCCGTATTTTCTTGTTTGATGCTTAGTTTGATTTCAGTATCTGTTATTTAAAACCAGCAAAAAGTTTATTCAGATATGAAGGTTACACATGCCTTACCAAAGTAATACTCCTAAATAGGATAGTAGCAACTATGGCTGTTATGACTCCCCATTTTAACTAAATTTGAGGTTACTAAGTAGAAGAAATGAAACCTTCCCCCCTTCTTGTTTTGTAGTTTGCTGTTGCATGAGCTATTTTTGGTACTCGCTTTTCTGTCTGTATAAGCCTTTACAGTGCAGTTCTACTAAATTAGTTTTGAACCTCATGAAATGGGATATATTCTATCACTAGAACTATGCCACTTGATAAATTCTAGTATGTTCTGGAAGCTAAAAATAAAGAGAAAAAAAGTTGCCCTGAGAAGTTGGAGATCAATGCTAAACTAAGTCTACATTCAAACATTATAAATACCTTTTTTCTTAAATAAAGTAACTATAAAAAAGGTAGTTCACAGCAGTACAGATCAAGTGTTGTGGAGACTGTAGCAGGATGGAATTGTTCATGAAAAAGCAATGGAGCAGAGGGAAATGAACTGAAATGCCCACCATTACAAGCACTGACAGCACACGATCATGATGACAGCACTACTGCCAGAGAAAGGGCAGGGGAAGAACAAGGAAGTAGCATGAACAGTGGCTACTCATGCGGTACTACACAGCCATAAGCAACATCATGAAGGCACTTGGGGCCCCTAGTGTCACTACAGATGCAAAAAAATAATAAAAAGGTGGTGTGGTATTAGTCAGAAAAAACGTTTGGGAGATTTAGTCAGCATTAGATAGAAGGTCAAAGTTTTGTTGCCTTTGTATGAAAGTGAAGTAAGAACAAGAGAAATAGCTAAAACCTATGTGACAATATAAGAACTTCGGTTTTGGACGGGACGCAGGTTTGGTTGGCGCTTTGACCTTTGCTTACCATCATCCTGATCAGGTTTAATCCTTCCGTCTGCCAAGCTCCCCTTCCCTGGTGAGGGGGTCCCCATCTGAGGGGTCACTTTATACTTTAATCTGCCTACAATCCTGTGCTTTTTAAGGAAAGTGGTTCTCTTGAGGCGAGCAATTGCTTTAAAAGCATGTCCTCTAGACACGCCCCATCCAGAGGTACAGGTATGAGAAAGAAACCTACTCCTAACCTCTTTCCTTCCATAGAAATGGCTATTAGATTTTGAGGTGGAAGATAATTCTCGTTTACGACGCAAACGCTTGGGTGGCGCATAGCTTGGGTGTCCCTTTTTTCGAGACTGTCCCTGAGCGGTATAGATATGAGAGAGTCCGTCAAAGAGTCCCTTTAGCTGACTGTTATTAGGAAGACCTCTAAAGGAGGGTATGCTTGACTGACTGGAAGAACTTTGGGGAGAGTTAGAAGAAGTGGAAGTGCTGGATTTTTGCGAACTGGGGCTCTGACCAGAGATGGGGGTTGGGGGTAGAAGTGAAGAAGGTGGAGGTTTTAGCTTTTGTGTGGTACCTGTAGCCAACACAAGAGAAGTGCATGACTGTTTCTGAGAGACCTTTTTCCTTGGACGATAGTGCTTTGAAAAGTCTATTATTTCACCTCGTGATCTGCGACCATCAGGTGATGGTGTAAAGAACTTAGTAAGGCCATCAATAAGCCCTTTGGTTTTCTTGTTAACTTTAAGTGTAGAGGCAGATATGTAGGTGGAGGTGGTGGTGATTTTGGTGGTGGCACCAGGCCGAGTGGGGTCTGTAACAGGCAATCTGCTGCTTGAATCCTTCACAGATGCAGCATGACCAGATGAAGGTGTGGTACAGACTTTAGTCTTTTGACCCCTACCAGGTGACCCCCTTCCTGTGAATGCATTCACGGATCCTTCATCACTGGTTACAGACCTATGCAAAAATTTGGAAAATAAAAATCAGCATTAAAAATCTGTAACGTCTACCAAACAGTACCACAGCTTACACAAGTTACTTATGCCACTGTACTTAGAAAACTTTCAAGAAATTTAAAGACATATGCACTTTGGAAATACATTTCACACTATGATGTAACATCCAACTTTTTTTTTTCCCCCTCCTTTTTTCCTTTCTGCCTCCCACCCCCTCTTCTTTAAAAGAACATATAAATAGAAGCAGCTGAGACAGCAAGTATACAGCCTCCCCCCACACTTTTAGGTATGGCAAAAGCGTGCCGCTTTGGAGAAGAACATCAATGCATTGTGTCTGAGTACAATAAATGCACCATCACCATAAAGTTTTTTTGTACACACAAAGGAGATACACATGTTCAGTGTTAATATATTATTGCATATCAAAACATTTAACTTCAGACTACATTTGCTTAAACTGTAGAGAAAGTTTACTAGTCCGTCAAAGCAATACAGTCAGTTTTCAAGAAACTGCTATTTTTTTTCGACACTTTCATTGTATTAGGTATGTCAACAATAGTACTGAAAATTACTGCCAAAGACCTAAAAGCAAAATGAGGTAGTTTTTGAAAAGCATTACAACAAAATCGAAGAAAGAGACTCTGCTTTCTTTAGAAATTTGTTACAATAGCAAAACCAAAAATAGCAAAGGGAAGGAAAAAGCAAAATTGTAAGACCAAGTGGTGTTTGTACAAAAGCTGTAAATCAATCAGGCCTATCATGGAAGCTGTTAAGGAAGAGCGGTGAATATTATTTAAATACTAGAAAGAAAAAGGCCATGCTGGAAGCCAACATTTGTGACAGCAGTAGTACAGGTTTAGCTGGTCGCTAATGACCGAAGAGAGGAACAGCACTGAAGGATATGCTGAAGAGTAGTATATTGTAAGTTTATAGAAACAGAATGTTTAAAAATATTTGTAGTAAAAGAAACAGGTATCAAGAGGCATGATCAAATTGCAAATCCAAACAAAGCTATATAGTTGCATCAAATACTTCCATTCCCTTTTCCATCCTGCTCTTTGAAGTTAGCTTATTTACTTTGCAGCAGAAAGTTTTCTTCCACAGATTTTGCCTTCTTAATTGAGATGCTGAAATAATTAATTCCAACAGGTCACTTCTAATTAGAGATTGAACAGCCTGGGGCTACCATCTGGTTTACTGAACTCTAAGGGCCCCCAGTTTAAGAACTAGCCCCTTTTCCACTCACACCCCCTTAAATTTGGTTAGCTCCTAAGAGGCAACAAAACCAAAAAACTTCTAAGCCTTTTGAATCCTTTGGTGCCACAAGCTTATGTCCATCACAAGATCTATTCTCACTACCAGATGTAGTAATCGCCAGCAGTGCCAGAGGCCAACACACACCTGGTTTTAGTTAATCCTACACAGTAATTTGCCTGTGAAGGGCTTCCTACAGATGGTCAACAGGCAAAAAATTATTCGATTACTACTGGACAGATTTTTCTTTGTACTACAGAAAAAGAACTAAGTGGCATTAGCTAACCTTTCATGTGACCACATGCTTTTATGTATGACACTGTCGTCTTCTGTACCCCTTGATCACTTTTAAATAGGATTCCATGTGGAAGAGCCTCTTCTCGTCCCATCTCCTAACCACTATTTTTCCAAAACAAGATTACTTCGTTTTATATATATATATATATATATATTAGACATTGAAGTAATAGAAATGTGGCCACAGTGTTGCAAGTACTTATTATGTAAAGAACCCCCCCAAATACTACTCTAAAACACTCATGTGGCTCACATGCTACAAAGAAAAGAAAATCTTCATAAAATACTCATAATCATCATCCAATGTTAAGAGAACTTCTGCATCCTTTAGCGTGACATTTATTTTAAAAGTTGTAGCTCAGAATACCATTAGCAAAATGTAACAGCAAAACCCTCACAACCTTTCCCACCTTTCTTTACATGTATGAGGAGAAGAAAAATTACTGTGTCAGAGAGATATTTGTGCTAAATTCACTCTGGGAATCCAAATCAGGGACATGTTTTTAGAGAAGTAAGATGGCAGTACTGTATTAGAAATCCAGTTGAAGGTTTAGGAGTTTTCAAAGAGATAAAGCCAGAGATGTAACTAGAGCCAGAGCTGTAGCTAGAGATATAGGGAATATTTTTATTATGCACATAAAATGATATATAGGAATCTCAGTTAAAACACGGAAAGTTGTATGGTTATTTCAATGACCTTCAAATTCCTAAGTTATCTAGTCAGGAGGAAAAAGAAGTAAAAGAAAGTTTCACCCACTCTTCCTTTAACAGCATACTCTCATGAGCCACTACAACCGCATCTTTTACTTTCATGTAGGTCCACACTTCATCTTTGTCTGTAATACTTTTGTAGAGCAGCATATGCTGAACTTTAGAACAAGGACCAAAAAGGCAAGGCAAAAGAACCTGGCAGAGAGAGAGGGGATAGGGAAAGCTGTACAGCACCAAGTATGTCAACTTGACCAGTGTGCTGTATTCTAATACTGTACTGTGAGTATACTTTCTTCCTTCTGTTTTTACACGTTGGCTCCACTTGCTCCAGAAATCCTTATTTTGCAAAATGCAAAGTTTTACAGCAGCTACTGTGCAACTCTGAAGAATACCAGACAGGTGTTTAGACTATAGAGAAAAATGGTTGGGTAATAGCCACAGGACAGAATGAGTAGTAGATAGAGCCGGAAAGCTTTTCAGCTGCTGAGTTGACTTGGCCAAACAGAGAGTTAAACAGAAGGAGAAGAAAGGCGTATGTGCACAGGAACATGTGATGGAGGGCAAGATGCTACTGGAGTTAACACAGAATCTGTTCCTGTTCAACACTCGGTGTAATGTCAACTCAGCATTTGGATGCTACTTAAACAATCCTCCAACCAAGCCTTAAGATGTCCAACTACAATGTTCCCTGGAAAGACAGATGCCAAAAGAATTATAGCACTCTCTTGTCTTAGATAAACACATTCCTGAGAAGCAAGAGGAATTACAGCCTCTTTCCCTAGTAACCAGTGGCAGCTTAACAGCAGAATTCAAGTAAAAATTTTTTTCCAGAGTACCACTGAAACCAGAACTTCTGCAGTACTTGCACAGTTTGCTTTTTGGAATGGGTTTTGTGAGCTGATATTAACTAATAAAGTCATTTTTATATAACTTTTGAACAGGTCTTCGAGCAGAACAGTCTCCTGAAGTTGGATATACGTAAGTCACTATTATAGATACCCACTTAGTATAGATTCTATATGCACTTCATTTATTTGAAGCTACACTTAGAAGATGGCTGTGGCGTATGTTATCACACATACTTTTATTTGCATCTGCTATTGGTACAAGTTTTGTTAAAACATTATGGGATCTAGCAATGTTAAATTACAGGAAGTTTTCATCACCTTCTCACAAGAAGTACCCACTATAATTATGAAGTTATCAGCCACTGGGCTGAAAGGCATATACTAGAATACTCATCACCTGCTTTCCCCAACTTGGAATACGTTAAAAACTGTAGTTGAACCTGCATTAACTCTTATCCAACAACATTATCAGAAGCATTTAAAAAAAAAAAAAAACCCAACCACAAAGAAACCAAAAATGAAACCTACAACATTCGTTGCTTTAGTTTATTTTTCGGTCGTCCAATAGGTTTTGCATATCGTCGCCTTATTTGGGCAGCTTTCTCATGAAGTAGCTTTCTCCCTTTCTTCTTTGGTCTACAGACCTGGCAAATCCACATCCCTACATAAAGGAAAAAAAGTTTTAATTGTACACAGTTTATTTAATCTGTGCAGCAGGTGTCTACCCAATACATGCCAAGTACCCAAGGTCAACAGACTGTCTTATGAACGGGACATAGGGAAGAGCAAGTGGATAGAAAAGAGTGATTCACTTCTACCTATACTCTGAAATTGTTGAAAGCAAATTGCTCTTGGAAAGGGGAAAAAAGAGGCAACAAAGATCACAGAAAAGATCATAAGCAAATGGGTTCTTAGAAGAATTTCTGTTCTAGCTTGTCCCTCCTTATACAACCTAGATCTTTCTTCAGATACAAGTAAGATGGGGAAAGAGTGACTTGTACATTACAAAGCAATCTAAGCTATAGTACCCTAAAGAAAAAAAACAGATCACACCCTAGGTATGTTTGTTTTAATATACAATTTGAATTTGGCATCCTTTCAACGTTAGATGACCACGTCTGAACACTTATTTATTATAGATAAGGCTGGGGACTTGGGGGGAAAAAAAGCTGGAAAAAGTCTTTAGCGTAACTTTAAGATTAAATAGGGAAATCCATGAAGATGGGAGAGCAGAAGTGAGAGGTGCTATACAACAGAAATCTAGAGATATAGAACCTGAGCAAACAAAACACCTGTGTGTCTTCATCTGTTTTTTAAATTACTCTTACAAATGGCATGAAGAAGTGGGCTTTTTTACTTGCTCTAAGGATTTCTTTGTCAGAGTACATAGTCCAAACATTTTAACAGCCTTTGTAAAACTTCACCTTCAATAAACTGGCCAACAAATCAATACACAGTGAATTCATCTGGTTAGCTGACCCCAGACCTTTACTATTTTCCTGAGAAATCTCAAGTAAAGAAAAATAAAGTATTGGTTTTGACATGACTGATCTAATACTGTTTAACAAGGCAAAAATAATTAGCATACTCAAGAACTTTTGATTACTTAATATGAGAAAAGACTGTGAATGAAAGTATTTTCATTGAAAGGATTTTTATTATCACCTTTTGGCATTCGGGAAAGTGGTGGGTCACAGCATTCCATGTGGAACCCTCTATCACAGGAGTCGCAAAAAAGCATGTTATCCTGAAGGGGGGGGTGAGGGGAAGGGGACGGGGAAGGAAGAGGAGAAAAAGACTTAATACAGTATTGCTTGAAGTTGTACATCAGTGATTTGTATTTGCACATGGGCTAAGTATAGAGCTATGGTAAACAAAGAGACGTCAGGTAACACTCAACAGTCTAACTTACTGCATTTTTGCCTTGGATCCTACACGCACTGCACGTCTTGCATTCAATACACTGCCATCTTAAGGCCTTCACGTTTGTTGTTAACTCAGGACAGAATTTCAAACATGATGGATGTCCTAAAAAAAAAACCAAACCAAACCCAAAATATTGAAGCTTGAGATTTCAGATTGTTAAAATTGATTCTTAAGCTCAACAGGATGTAGTGAGCACCACCAGAACCCTGCAAGCACCAGCTGTTTTCAGAACTTTGCAACACATTATTTAACTCGTCTACTTCACAGAAAGATACAGAACAACTAAAATAAATAAATAAAACTAATTTAGGAAGACAGGCAGAAAGCTGACTTCTACTGTAACTTATATCTATGAATGGTCTACACAAACACGTGAAATTGAATTTTTATTTTCACTCAGTTATTTCCACAGCATATTAAACTGCCATTGGTTCTGAAAAAACCACACTCCCCTTTCATAGCAGTGCAACATAAACAGAGGAAATCTTTAGATAAAACCGTATTAGTTATTTTTCTAAATATACTAAGTATCTACCAGACAAACTTAATAGTCAAACTATTATGCATTTTTCATTCCAACTTATTACTTAATTATATACAAAGAACAATTTCAAGGCATCAAGAAAGTAAAAAAGAAAAAGAAAAGAATCAGGAAACTGGCACAAGAAAAACTTACTGCAAAGGAAGATTTAGAACAGTGGTAGAGAGAAGGAGTAGGTAAACTACCACCTCCCATGAAACTATGTTTTATTGCTGGGCAGGACCATCCTCTTTCCATGGTAGCCTAGGCCTACTTGGCTTTTCCAATTAATACAAGATATCAGACAACTAAACACATACAACACTTTAGGCAATACTAACAATGACATTTTATGTCTTCAACAACCTCAACAGAGTGTACCTTTAATCCAGAAAAGATAAAGGCACTGCTAAATAGGAAGAGATAAGCCTTCCCAGGGAAATACTTTTTGCCAGTGTTATATTCAGAGATTATCAAGAACATCAGCCCACAGATTGTCAGAGAGATAAGAATCCCTGATGCCATGCTGCACTTACAGATGGCTGCAGTGACATGATGCGCACAAAGGATGCTTTCTTCTCCCTGTCAGTCAGGGTACATGCTTTCTTCCAGGTTATGGTCTAGTCATGGTGATTCAGACTTTCTCCACCTGGTCATTCTCAGTTCAAGACTGAGCTAAACCACCACAAACAAGAATACAGGCTAAACCATGAGCATTTGCTATTTTTGTCTTCTAGTGGACGGAGGCACGAATGGCAAAAACGAATGATGGAATGCAAAACCAACTTGAATAAATGCACATTTCAGATTTTATTTCCTTTTATTATATGTACCCAAGGCTTAATCCACTTTTTGTTAAACTTTAAAAGACAACTTAAATTGTGTAAATATCCTCAAAATAAAATGCAGAAATATAATATATTGGTAAAGAACAACCAATAATGAATTCAAAGAGTAGTTTCAAAACCAAAGATGTTGAAAAAGCATTGCCATTTGATTCTTAGCATATAGTTTAAGATTAACTACAAAAATTTGTTAATGTAAGCCAAACATGGACTTAAAAGTGACTATTTTGTCTTGACAGTGACAAATACACTCCATAACTACAGTTGAGTTAAATGCTACACTGTTCCCTTCACTACAGCTTAACAAATACTTCATTTTAAAAAAAAATCTGCTAAAAAATATGAAAAAAGCTCCCTAGAGTGGCTAGTATTAATAATCAATATCACAGACAGACTTATTTCATCAACCATGAATTAACAACTATATTAGCACATTAAAGTGTAATCATAAACCAATTACCTCCGTATAAGTACATTTCATCTCAGTTATCTACCCTGCACAGAAGTGATTTACTTCAAGGAGCAAGTAAGTTATGGTTCAAATTGCTGATTTTAACTTTGCCTTAAGTAAATAACTGAGGAGTATAAACAGAAGAAACTTCCATTCTCACTGCTGGATAACTACGCACAGATTAGGTGTAACAGGGTTACTTTATTTCTCTGTTATCTACCAACATAACGTTTCTCATTCAAGCAATTACACAGCTAGCTTATTAAATCTGTTATTTTCCTTAAGTGTTAGATTTTACTATCAGACAAAAATTCAAGAAAAAATTCCATTGGTATTAAATATGAGGATTCTGCCTGCAACTCCATGTCCTTATGACACAACTAACTAGAGGCTGCAACAGTGCAAATGGGAATCATCATTATGCATTTCCCTTGTTCTTTTACTGCCTTTCTTAGGTACACACTAGCAGAGACAGCACGGAAGTTTTCAAATTTCAAAATACCATATGGTATTGTTCATTAATAGTTGATAATACTTGCACTCTTCAAATTAACATCGTGCAAATATAACAATTGCAAGTAGAGGGTAATGCCTACCAGACATGAAGTGGTAATCAACACAGGTTTCACTTTTTAAAGGGACTCTGTTTAACTACTTCAGTAGTTTAACAAATTTCTGTAGTCGGTCAAACAGAGTGACTGTGACCTTCACTGATTTTACAGGTAGTTTCTTTAAATTTGAAAGAGTTGAAGAGGGAACACAGCCATGACTGGCTGGTTTCTGGCTCCAAAATTCACAGTGTTTCAGCTCTAACTGATCTAAACTGAAATCAAGAAAATACTATCTTCTTCATACCCAGAAGCAGATATATCTGCCAAGAGGTTTACAACACTTGATCAATCTCTAGTTTGAAGTGTTTCAAATGGTAATTTCTCCCGATTCAATCATCTGACTTTCTTTCAAACCTCAGCAGCATCGATATTTTAATGTAGCACACAAGTTTAACAGATTACTGGAAATTTAGACTTTTGAAAGCTGGCAGTTTCCACCAGGAATACATATATAGGCTTACTTTAAAATAAAGTCATTAAAAATTAAACACTTTAAAACTCATTTGTATCCCTCCCAGTCAGAAAAGGTTAAGATCTGTGATACGTTGATGCGGCAGGAAAAGGTGACATCAGGAAGTAAAAACAGAACCTCCCACTCCTTTGTGATTGAAGGCAACTCCTTTCACCTGCCCAATTTTGCTTCCTTGTTGCAAATTTGGGCCTTGTTTATTCTTCAAAGGATTTGACAAAACATCTAGTCTTTTAAAAGAACAAGCATCATGTCAGTGACAACAACTACGTACAGTGCTAAATTATTACAGTCCTTTCCAAACACTCTCCGTCCTTACTCTTCTTGATGTTTTCACTGTTCTGCTTTGCGGCCTCCCCTTCTCATCTTTGATCCATAACCCCCTTTCCTTTTCAGCCTAACACACTATTTTTTTGAAAGAACATTACCCACAGGTATTCTACTTTTACCTATTTTTCCCCCCTTTTTTAAAATATTTATTATAGGTCCCCAGTAATTCAACTTTTTTTTTTTCCCCTCCTCTTTCTAAAACTTCAACTCCCTTTTAAAATCTGTCAGCAGGGGCTCTTTAATTGCTTCTGCACATCTCAATTGGGAAAATGGAAGTAGAGTTCAATTCCAGTTCTCAGGTTTATTGATTTTTCAAAATCAAAAGGTAGGGAAAAAAAGCAGGAGCGGGGAGGAGGGGTGTTAAAAAAAAAAAAAAAAGTTGCTAAAAGGATTTGTTTTCTTAACTCCTGTCATCTGGGAGATCTTAAAAAAAAAAAAAAAAGGTCATAAT